>CM029012.1:291926503-292372362 GCA_016801055.1 Panax notoginseng | reverse complement strand
AAGATACAAGATGTTGACGTATCTCCGGCTTCAAACCTCTTAAAACATCCGCGTCATTCTTTCTTCATTATCCACTAGGTGGGACGCAAACCGGGATAACTCCGCAAATTTTGCCTCGTACTGCGACACGGGTCATATTATTCTCTCCAATTTGATGAACTCCACCTCTTTCATGTGACGAATACTCTCGGGAAAATATTTGTCGTTAAACAGCTCTTGGAACTTTTCCCAGGATATCTTCAGTGCGGCAGGTTGAGTACGCTTTAATCGATTCCCACCAGTAATCTGCCTCTCCTCGCAACATAAAGGCGGCAAAGGGAACATTTTGCTCCTCGGAGCAACCCAAGACATCAAATATCTTGGTGATCTGCTTTATCCATGTTTCAGCTACAAGTGGTTTGGGTTCTCCCTTAAACTCCGGTGGTCCCAGCTCCTTAAACTGTTTAGCGGTGACCGCCTGAGAGTTTCCAGTATTTCCACCTACTTGTGGACAGGAGGCCGCCGCTTTCACCTGTTGTTGCATGAATTGCATAAAATCTCTGAACATTCCATCATTCATCATCTGGTCAGTGTTGTTGTTTTCATGAGGATTGTCACCTTCCTGATGAACATTATCCTGATTATTGATATGTGGTGAATCAATAATCGCCTGTGCTCCATTGCTATTCTCAACATTCTCAGATGCCATTTTCAGATACTGCCACAATATAAAAGTTAATTGATATGTCATATATTATCCTTATATTATGACCGACCATTAAATACCATGCAAATAAACTTAGGTAGGTCATACTAGCGAATGAATTCCCCGTCTCTCCCCTCCTAGTTCTATTCTCACATCTTAGCCAGGGATCATATCCCTAAGCTCTGATACCAACTGTGACGCCCCCAAAATTAGGTATACATCACCCATCTTGGGTCGTCAGATACATAGTACAGAATACAAATGCAACTTACTAATACAACTGTCGTGTACAATACGACAAAACATAAACTGTGAGTTTTGAATACAAATATTATCTTCTAGAGAGTATTCATACTCAAAAGGAGTCCTCATTACATTTATTAACACACTATTACATAGAATAGTGAGGACTACTAACTAATACTATCATTCGAACCATCACTCCGTTCCCCGACTTGCCCCAGCTACGTTCTCATTTTCTGAAGAGAACAGTGAAAGAAAGGGTGAGCTCAACTAGCCCAGTAAGAAATATTACGACTAAGATAATGCAGAATAAATTATCATTAGCCTTCAACAATGTTAAACTGATAAAATATAATAGACATCAAGTTTAACTGTAGCGGAACAAGCAATCCATTAAAAGAGTCAACTAGAAAATAAACTCTACTATCTTTTATGATTTAAAAGATTTTCCAACACTGTGATCGCTGAGACTCAGCTTAATAAAATAATTCACATCATCGAATCACCCCTGCACTACGGCTAAGGATATTCGTATATTCATTAATGGTCATGATCATGCCAACAACTGTCCATCAATGCACTACGGGCCAATGAGGACTTTTACCACATCATTCGTAACATTACGGTCATGATTACACCGAATAATCCCTGGTCATAATCATACCAAGTCCATCTATGCACTACAGGCCACAGATGACTTTCAACAGAATATAAACATGAGGATGATGACAATGATATAAGAATTCAATAAAACAAGTTCAAGAATTAATTTATCCAAGAATTAACGTCCAAATTGTCAACATGATACTACTTTGTGGAGTAAAATTCAAGAATGATCAGGAGAATATTTTCATGAATAGATACTAGATGAAGCGCAAATGTCAAGGATATTCCACAAATTTCATGGAGTATAGAAGTCAAAACTTAACCAACTGAGTATAATAAAGAATGGAATAACAAAAGAAATCACCATGCATGCGATAGACCGCACAGACAGGTTATTCCAACAGAATAATAAATAATGGAACCAGGTCCGGCGTAAACGCACAGACAGGATATTCCGACAGAATAATAAATAATGGAACCAGGTCCGGCGTAAACGCACAGACAGGATATTCCGACAGAATAATAACAAGACGGAACCAGGTCCGGTGTAAAACACACAGACAGGATGTTCCAACAGAATAATAATAAAAACGGAACCAGGCCCGTGTAAAACACACAGACAGGATGTTCCAACAGAATATAATAAAAACGGAACCAGGTCCGGTGTAAAACACACAGACAGGATGTTCCAACAGAATAATAGAAGAATGTCACCAAGTATAGGGTATATGCCGCGTATACAGGCTATTCCAACAGAATAATAAGAAATGGAATAACAACAGTTCTCTTCATGAATAAAAAAAAATAACACCCCTTCCCGTTTTAAAGACGAGCTGAAATAAGGAAGTAGTTAAGTAGCAGAATACTCTTCTTCTCTCTCTCTATAGTTTCTCTCTCTGGAGTTCAGTGAATTCGTAAGAAATAATGATGGAATGAGCTGCTATTTATAGAAAAATAGAATGCATAGTAACTAATCCATGAACGGTCCAGATTGATTACTTTAATCTGACGGTCCATATTTAAAGAAAAATCTTTTAAATAAAATATAATATATTCTATTTATAGAATAACTTTAATAAAGTATTTTGTTTTATATAAAAAGATGTTTCTGTTTTATTACGTTAATAATACGAATAAAACAAAACGTCATTATCGCTAAATAATTCATATTATTAACTGACAATAATGGAATCAAACTGAGTGACTTCTCACATAAGCATTAATAATCAATACCGTGTGCTACTATGCAACCACACGTATTACTGTACTTTTACTCCCGAGTAGTTCAACAGTAATAATGGTAAAATTTCCGCCGTTATTCTTAATAAAATATTTTTGTCGTTTCTTTCAATCCGACAATAATTCCGTTGTGGGGTCCACCAATGATTGTGTCGTTGTACGAAGATTCCCTGTTGAAACGAATATTCCCCGACCAATCGAATATTATATAACAACTTGCGTACTTTGCAAAATTTTAATATTACCTACAACTATAACATTATATCAAATTAACTCCATAATATTCAAAAATGATATTTATAGAAAATTTATCTTTATTTATAAAGTTGGGGTCTTACAAAAGTGGCCGTAGGTTGAATTGGTTGATTCATATCGGAGGGGAAGGCATATGCTCAGGCAAAGCACTCGCCATTGTGTAGCCCCATAGGTAGGTACTTTGCATAAATAAAAAAATGGTGCAGCTTACTTTTGCTTTCAAATTGGACAGACACTCGAAGACGTGTTTAACAGCTTGGAGGGCATAACCTGCAACAAAGCAGAAGGAGCAATGTATCTTTTTCCTCGTCTTCATCTGCCTCAGAAAGCAATAAAGGCAGCAGAAGCAGCTAAAACAGCACCAGATGCATACTATGCTCGCCGCCTCCTTGATGCCACTGGCATTGTTGTTGTTCCTGGATCTGGTTTTCGCCAGGTGAGTATTATTGATGACATTCTTCATTAAGCTCCTCTACTTTCTGTGTTAGTGTCAATATTTAGCTCGTTATTTAGGGGTGCGGTGGAGGTTTGATTGTTTGTACGGTAATAAAAGATCAGTTTCTAATTAAAAACGTAATCGTATATAAGCATGTGAAGGTGTAAGACAACAACCTATAGTATATACTGGATTAAATATTTCTTTCAGTGAAATTGGTCGTGTTGGCCAACTAATAGTTGCTTGTTTAATGCAAATTGATTGGTTTTCTAAATTTTTGTGGTTGTGATGTTTTGATAGGTTCCTGGAACTTGGCATTTCAGATGCACAATATTGCCACCTGAGGACAAGATTCCAGCTGTTGTTAATCGGTTAACAGAATTTCATAAAGGATTTATGGACGAATTTCGTGACTGAGGATTATGTTGTTTTAGCTTCCAGAGCGTTTTGAATAAGTGTTGTGTGCTGCTGCTGCTGCAAGTTCGTTCATGGTGGATATATTTCGGGTTCATCCATTTGAACAGTATGACGACATTTGAACCCCGTACACAAGGTTGACTCTCTCTCTCTCTCTCCACTTGTTTTTGCTTTCCTGGACCTTTTTAATTGTAATTGATGATATGAGATGAGAGAAAGGATCGTGTCATAATCTTAATTATTAAACGGGTGTGAATTATGCTTAGGACATTGATATTTTTTTCCTTACTACTACTATATTCTTAACCTCACTAGGAAAATGACATTATACCATCACCTACTCCTGCGGTATCCTTCCTTATCAACTGAACCAGATTCTCTTGTTATAAAAAAAGAAGACTCCCTCGGGTTTATTTTTTAATTCCTTAATTTGTTCTATATATAATTATTATTTTTTTTGAATTTTAATTTAACTCATTATAGAATGACTATAAATTTTGCTCCGGCAAACCATTTTCAATATTGGATTTGTAATTGATATGTTTATATTTTTTGTTGTTTTTAATTTAATATTTAGTTTATATAGTTTTTAAATTTAATATTTCTTTTTTATTTTCAATATTTCGAATTTATACATAGTCATCATTTAGAGTTAAAAATGAGTGAAACTTAAACTTGGTGTTTAAGGAATTCTATATGATATAAAATTATTGTAAATTGATAAGTTACCATCATAATTTTTTGTTTCTAATGACAACATAAATTTTAATAAGCTTCTAACATTAATTAAGTAAAGATCTCCTATATAAAATAAAAATAGTAATTAAAGTGTAATCATTAATATATTTTGTAATATATGTTACAGTTTTTAATATTAATTATTATTTTCACATAATATATAGTTAGCTAGGAATAAAATTGTTGTAGAATAATAGTTACCATTATGTCTTTTAGTTTTTAAAATTAACTAAAGTTTAATCATAATTAATATATAAGTCATAATTATTTTTAACATTAATTAACTAAATGTCTCCTATATTAATTATTATGTAATCCTAATATTTTTCTTATATTTTTAATATTTAGTTATTTAGAATCTAAAGTTGAGTAAAGTAAAATTCTAAACATGTTTTTAAAGTTAAAATTTATTGTATGACTAAGTAATTAAAGAACTATATTGTAGTATAATAAGTTAACATTAAAGTTTGTAGAACCAAAAGAAATAAAAATGGTTCTCTAACATTAACTGTTAATTATTTTTAATAGTTAATAATTTAGTTTAATTTCATAAAATAATTTAATATTAATTATAGTAGACAATTGTATGTGGTTTGTAACTTTGTATTTATTTTTAAAAAAAGCAAGTTAATTTGTGATTTTATAAAACATCATATATAAAACAAATAAAATATTAAAAATAATGTTATTTATAAAATAAACCTATGTTTTGTCTTCTTTTAAAAAACTATAACAACACTGATGTTATTATAAGTTAATCATAATTAATTATTAGGATTGTATATTTTATAAATAAACCTATGTTGTTTGTTAAAAATACTTATGCTTGCTTCAATATTTTAATGAGGCGAAGAGAATCAGTATTAAAATTTAGTATTGAATTTTTTTTTACAATTGTGGAAACCACTCAACATCCAGCTTCAAGATTCAGCCAATTTCATTAGGTTTGAAGCAACATGAACTGGTGTTGACCAGAGATGCATACATTTATAATGCCTGAAACTATTACAAAAAGTATGATCTATGATCATGAATGAATGAGTACCAGAACTGAACTTGGAGTTATTTTCCTCCACTCCACCTCCTCATCCTCATCCTCGGCAGGAGGTTGGAGCTACGTACGTACGTACGTACCTTTGCAATAAATAAATAAATAATAAAACAAATTAACGCTCAATTAGATCAGATAGATAGATAGAGATAGAGTACCGGATCGATCGATCGATCGATCTTCAAGGAAATTCAAATTAATTATATGTAATATGGCCTGCAGTGCAGACAAATAAGATACTGATAATCAGCGGCAGCGGCAGCTAGCTTGACGTTGTACATGTAAGTAATCCATCTATCCGGACCGATATCATGTCACTAGCATGCATGCATGTATTTCTAATAACAAGCCATGAAAAGGAAAAGGAAGCCTGTAGAATTGAAGTAACACATGATGATATCTTTATTAACATATATAAACCTACCTAGCTAAACCAAGACCAGTACTTTCTGAAGAAGGCAGGCAAGAATCTAGCTAATTCTCAGAAAAGAAAAAAGATATATAAACAGAAGCCTAGCTACTTACAAGCTAGCTGGGACGTACCGTTCTCATCATCATGGCCAGCTACAGCTAGCAATGCTCGGTCGAGACTGCAGAAGCAAAGATCTCAAACAATTAAATTGAAAATTTAGTAATTATATAACCCAAGACGTACATTAATTATAACTAATAACAAGAAACAGTAACGATTAAATTGATCAGTTTCTGCTCGTGCGTGTTCCAACGGGCATCAGCTAGCAATTAATATATCCACTCATTGCACATTAACCAATGTGCTCCATCATCAATTTTCTCCACACTACTTACTAGGCTCCTGAATGCGATTTTTAATTGGAGAAGGAATTAAACATGAATTAATGGTTTTCCAAGAAATTCTTTCATACTCATGAATCCTGAAATGTTTTAAATTTACAACCCCCCACCCCACTTGCAGTGGTTAAATAATTAATTTTACAAACAACTCTAAATTGACAAGGAAAGATCAGTAGGTTTTGGTTTTGTTACTCTATCTGGCCTCCTTCTTGTGGAGCAACCAAGCAAGCAAACAAGGCAGCAATCACCAAATGTTTCTATTCCATTCCATTCCATTATACTTAATACTATTTGTTATTTTAGTATCCTGCTGTCTGTGTATAGCCCACGGCCAGGCCAGGCCAATAGGAGGTATTGCAGGCTGAAATTTATGTATGTCCCGTGTTTCTTTCTCTTGAAAATATTTATAAAATGAAGTATTTTTAAGTTTTGAAGATGACGAGGCCTACTACTGCCCTTTCCCTTAGCCTCTTGCATGTTGCTGCTATAAACGATATATACATCATTTGGCTTGGCTCTTCAGAATTTGCGTTGTGAATTATATATATAGCTAGTTTGGAAGAATTTCTTTAGAGTAGAACCAACAATTACATGTCATTTCTAGATAGCACAGTACTATTTGTTTAATTCAGCGGTATTCTAATGCAGAATTACTGGTTGGAACAAGGGAAGCAACCGCAAGAGCTAAGGGAGTTTTGCCTGTTCATCGTCTTCCTTGCTTGTTCCGTCGCTCTCTTAATTTGCTCCGTGTGTTGAAACTGAGCCGCAGCTCTCAATTCCTCTGCTTTCCTATCAACAATTGACATCCGCTTCATTAACTTCTCTTCCAAATTAGATCTCATCTTCTGAATCTTCACCTGAAAAATGTATTTCTATTATATTTAGTTGTTTGAGCTCCACCTTTTGTTTGAGTTTGTTTATAGGAGGGAAGTCTAAAGTCTACATTGTATTCCAAATGTAAATGTAACGGTTCCCTAGATTTTGCCTGTCAGGACCTTCACATGGGAGCACAACTTTCAACAAAATCATGCTTGCTAATAAGTTTTAAAATACGGACTTGGGTGACTTCTTCTTCTTCTATCTTTTTAGTGCGGTACATGGATGGATCAAGACACTCTTAAATGAAAACAAAATTTTAAAGGGGAAGAGTGTCTGAAACTGAAAGCAGCGCCAGCGGGTGGCTCAATATTAAGAAGCAAAGCAAACAAAAGCCTGACAAAGCCTTCCAACTATAGTCACCATAACTCAACCATTATACATCCACAAGTGTTGCCACTAGGGAAATTTTAATTGTGAATTGACAAAATGAACAATAAATCTTGATTATAGATATTTGATAGTAAAAAGAATAAAAAATGATGATGATAAATCTTACCTCTAGCTTTCTTGATTCAGCTTCTGCTTTCGCATTTTGGAGGTTCACCCAAGCTTGAATTTTTGCTTCTTCTCTTTGGTACCTGAAGCAATTATTTCATAGTCGATACCAAACACCGGATGGAAAGAAATAAATAACGAAATGCAGCGTGAAAACTCACTGACCTGAGGCAGCATTTGGTCTTTTCTTCTTCTTCCCACGCACAAGCCCTGGAGTCTGAAACACTTTTCCTGCAATCGTTGCTCGTCTCAAAGTGTCTTAAGCTCTTTGAAATTTCCACTTCCTCCTCTTCTCTTGAGCTCCAGTTTGAGGTAACAGAATCATATTGTGTCCCAAGCTGTAGCTTGGCTAAATGGCACTCTTGAAATTGTGCAATGTCAATGGTGCTATTGATGCTGTCAGAGTTGGTTAATGCTAATGGACCCGATCTATTGGCAGGAGTGTTATGTCGTGCTGGCGATGGGCTCTTGAATGGTGTGTGACATCTCGAAGTGGTGGAACTGCCAAGGGGAGTCATCTCTGTCCCAATGTCTCTGTGTTTAACCTCATGACCCACCTCTGCAACTGCTTCTTTCATGGACTTATCTGCCGGGTTTCCAAATAGAAACCCTTCTTTCATTGGCTCTAGGCATCTAAAATTTGGAAAACTTGGCTCTACCTCGTTTGTGAATTTATCTGCAGCCAAGTTTAGTGTCTTATCGAATCAACTCCAAACATTCTGGGATTCTACCACAGGTGACAAACACCAATAAGCTAAATCACGTTATATGAAGATCTGTTTAACAAATCATTAATTAACTCTGTACATGACAATCATCAGTTGGGAATTATAATGATGGAAACAGTGTCTAGCTTTGGAAAGAAATTCAGTTCAATCAATTTTTTAGCTCTTGTATGCAAGAACAAAACGTCAAGCATGCAATTAATTAAGAAAATAATATATGCCACATAGATCAGAGGCAAGCAATTCATTCGTTATCTAAGAAAGGAACATCATCAAACAGCTGGGCCAAAGTTTAAAGATTAAATAAGGGTTTTGGAAGACAAAAGAGTTAAAGGGGATTAAAGTTGTGGACTAAAATAAACAATGATAGCAACAAAGGGAGCAAGTTAGGAAGTAAAAGCCAAAGGGTGTAAAGACTGAAGAATGAAGAAAAGGCTCTTATTTAGTACCTTTTAAGAGTACATCTGCTGAGACTGGACTTGCATTAAAGGCTCTGACTGAATCATGATGGACCTGGAAGCTTGAAATCACTTTGGATACCTTTTTTTCTTCAGTAACCCTAGATTTTTCTGCAAAGACTTGTGTTGGCTTGTATCCATTGCATGGTTTGGACAGTTTTGAGGGGTCAGATAAGTTTAAGCCCTGATGGTGAGCAGGGGAGTCAAGGCCATTGATGAGCCACTTTTCTGCATCATCCCACTTGGAAGGAAAATTCTTTCTACTTGTGGAGGAGAGATTATTCCCAACACTGAAGCTGAAAATTGGCCTACCGGGTGTAGGAGGAGCTGAAACCTCTCTCCTCCTCTGGGTAGGAGGAGCTGAAACCTGAAGAAATCCGCCTCTGCTTTCTGGGCCATTGACATTGTTTGAGGTAGGAAATGCCTTTACAAACTCAGAGGTCTCTCTGAGATTGAACTTGCAAAGTGGGTCTGGGAAGGTATCTACTTTGTTTCTTCTGCAAAAACCGTGGCTGCCCTCTAAGGGTGCTTCCTGAAATCAAGAAGAAGAAAAAAAATCTTTGATAAGTTTCAGTTAAAACAAGAAAATTAAAAAATATGTTATAGATCTCTTTCTCCTTTACCCCTTGAGATGTAAACAATGGTGGAGGTTCAAAGTAGTTATGACTTGTGAGATCCATTGGAGGGATAATTGATTTTGGGGCTAGTCGGTCTCTATTAAAGAATATCTCCTTTGGGTTAAGGGGTTTTGCCTAAATGACACAATACAACAACATTGCTTGCTTGCTTGAGATGAACTGAACTGAAATACTACCAAGTGTCCAATAAATATAAGTCACGTGACTGATAATAGAACAAGCAAGCAGCTCCTGCCTCCTCAGAGGTCTTTTTCCCTCAAATACATATTATGAAACAATAGTCAGTACTAGTAATATATACTACTACTACTGCTGCATAGGAAGGAGACGAAATAGTACGGGTGTTTGGGAGGTGCAAACAAACACCCTTAAAAATTAGTACCAAAATGCTAGCTAGCCTTAGCTATATTCAAGAAAATATACCAAATTTTATTTATATACTATTTTGTAACATGGTTAATACAACTCTTGTCTGTATCAAGAATTGGATTTCCGTAAATAAATAAAAATTATTGCATTCCGTACTTATTTTTGGAAGACATACAATAATGTTCCATAAAAGTATCTCATAGTGCACCCATGAATTTATTGTTTAGTTAAGTGGGTCATGTTAATAACAAATTCATGGATGTCATCTCATGCAATATGTGAACATTATGTGATACTTTTTATGCGATAGTAACATTATTTCAATAACAATCCATCGAATAATGGTGGATCCATGAGCCAAAGAGGAGGAAAGCCCAAAAAACATTACTGATGCATACTTCATCGTATACATCTATTGACAAGGTGAGGTGCTTCTTTTTAGTTTTTCCTTTGAAATGGTGAAACATGCTCGCCTTATCGTCTTTATTCTTTTTCAGAGAAAGTTGTAAGCTCAATATTTTCTTATGAAAGAAACCAAGTTTTAAGCAAACAAAGAGACGGGAGGAGGAGGATCACGAGCCAATCAAAGAATATAGTGGGGAATAATAGTAGTTAAATCCAAAAAAAGATGAGTCATCAGGCAGGGTTCACCCACAAACAAACAAACAGTGAGATGATAAGCTAAACGGAGCCCACTTACCCTATATATATATATATATATATATATATATATATATATATATATATTATCAACATGATTAGACATTACCTAATCTGTTTTTAGTCTAATGCCTATTATAATTCTGTAATCATCCTCCTCCTCCTCCTCCTCCTCGATCCAGATCCATTGCATAGAAGGAAGAAAAGATCAAGAAAGGTCTTCCTATATAATATACATACATGATGGCTCTCAGATGCTCTCATCCTTCTTCACCTAATTCTATCACCATCATGATTCAAAAGCATAGTCCGTTAAGGAACAAAGTTATGATGCTTGCACAGCCACAGAGTAGCCAGATCAACAACACACCATTCCTTCAGCTCAAACCATCATCATTCAAGAACAAAGTTTGATCACTTGTTGCTAGCTCTAATATCATTTTTTTACTTGTTTTCTTCAATTTTGTAATTAACAAATTCACACACACACAGGTTTACGAAGATCCATCCGAGGGTATTGTTTGCTACAGAGATGACAGTGGGGAGATAACATGTGAAGGATACGACGAGGGCCCTCGCTTTCACCACCACCACTTGACTAGATTAACTTGCAATACCGGGTAGGTTGTAATACAATCATTGCATTGCAATTCCATCTCTCTCCAATTCAATTCACTAGTACATATATAAGATGATTAGTCACTTCTATTCTCTTCTCTATCCAGAGATGCCAAGATGATTCATGTGCTTCAAAGAAGTTGGCTGCTGCAGGTGGTTGACCAAAAAGATGATGCCAAAATTTCTACTACACTGGATTCAACAACACATTATTCTAATTAATACTACTACAACTAACTTCACTCGGTTGTTGTATACTTTCTGCCTCCACACTTAACTGGCATTTGCTTTCATGTCCAACGTAAATAAAATTAAAAAAAGCACTTCAATTCTCTCCCCCCTTCAGTTTCATATTTTCTGTTTTATAATACTGCTGCACCATTACTTTATCAAACTCATATACTCTGGATATACCATAGCAATAAAAGTATGGGAGGGAGGGAGAGAGAGAGAGAGGGAATGTATATCTATACCAACTGGAGCTCTGCAATACCACTTGATAAGAAATTCAATAAACAGACATTTACTCTGAAGCAGTGTGTGTTTGATCACCCATCTAAGTTTTCAGATACTCTGAACAATACAAGTTCATCCATCCTGCAATTCTCCAATAATCATATAGAGTAACTAAAAGACTAGCAATAATCCAAATAGCAACGCTTCAAATAAATATAACACCAAAAAAGATTTTACTATTGGACCATTGTAACCCTATATACATATTGAAATGCTAAAATACAGAACAAAAAATAATGTACAAATATACAATAAGCCATTGGGGAAGTATTCTAATATTTGTAACCCCAATGAAATTTAAATGGATACAAGAGCCTTCAGACAATAAACCAATGAATACTCATTTTTATCCAAAACACAAATAGAGCTGCTATCCAAAAAATTGAGAAACGAGGGTAAGAAAAACAAAAAGAAATATATGAACTGGGGAACTCTGACGAACGAAATAACTCCCAACCATATATTTGAATTTACACGCACAATGATATACAGTGTCACTAAGCAGAGGTCAGTCACACCTTGAGGTTCTCTTCGCACAGATCAGTGTGGGACTTACTTGGTATGATAGTCGGAGGTGACCATTGATCTGGGACCATCAGAAAATATGTAGTCATCGCTTTCCTGAACCTCTTCTTGTATTGTTTGGGTGAAATTACTGTTGGAGATGCATTCTTGGGTCCACCAAGTATGCCAGAAGCCTTCACCCATGTTTCCAAGTGCTTGTCCCATGTATACTGTCTCATAAAGTCAATAATCCCAAGTATAAGCTCATGCTTCTCTTCATCAACCCCAACCAGTAAAGAATAATCCATTACATCTATCGACTGCAAGCATAAATTTAACAAAGCATTAAAATGAGGACCAGGCGTTTATTCTACTTGAATGACCAGACAGACAGCTCATATACACAACATGGATTTCAGGAACTTGGTCAATACTTATAAAAGAAATAAAAGGAAACGAGCATGAAATTAATTCGTCAACAACAAATGAGAAACCTTGTCAAAATCAATCTAATTAATAAAAATCCCTTTTTAATCTACTCTTTGCACAGAAGATGCCAATATGCCGTAGATTAACTAAAATGCTTAGTACACTTTTGTTTAGATGCTGGCCGGACCCATCTGTACAGAAAGCACTATTCTCAGCAAAATACACATTTGTTGAATTTCTAATTAAAAGTCATATTGGAAGTAATGTTCTATTATGCAGCATCAAAACAAGTAATGGAGGTTGCACTGTCTAAACTCATACACAATGCTACAGTCTGGAGAATATTGTAAAACTTACTGTAAGAAAAGCCGTATCATTCCAGACAGCTCTTTCCAACAATCTCTTTGCCTTGTTTCCAACAAATATGGGCGAAGTTGGCATTGCTTCAATTAGGTTTTGATCTAGTAAAACCTTGTTATTTCCACTAGAATCTGGATTGTACCGCGACCTAGAAGATCCTTTAAGATCATAAAGCCTTGTCAAGTTTCTTCCAAATAGAAGATTCTCCATAACCAGCACATCCATTTTTGATTCCTTTCCTCCTTTGAGATGCTTTGAAGTAACCTTTAAAAAGGTAAATAGCAAACAAAATGAAGATAAATGTACAAGCCAAGAATGTAAATACATAATTACCTCATAAATTATGAGCTAATTAACTCGTAAATTCATCCTATATGATTACAGGGACCAAAGACTACTAATATATAGCTGCAAATGGGATCAATACAAAGTATATAGAATATTACTTCCTATTCAACAGTAGCCTATATTTAGGAGCTTAAAACTGCTTTTCATGCTGAAATCTTTATGCCAGACAATGAGGTTTAGCGAATAACAAATTGAAAACGAGAATGTTGTTTAGAATATATATTTCATAATACCAATTGATAATGAACTTGGCCTTTACAATAATGATATACTTTAGATTCTAAAATAACATAAATCAAGATCTCTCATATATATCATAGAACATTGTCACTTGCGCAGTTAGATGATTCACCAATGTGTAGGGTATCTATCACATTGATTGAAAAGAGAAAGTGTTATAAGTCTTATATAATTTTATTCTCACCAATATGCTCAGTCATGCCCAACTGCCTTGGTGTAAGATGAATCCTAGACAGTCAATGGTACCTAAATTGCAATGTGAATACAAGATTCACCACATGTACTGCTATACAAACAAAAATATAATAAAATTTCATAATTCATTAATTTCTTTGAACTACTCTTACAAAAGGAAACAGTGGTACAATGTTATGAAACAGACCTTGTAGTAACAAGTACTTCCACCGTACCAGTTTAAAATGTCAAAGCAAGGAATCATGATTATGGTATGGATTTAATGACATTTTCAAAATAACAGTTGAAAGCAATATTTTGTGATATAGTTTTTCTGATTCTTTTTTTCTGTTTTGGATAAGATATATAAATTATTCTTTAATAGGTAGTTATTATATTCCAGAAATGAATTATTAATTCACTAATATTAGGAAGTTATATGTGCACAGATATATACACACATGAAAATGACTTAAAACACAGGATAAGAGCTTTTCAACTTGAGTTCAAGAACGTAGCAAGATATCTGCTCAGTTTATGTCGCTATGTTCAGCTAACTTCATTAGCATTTCAGTCACTAATTAAATACCTGATAAATCCCTAGAATCTTTGCCAGGCATGTCGGGCTTCCCGTGCCAATTGATTCAGATAGATACTTGAAATATCCTGGAGCAAACTTCATAAATGACTCCAACTCTGTCTTAGTAACCTGCCTGATTATGAACCGATCATCCAAGGTTTTTGCAAAGAAGACATTGCTCTTCCCACCTTGAGCCCCCCCACTTCTTACAGCGACTTAGAGCCCTTACGTAATCAATTTCAGATGGGCAACATATTCTCCTCAAGGCTTCAAAGCACTTTGCGTAATAACAAGTTACTGTATATTTTACCTTACCAATGGGCCCATCATCTGCAAAAGAAACTCTAGCATGCAAGGCCTTCATTTACGACAACAGATCCAAAACTAGAGAGCTACGAGACCTAGACAAAAATAAAATGCTCTCATCAGTAGATCCAAGACTTCTGAAAGATTCAAATGCCATTTCATCAACAGAATGGAAGGATTGGAAACTCCCTGAATCAAATGACTGCATTGGAAAAGTAAATTCTGTCCTATCTTTTGGTCTTTCAAATTCATCAGACAGTTGGTCAGTATACTCGGGCGAAAGCAGAAAATAAGATATGATACTGGTGGGTTCATCATCATATACTGGGACAACAGTGTCATTAACACCCACAGGCAGAAGCAATCTAGCCCCACCTTGAAGTTCTGACTCCCGAAACGATGAGATGTACACTGGATTATACTCAGTAAGCGTATCTAGTTTCTGATCACTCCCTAAAAAATTCTTGTTTAATGAGCGGTAGAAATTTAAAAATGACATCCCCAACCAGCTGACGGATTCTTCCGTATTATCAAACCCTTTGGTGTAAAGCACATATGGTGAGCGGGATACCCTGGGTCCGCTCTGATCTTCCACTTGGCCTTCCGAATCAAACATTTCTGCCATCGATGTAGTAATGGTTGAAGAATTTGTCACAGCTAACTCAGGAAGAACAACATTATTCTTTGGTGTTCCAAATCCAGGGTGATTTTCACCAGTCCATGCTGCATCAAGAGTATCTGACAGACTTGGTATAATACGAACCTGCCCATCTACTATGAACAGTTAAATTGGATTCCAATGGATCAGATTCTCCACAGATGTTAGTTCCAGAAGAAATATTGCCTTGGTTTTGTTTCTCATGCTTTGAACCTAGACCTGTGTCAGTTCCTTGATGATCTAAAGTAGGCTCACAAACATGGATTCCAAGTTTTCCATCCTGATCATAACTCTGATTGAATTTTGAGTCCACAAGGTTCGACACACAATTAACTGAACCTTTGTGTGGAGTAACAGGAATATTCATATCATTGAGTTTCTCATTAGCACATGAGGGTCTCTCCATATGCTCTCTCTGGACTGAAGTCACTCGGATCATGCTCAAGGCTGTTGACATCTAAACTGGCTGCATAAACCACGCGATGGTCCCACATATAAGATTGGAAGAGTAATTGTCTTCGCAGACAATTGATCTCTAAAATATCAACGACAGGTTGACCCTTTTTTGACTCCTTGTTTAAAATTTTCTGAAGTAATTCCTGCAATAACGTAAACAAATCCATCAAAACCCACACATGAAAGAAAAAAGCTAGTACATTTTTTAACAACATTTCTAATACTTAGATTATTTTCCAAAAATTTAGGGATCTTGATTCTAAAATTGACAAGTGCATTATAAAATTCATGGCCCAATTGATTGCAGACATAACTGAATTAAACAAAACAACATATTTGCGAAGTGAAATTTTCCCGATAAAAAAAGTCACTATCATATTGAGGGAAAGGATAGTTTTTTCCCAAAGTTACGATGAAAACGAAGCCCTTTATGGATAAACCTACCAGATCAAGTAAATTACTTAATTAAATCTTTCTTTTTAATATGTTCTTGGTCAAAACAAATATCGTAGATAGAGGCAAGGTTGCATACATCTGACCTTCCCCGGACCTTGTTATTTGCGGTAGCCTTGTGCAGTTCGTACGACCTTTAATTTATTGACAAATCTGGCAAACCATTACTTGGTTCCATATGCCACTCACATGAAAGATAAAGAGTGTAATTTGCCAGCCAGACAAACTTTAGCTTCACTGATTGTGTAAAACTGAGATAATCAATATTCGTACACATGGAAAAGGAAAGGCAGTCGAAGTATGTAAATACAATATCAGAAGCATATCGTTATCCAACAGTTGATGATGATAGAAGACCAAATTTGATCCATTTGCTATACTGTCAGATTACACAATAGTTACTAGCGTCTGCACTTAATTATAATGTGTACTTACAGGCAATAAGACTGCATAAAGTACATCATCTAGGACAGTAACATGTGTAAACAGACTGGACCAAGAAAATAGAACATGCACATCTGAAAGCCTCACCTCAAATTCAGACGTCTCCTTGTGCAGCATCCCTTCTAAATCTACTAACCGGTGTTTTGGTATCGGAGTTTTCATGCTGCTGTTGACTGAACCCGTGCCAGATCTTTTCTCCGCAACCTGACGGATAGCATTTAGTACCTCTGAAAACAAAAGCTCCGCCCGCCCAACCACCTGTTTAAAATATATAAAGTTACATAATCTTAGTGAGAGTAATACTGACACGCTAAGAAACCAAAACTGTGATCATTTCACCTCATCAAGTTCCCTGTTTATCCACCCCTGATTTTCATAGTTGAAATCAAGTTTGGAAGGAGGAAGATAGACCGAGTGGACATCAATTGATGCATAACGAAAGCAAGCAACCATCTTCCCGAACCTGCATATGTAACAGGTAATAACTGTGTGAGTGAGTGAGAGACCTCCATACAAGCATGGAGAAACAAATAGCAGAAACAAACTTAATTGGTTATTCCAATATGTGCAAGAATGACAACTATGCGAGAGAGACCTCCGTGAAGGCATGGAAAAACAAATTGCAGAAACAAACTAAATTGGTTATTCCAACACGCACAAGAATGAATGCCATATAATATACGCATTAAATGGACCATATAACAGATCAACATGACCACCCAAAAAAAGTTAAGTGGATGACTTGTATTAACCACATGGTTGTTTAACCAGAAGTGGTCTTTTTCCCTTTAAAGCAAGTCTTAATAAACAGCATAGACTAATCAAGCTGCACATAAAATTCCAAGTTCACTTGATCAGTGATTATTTAGAGGGAACAAGATTTCATAGTACTCAAGAACATGTTCACATTACATTCAGGAAATAAGCAAGAGAAGTACCCATTGAAACGAAGACAGTCTCGATGTAGAGAATGACCACAGCTCGCTACCCTACTAGCAGCTGCATGGTTTGAAAAACTAAGCTCCAAAAATTTTCCAAAGGACAAACCCCAAGCAGCATCAGACATTACTATTCTTCGAGTTGCCGGAGGGAAACCATTAGTTCTTGGACACCTCAGGCATCTGTGCCACATCCAAATCTTTCCTTTTTTTCTCACCTGGCAAGAGAAATTCTGGCAACTTCTTCACAGAAATGGTGAGAGTACCTTGTCTATGAGTATAACAATGAACATGTGCTTCTGACGGCATCTCACGTGAACGACATCTATAACTCTCACAAACAAGTAAGATTTCCTTAATTCCAATAATAGGCAATAATGTCTCCGATAAAAATGAAAAAAGTAACGCAAATACAAGCATTCCCACACAAAAAAAAGGGGGCAAGAGAAGAGAAAGAGGGATAACCTGATCAAACAAATTGTCTCGGAGAAAACGGCCCAGTGGTTTATCAAAGTTACCGTAGTATTTTATACGAAACAAATGAGACCTTTCACAGACAGTCCCCTTCCACACGCATCGAGATGATAAGGAAACCAAAATGCTTTGATGGTCCGAAGGTGACGGTGGAAACTCTTCCTTTGAAGCTATTGGTTCCTCTAGAACATTATTAACATCTGGTTGAAAAGATGATGGATCTGAATTATTTCGATTTGCACCTATACCACTGCTATCATTTTGTAAATTGTTGAGCACTACACCTTGTCTCGCTGCCTGCGGTGGCCCAAAACTATTAGCAGGGTGACAATCCCTAGTCATGTCTTGGTCATTGTTGGCTTCGGAAGGTTTTGTCTCAGAAGACTTTGTAGGACGCATTATTTTCTTTTCCACATATGCATTAGAAGGAGAAGGTTCACCACAAGTAGAATCCGTAACAACTTGTGTGCAAGAAGTGATGGATGAGAAAGAAATAACAGAGTTGGTATAACTTGAAGTGAACTTTGTGTTTTGAGAGCCTGGAGCACTAGATAAAATTGGCAACAACATTGTTTCTGTTTTGAAAATGGAAGTATTAGTGATCCTAGAGACCAGATCTGAGGTTGGGACACTATTTGACCTTTTTCGTTCACCACAGGACTGAGGACCCCAAGTTTTCTCATTAGTGGGCACAGAGAAACCAGGTATAGTTGAGATGGACCTATCAATAGTTGATGTTTTATCTGGAAGTGCCCAGTTAATGGAGAGTTCAAAGGAAGTTCAGGCAAAGAGGCCCCTTCATCAGCAAGAAAAGATGTTTCCAAAGCCAAGTGATATGCTGCAAATACTCCATACTGAACCACATGTTTGAGTTTCTTCAACTCGTCCCCATTGGCACCTCTAAGTAATATCAAAGGGGAAAAAAGTAAAAACTAAAAATAGTTAAGTCTGTTCAATCAAGCCTGAGGTACTAAACAATACTTACTAAGATGGTCCATATTGGCAGTTTTATTGATTTATATAATATTGAGGTACACATCAAGTCTTAAACACCCACCCACCCACAACTTTGGAAAAAAAAAGTTAAAAAAGCAGGACCCGTTTGTGTTGATCTAGGATGGCCTTTTTGTTAGTCAATTTAACCGCATAATGTATTTAAAAAACTGTGCAACCTCAATTATCTGTAAAGAATCAAAGCGTCGACCATACCAAAATCAATGTAAGGGGGTATTACACAGACACTGCCATACCATCAAAATTTAAAATTGTAAGTGCATTAAACTACATCCAATTCACTTTTCTTGATCTGATTATTGGTTGTTAGAAACTTACAGTGCAGCCTAATGGCTTCGGACATCCTTCAAAATACATCAATGTCTTCACCAACTTTTTGCCACTCTGCCCGGCCGTACCATGCTCTTCTAGAAACTTATCAACATGGAACATCTCACAGTACCCCAACTTCTGCGATGAGAGATGATCAATTGAAGGGACTATCTGACCTCCTGTGCAGCGGGCTATGCATTCTAAAAGCGGCCTTTTGACATTAAGAACAAGTGATATGTCTTTTTCAAGAAGGTACTCTTGTGCATATCTTGAAACTGATTTCTCCACCAAAAGAATATCAGGATTTTGTGCATCTATCTTTGCAAAAGCCATCTTTAGATGATCCATTTCCTAGATAGATATGTAAATCCACAATAATATAAGACTAATAAATAAAACTCAAGTGCACATCGAGAATTAAAGGTAACATTGCAATTGCACGTCAAGAAGTCAAAAGAACATTTCAAAGTTCAAAATCAATAATCCAACAAAGAATAAAATTAGAGATCAGAACCTGCTGCAACATAGTGTTAAAACTAGACAGAAGGTTAGAAACCCGCTGGTATTCTAGAGCACCACCAAGGATCAAAAATCGAGGTTTCTCTATTTTTGATGTCATTCGCCGATGAGCCACATTTTTCTTACAAACAACTCCTTTCACGACCATACTATAACAAAAGGCAACCAAAACTGCATAAGGAAATCTCAAAAGAGCACAATAGAAAATAAGATGCAAATTTCTGGTTTCAAAGCACAATGCACAAAGAATACCAACATAAAGGCCATATGAGATTATTGGACTGGTAAATGGACTGATTTTGAAATTAAGAATGCATAAATAACAAATGATTCTTCCACTAAAGAAAAGATTGTGTATGATTCTTATATCTTTAAAGGAAACAGTTATCAACAGCATTTGGGCAGAGCTTAAAAGACTTACTGCTACTGGTAGGGAAAGGTGATGGTAGGGGTAATTTTACTACATGTTTAACTTATGTCCCTTAAATAAAATATCTACCCACAAATTTGTAATTCCGAAAAGGAACACCATACAAAAATAATACTAAATCCATTACTAAATCTGTACATTAACATTTCTTTTTCACCAGACTTACTATATACCAGTTTCACCAAATTCTTTGCAAGATCAATTTTTCTATATAAATTAACTCTTTCTTATAGCTTATTCAAACCTATGATCAAAACATTCTAAATCTATAATAAACTAATAAAGTACACAAGTTGATACAATATTTAAATTATACAAGCAGTATAAAAATCCAAAATAATTACCCAATCTTGTACAATAAATATTGCAGCTATCAAAGTTGTGGCTAGTTACTAAGAGAACAATATTGTTACGTGATTGAGAAAAAGAGATACAGTAGCCTGAAACCAATTAATGTGTAATAATATAAGGTATTCTTGCCTTTACCTCTCACAACGACGCCCAGAAGCTAAGCACTTTATCTTCACATACCCTCCTGGGTCCATTCCCCCACCTTTGCTCATGTCTGGCTTTAATATTGACGCAGCCTCCCAGGACAGAGACGTAATAATCTCAAGCCAATTCTCCTTTTCATCTTCCTCACCCATGGTAAGGTTCTCAACCTGCAATAATTGAGCTACTAAAGCCCTAAAGTGCCCATCAACCACATTTTTCATGGCCTTTTTGTGCTCCTCATTTGATTTGTCCCTATTCCGATACTCCCCACTACCAAAACTGCTAGAAGAACGTAAACAACCCCACTCTCCTGCAACATCCCCATCATCATCGAACAGAAAAGCTTCCCTCTCATCTTCTTCATCTTCTGCTTCAGGGGGTAGCCACAGAACTCCATTGTTCTCAAAATCCACAGGTTCATATTCAACATTTTCAGAAGCATAAAAAGAGGAAGTCACTTCACATTCATCACCAATATCATGTTCGGTTTTTTTAACAAGCTGCTGCACTCCTTCAGAATCCTGGGAATCAAAACTATTGTGTACGCTACTTGTACTTTTTGTTTCAGTAGCTTCTCCATCTGGATGAACTTTACGTGATCTATAGTCATTGTCAATCTCCTCAAACTGAACTTGACCACAATATCCACTAATGTCTGGAAAATCCCCTGTTTTAGAATCTAGCTGATAAACTCCAAATTCATCATCATCACTCCTGATGCAAAACAAATATGCAAGCAACAACAAATTCATTGTTGGTCACAAGCTGGTAAGTCCTTTTTAAAACTCTAGGAAATATGATACTGTACAATGTACATCAACATATTTGAAAGGCATGTAAGATTTTTGGCAGCCACATGAAAACAGAATATCTACCATGAAAAACATTCAAAGCTGTATTTGAAGGTTACGCTGCTACTGTGATGACATCAATACAATAAACAATTTTATGAAGGCAAAAAACAAAAAGCAAGAACAAAACAAAAATAAAGGAGGAAAAGGAAAAGAGTAGCAACTCTTTCAAGTGATACCACTAGGGCAGTATGGCTGTTCGCGAGCTTAGCTTGGCTTATCTAGGCTCGAGTTTGTTTAGCAATTTGAGCTCAAATAAGCCAATTTGTCAGTCTAAATAAATAAGATAAGCATGAATTATATCATGTCCAATTCGAGATGGAGTCGTTTAAGTCCGGCTCATTTAAAGCAAAATTAACCTATTGATTCATTTTACATTTACACAGATACCATTTATGATATAATGATATGATTAATCAGACATTTATTTGTTTTTCTATAATTTGGTCTGTCATAGAGAAGTGCTTAAGCACCAAATTAATATTGAAAACGAGCTCAACTAAGCTCAGCCCAGCTCACCTCAACTCGCTAAGCCCGTCTTGCGCTCGTATACTAAACGAGCCGATTTCATAAAACAAAGTACAGACTCATTTAAAGTTCAACTCCGCTTGTTTAACTTTTAGACAAGCTCAAACACAGCTTGATTACAGCTATAGATAACATAACATCATCAAAGTGAAATTAGAAAGATTAAGCAACTCCATTCTCAAGAGTAACCAAGGATTTCACAAATAACAAAAAAAATTCTCGCATATACTCAAATAAAAACATGAAAAAGATCACTTAAACCATTTATACACGCTTAATATACTTCCGACCGTGCCTTACATCAAATAATAAAACTGTCTATGGCAGTATATCTAGTTGTCAAATAACTGTAATCCTTACATGTTCAAAAATATACGGAACATATAAACAAAAAAATAATTTGGCTAATGTTCATTTCTTTATTTGTTAAAAAAGAAGTAAACAATCAAACATCAGCCAAATAGTTACTGTGGCTGATTTATCTTCACAATATCGCTTCCTAGAGACAAGGCCTCAAGATACATCTAAGCACTTGTTAGGTTTGGTTGTTATCAGCAAGTGTTGTTTTGAATGTGAGCATGTATGATAGAATGGAAACGCTTAATTATAAGTTAATAAGTTAATTGATTGGCTTTGTCATTGTTGAATAATATAGCTTGACAAGTTTTTGACAAATGTGATAGTACAAGTGTTAATACATATCTTCCCCTTAGTCCTAAACCCATATGAGGTTAATTCCGAGATAGGTGCTCAAGCAGGAGCACAGGGGCATAACCAGAATTTTACTTCAAAGGCACCAAAGTTTGATATCCTCGTGATATATGGTAAGGGGTATAGTTATGGTTTATTCTATTTTCAAAATTAGCAGGGTTTAAGTCCTAAAAATCAATTGCAATTCACTTTGGAGCCATTCATGCTTTAAATCTACCAAATAGTAATTAAAGAGAACTGCAAGATATCATACATATGCAACTGACAAAATACCAATATGAAGTCCCAATACTGAATTACTTATTACAAGGTTTTAATTAAGTAAATAAAATTATAGTGTGAAATGAGCATGAAGTAACTTATGAGATGAGATGGAACAAAACCTGTTCATGCAAAATGTTAATGTGTTGGGAGACATTTCCATCACGTCTGTAGCAGGATCCTTGCTCTTCCTTGATGTTACCACACCTTCCCTTTCTACAGTTGTCTCCAATTCTGCTGATTGTTGTGGGTTGATTTCAGAAGGATAAGGATTTTGTTGGTAAGAGCCACCTGAGTGTTTCATGGATGCTAGTGCTACTGTCAGCACTGTCGCTAGATTTAGTGCTAGTGAAACTCGTAGCTGTTGGTGAAGAGCTGAGATCCAGGCTGGAGACCTGGATCCCATTATTAACAGTAGCAGCTAAGCCTTGTTCCTCCCATTGCTTGAAGCAGTAATTGCATACTCTAATCTTATCCCGGTCTTCACAGGTAGTTCTCGGCTCACTAGACTGTGCAGAAACACAATTTGAGGTACACCCGCCACAGAAAACTCGGCCACAAAGTCAACAATGGTGCCTACGATTGAAAACCGTGAATTGGGAATCGCAGTCGTAGCAAACCCTGCAGCTATGATCGGGCATCCAAAAGTCCCTTGACACATTAGCCGACTCAGATCGCCAAGGGATTCATGATTTCAAAATGCCTACAAGATCAGAGAAGGACTTGTCCGAGGCATCCATCGACAAACAATCCTCTTGTCTCACTAATTGTGAAATGCTCATTTGCCCTCTGTCAAGTCCAATTCTCTAAACAAAAGAGTTGAAAAAAGAAGGAATTGAATCAAGTATGAGAGATAGAGGGGCAAACCCTTCTAGAACCACTAACTTGTCTCGTAGCGAGATGGAGATTCCAAACAACTAAACCCAAAGACGAGAAAGAGTCAAAGTTGCAAAGACCCCAATCAATTCTATGTATAGTTGTTGATGCCACTCACAACACTCCAAACCAAATTGAACAATGAAACTATTACCAAATGAATACCAGGGTTATTGCAATTCTTAATTCTCCATATTAAGAGTCCAAAGTATGAAACTTTTTAATTCTTGAACTAGAATGGATACAACGTACAACTCATTCCTTGAATCTGCAACCGAACTATGGACCTTGATAGTTCAAATTCATACATTGAACACCCTCATCTACAACAATCCATATAAACCCAACTGTGGTATCTCATAATTTCAAAATTCCGAGATAATGAAACATTGACCTTTATTTGAACTCAGAAGACAATATTAGGCAAACACGTTTTCTCGATAAACTCCAACCCTTTTCCGTCTTTCCTTGAATCACTCTCAAACCCGCGGAGCCTAGTAATTCAAATTCAAGGAACCCCTAGTAAACATACACACATAAATATTCAATCATCAATAAATGAGTTAACTAATATTGGTTATCGGAATGAATCTTATAATAAGGGAAAGAGGCTGTCGATCAGAGAGTGTACCTTAAAATAAAATCAATCTCATCGTCAGGTGAAGAACAAAAAATAATAAATTGGGCACAGAAATACACACAATGATCCCTTTCTGCATATTCAATAGAATCATTCGACTTCTTCTCTTCTCAATTCAACTGGTATTATGATAGATTAAAGAAATATAATATATCTGAATATAAACGGTGACGGTGATTTTTTCCCATCCGCCATGCGTAATTGCCTCAGAACGCGGAACGAAAACTACAATGATAAATATTACTACTGTGTTTTCATATCTCCGTTTTTAAAAGAAAATTAATATGTTCAGGTGATTCATGTACAAATATTAGTTTCATTTTCAATTGTATTTGCAATTTAAGATAAATCTTTTTGCAAATAAAAGATTAACACATAATCTTTTGCAAATTAAGATAAATAATGATATTTTAAAATCATTAGAACTAATAAAAATTACAACTACAGTTCGAGTTATTTTGAATACTTTCAAAAGTTAAAAACATTATATAACTGGTAAATTTTGATAAATGGCTTGGTTCTGATATTCATGAATCATAATGAGTTGGCTTATTTACTTCGTGATCAAATTAATACTCGTTTTATTAATGGGTGTCAAAATCAACACTCATCCAAAATAATTGGGTTATGGATACTCTCAATTCGTTAATTTTTTGACAAAATAGCGTTTATTAAAAATAAATTTAGGTTACAAGCCACAATTTTCATAACAAACATTATGCAAGTATCAAATTACAGCTTAAAAAGTTTTAAATATATGAAGGAAATAATATGATTTATGTAGAGAAGTATTTATATAAAAACGAAAATTAATTCATACTTCGTGATATAATATTTTGGTGCGAAAAGTTTTTTATTGTCCTTTGCAATCCAACGACGTTTCCAAACTACGATACAAATCCATGATTCGTAAGAGTTAGGTTTAAATTTGTATTGGGAGAGATTGCTGATATAAGTTTATAGGGTTTTGGGCCAACTGGTTAATCGTGATGTAATGAGGTGAGGAGAGGAGACGTGAGTCTTATAGACTGAAGTAATTGAACCACTTCCTTACAATCTCTTTAACTCTCTAACTCTCAGTAAATAATTAATCAATCTCATAAGCTGACTAATAAACCAAAGGTGCCCCATTTTGATACCCAAAATCCAACATCTCCCACTCACCTGTGGTGGGATGACGTAATCCTCGTATCTGCAAAAACTAGCTCAAATCAAAACACATAAACATCTAACTGCTGAACCGTGTGACCGCTGAGTTCACTTGCAATACGAGAACTCTATCAAACTCGTTAGGGCCCAACATAGAGACATCTACCCTTACAAAGAAAAACAATGCGAGAGCTCTCACGTCAAACACAATTAGTTCACGTAGAGGCTACAACCCATAAACTCAAAGTACCCCAAACACATTTGAATTTCACTAGGTTAAGTATCTCTAATCCCTCAGATAATCTTACTTAACCACCTTTGGGCCAAAGTCTATTTCGTATCTCACTTATTACTATATCGCTATCAAACCGCTATAGTTGTCGACAATAAGTACAAAGCGAGATGAAATCAAATTGTCTTCCTTCTCCATAATACTACTCAAAAATGAATCAACTGTTTTTTCAGAACCGATCTTTATAGTCTCATCAATCCTGACCTTAGGAATTGAAACAAAAATAGCAACATTAATCCATGTCTTTGCAGTATAGTCAAAGATCACAAAGAGCAATTGATGTAGGAACAAAAACTTGTCCAACAAGACTTGCACGGTAAGGAAGCAGGGATTCATTCTCTCACCTCCTTTATATGGTCGCTAAGCACATAAAACCCTATCACTAGGGGTGTAAACGGTATTAAACGGATACGGATACAGGTATATCTGTATCCGTATCTGGAAAACCAATTCGCTATCTGTATCCGTATCCGGTATCCGACGAATTTTAAAAATATTATCCGTATCCGGTATTCGAAAAAATATTCGAATACAGATAATATATGTTACCGTTTATTTTATCCGAATAGACAAATTATTCGGATATAAAAATATCCGAATTCGTTTATCAGTAACCTAATATAAAATTCATTCAAAATATTTACGAAAAAAAATTAAAGTTTAAATCATACATATTAATTAAACACAATTTAATATTTAAACCATACATATTAATTAAACATCCTAATCATAAGGGGAGGAAAATGTCAAACACATCATCATAAAAATTACAAGATTAATTTGCATCCTAACTTAACTTGATGCATACATCATTGATCATCTTTCATTGATTTAAATTATAGTTTTAATTTAGAGCTTTGTCAAATTTAATTAAAGTATAGTTCATTAATGAATGAATGTTCTACTTATTGATGTTTAGATATCCATTAATAAGTAGATGACTCTTTTATGTTTGTTAAGTAATACTAAATTATGGATGAATATTTATAATTTATATATGTAAGTTATTAAATAATGAATATAAGTTATTAATTTATATATATATATATATATATATATATATGTGTGTGTGTGTGTGTGTGTGTGTGTATATATATATATATATAAGTATTCGGATACGGATTCCAGATATCGGATTCCGGATATCCGTATCCACCGGATATATTTACGGACGGATGTTAATCGAATACGAATACGCCTATATCCGAATTCGTATCTGTTTATTTATGGATACCTTTAAACCGAATACGGATATATCTATTTTTTTTCGAATGCGAATAATATATCCGTTTTTTTCCGAATACGGATGTGGACGAATACGAATTTTTCGGTTATCATTTACAGCCCTACCTATCACAACATACTATTTTATAGTCTTGTTGTGCGGACCTTAGTATTGCCACTCCCAAAGTGCTTAACTCGAATATTTCAAATTCCTCGCTTATCAAAACGCCACATTTAAAATTTCGTGTCCGGTTATCATGTCACGGCAGACAAATCTCATCTACATAAGCATATGTCTTATGGTCATGCCGTACGAATATTAGTTCAATCGCTTCATAAGCGTCTAACTCGAATTTCTAGATTGCTCACTTTTCCAAGCGCCAATCCTAAAACTTCGCATCTAGCTATCAGTACAGGTTAATATAGATGATAAGGCATACTATATTTGGTTAATCCAAGTTAACCTCATCTTGACTCGTGCTAAGGTGACATCATGTTCATTTTGTTCACAACTAAGCGCCAATTTATTGCTATCTAAAGCATCAATAGCTCACTACTCAAAGCGTTAATAAATGAATTATCTCAACTTTAGTCGCTTTTCAAAGCGCCAAGGGTGATTGCTCGTATGAGTGAGTCAATCAACTTGTTGACATATATTTAGTGTGTGCATATCTAACATGCATAATAACTGTGCGAACTACTAATATTTATCATACGTGTTAAAAGAACGTAATATTAAGTGAGAACAAATGAATCTTGCATAAATCATAAACATCTATAAATTAACAATAATGAATATCTCAAATACAAGCCATAAAACAAGTGATATCTAAAAAAAGGAAAATACATCAAACCCTATGAAGCCCTAACAAATTAACATGCTTGTAAAAAAACATCTTTAGGAATCAGCTTTGTCAAGGGATTAACTACCATAAGTCCAGTGGGCATGTACTTTAATATCACCTCGTTATTTTCAATGTTCTCTATAATGAAGTTCATCCTCAAGTCAATGTACTTCATCCTGTCATGATACTTGGTAGGGCTGATCAAGTAACCAAATTGGAACCGAAACCGCACCAAAAATCGCACAAACCGCACCAATTAAAATCGCACCAACGGTTTCGGCGTATGTTACGGTTTTAGGTTGGTTGAATAACCAAATTTATGGTTTCGATTTGGTTACTAGCCAAAATCGCAACCATAAAATCAAAACCGCACCATATGTGTGTATGTATGTATGAAGGGGGCGGATCGAGTACAAGGGAAGCTTATGCTCAAATTTTTTTTAATAGGTAAACTCAATAGGGGCAGAATTTATAAGTTAGTAAAGTCAAAGGGCCAGATTAATAAACAAGTTGAACTTGGTGGGGCAAAAGAAAAAACATCCATTCTAATCTAAAATCTAAATATCTAATTCTTCAAAGTTCAGACTTCAGAGCAACTAAAGGGCCAAAGGCTACTGCTATTCTGCTAAACAGCTAAAGTGCTAACTGCTAAGTATGCTTAGTCGCTTACTGCATACAAGGCTTCAAGCCTTCAACCACCGTCCATGCATCCACCAGGCCACCGCGACGCTGCGACTGCCACCACCATGACGATGTGGCTAAGCACCGTGACTGCAACTGCGACTGTGACGCTGTGGCTAAGCACTGTGACGCTACGACTGCGACCACCGTCCACCAGGCCACCGCGAGTCAGCGACTTCTCCTTTTCTCGCGACCTTGTCTTCTCTTCTCATTCTATTGCAGTCTTTTCTTGCGCATATGAGATTTACAAGGTAACAAAATTAGGGCTTTTTATTCTTATGTTTTTCTCTGTTGATTTATATATTATGTTATTATGATTTTCATACTTAGACCTCTGAAATTATTAGGATACTTTGTTAATGTGTTTGGTTGATTTCAATGTTGGTTCATAGTTCTAATCAAGATCTCCTCAAATTCCAGTTACCAGGTGAAAAGTTGAACTAGCCCCAAATTATGTCTTCTACCCCTCAAATTCCTTCAAATGAACATATTGAACAACAAAATCAACAAGCTGCTAATGAGGTATAAAATCAACACTCTTTTAGTCTTTTGTTATGTGCTATGTATTTCTAAGTAGTAGTTAATTATCATTTTATTTTCAGAATCAGCATGTATCATCTAATGTTGCCAATCCTATCAACATAGACGATGATAAAAAGGAAGATAAAGATGAATGTAAGAGTAAAAAGCATACGATTGCTTGGGAACATTTTGAAGTATTAGAGGGTTGTGAAGTGGGTAAAGAGAAGGCAAAATGTAAATATTGTAAGGTTATAGTAGGATGTAACATTAGAAAGAATGGCACGGGCTCAATGGTTAATCATTTGTATAAATTTTGTGTTAAATCCCCCCTCCGAATCAATAAAGATAAAAAACAAAAGACTTTAGAATTTGTTGCTTTGACAAAGGAAGAGAGAGAAAAAAGTGCGACCGCAACTCATAACCTTGAAAGTCATACATTTAACCAAGAGAGGTTAAGGAAAAGAATTGCAATAGTGTGTATTAAAGATAACCAACCTTTTAGTATTGTGGAACATGAGGGGTTTAGAGAATTCACGAGTGATGCGGAACCAAAGTTTAAGATGGCATCTCGTTGGACAGTTGCTAGAGATTGTCTAAAAATTTATAAGGAAGAAGTGATGAAATTGAAGCAAATTGTCACCTCACAACGAGTCTCCCTCACAACGGATACTTGGACATCCGTTCAAAACGTTAATTATATGTGTCTAACAGCTCATTGGGTTAACGATGATTGGAAGCTTTGTAAAAGAATTCTAAAGTTTTGTTAAATTGAAAGTCATAAAGGGGTTGCAATTGGGAAATTAGTACATGCTTTGTTGACAAAGTGGGGGATAGATCGTGTATTTACTATCACGGTAGATAATGCATCTTCGAATGACACCGCTATCTCATACTTGAAAAAATTTCTTCGTGGCCCGGAAGCAATATTAGAGAATAAATATATACATTTGAGATATGGTGCTCATATTTTGAACTTGGTTGTGAAGGATGGCTTAAAAGATTAACATGTGTCTATTTCTAGGAAACGAAATGCCGTGAGGTATGTTAGATCCTCTCCGGCAAGGCTTGCAAAATTTAAGACTTGTGTGGAAAGAGAGAAAATAAAGTGTGAGAAATTGGTGTGTCTTGATGTTGAGACTAGGTGGAACTCCACATATACGATGTTGGAGATTGCCGTAAAGTATGAAGGAGCTTTTGATAGGATGCTTATTGAGGATCTTAATTATGAGAGATTCTTTAAGCATGAGGAAGAGGAGGCTTGGGAGAATAATACTAGGAAAAGAAAGAGTAAGAAGAAAATGGTTGAAGGATATCCGGAGTGGATTAATTTTGAAAATGTTAAGTGTTTCATTCAATTTTTGAAAATATTTTATGATGTCACGATGAAAATATCCGATTCCAAATATTGCACTTCAAATATTTTTTTCATTGAACTTGTAAAAATACAAGAGGCAATAGTGAAATTGTGTTCAAGTGGGGATCTTTTGATGAGAGATATGGCTAAAAGGATGAAAGAAAAATATGACAAGTATTGGGACAATCTGGATAATTCTAATTTCTTGTTATATGTCTCTGTTGCTTTAGATCCAAGATATAAGATGCATTATTTAGAATTTTGCTTTGCTAGACATTATAGAAAAGGATCTTCAAAAACTACATTAATGTGTGAAAAAGTGGTGAAGACTCTACAAGAAATGTTTGACTATTATAAAGATAATACGGGAGGTGACATTTCTTCTTCTTCTGCTGCTGTAAACATGGAAGGGGATTTAGATGATGACTTTGAAAAGTACATGCAAGAACAAGTTGAAGGGGTTAGGGAAAAAACAGGGTTTGATATATATTTGGTGGATGGTAGAGAGAAGAAAGATGAAAACTTTAATGTTTTGGGTTGGTGGAAAATGATTTCGGTGAAGTTTCCAATTCTTTCAAAAATTGTTAGGCATGTATTGGGTATGCCTATTTCAACAGTTGCTTCGGAGTCCGCCTTTAGCACCGGAGGAAGGACTATTAATGCATATAGGAGTTCACTCTCTCCTAGGACGGCCGAAGCATTGATTTGTACTCAAGATTGGCTACGCAATTCACAAACTTTTGTCAACATTCGAGAACAATCGGAAGAACTTCAACAATTCGAGAATATTGAAAAAGGTATATGTTTATTGTATTTTTTAATTCTTTATTAGATTTTATTGTACTTTTCAAATATTCTTACATATAAATTTTTTTGGTATGCTTCATAGATGAATTCAATTCGTTTGAGCAATGCGTGGTCGAAGAGCAATACTGAAGGGTATCAAAGGGGCAGAGATAACACCGTAAGTCATGATAATAACTCAAGTAGAAGTAAACCTTATTCGGTTCATGCTCACTACATGACCATAGAAAATCAAACCGTTTTATTATATAATGCTTTTTGTATGTGGACTGTATCTTACTTATGAGTTTTGAATTTCAAATCCATTGTAAGTTTTTCTAAATCCTTTGGTGAATTAATAACAAAATACTTTTCTTTATTCTCTTGTCGATATAGTTATAAGTTAAGTATTAGAATACTAATACTGATCTTTTTTTTTAATTATCAGAATTCTTTTTCTTTTGGTTCCTGTCCAAACCTAATTTGGGATGACAAACTAGATACCTCTGTTTTGTATATGATTAATAGACAGTCAAAACTTGTAGTTGAAAACTGATCAAGATTGTATGATACATTGCCACCGGTGTGCATTTTGAATGAAATCTCATTTAGATAAATGTGGGAGATCAAATCAATAAATTTTACTTTCTATTAAGTGAAAGCTTAGTTAAGTTGAATTATGTATGATGTATTGATTTCCAATATTTCCTAGCCACTAAAAAGCACAATCAACTATTTAGCAGGTGTAGAGGCTCCTCGGAACGGCTTGGAGTTACCAGTTAAAATTTGCCAGAACTACGATGTTGTAAGAGACGATGTACTGGTAATATTATCACTAACATAACCTGTTCTAAACTTAATAGCATTTTCTGGTGTTTCTCAACTCTTGTTGTGTGGAATCATACTTCACAGTCTTTAGCCCTTTGAATTTACTCATTGGCATTGCTTATGAATTGGAAACACAGGAGCTGGCTTTTATATAATAGAGTTCCTCAAGCTTTATTACCAGGGGTAGAGTTTTTTCAGTTGCTGGTCTTCTTCGTTTGCTTTTTCAGTAGCAGGTTTTCTTTGTTTTATTTGTTGGGTATATTGGAGGTTGATGAACAATTGAACACCATTTCTTCCTTGTAAATCTTCATTATCTTGAAGAGATAAAGTCTTTGTAATAGACTAATAGGCGTTCTTCTAATTGAAGAACCTATTTTAGAGGAACTAGGATTCTTTTCTTTATGATCACAATTTTTACTTGAAAAGGTTACTTGAAATAAATAATAAACTGAAGTATGGATTATGATGATTACAGGTTTTACAGGTTTGTAGTGTTGAATGTTGGAAATATTGAATGAGGAGACTTTTATAGCATACTTCTTCTATTTGTAGTAAGTATTGCTTGTCTCAATATTGCAGAGTTTCATGTACTTAGAAAAATGTATGAGTGAACTGATTTGTGGCTCTGCAGGGTTTGAATCACATTTTACTTGTTGCTTCAGGTTTCATGGGGCAAGAAAGAGATGTACTGATAATGGTATTACAGACTCTGGGTGGACCCACTGCTTAAATGGGAAATTAATTACATCTTTTGTGAGAGGAGACTATTCTATTTATTACACCTTACTAACTTAAATCAAGAAAGGAGATTTATTACACCTTTTGTGAGAGGAGACTATTATGTCTATCCTGTCTGTCTATCCTGTCTATTCTATTTGTATCTCTAGTGCAGCAATTGTTGTATTTGTCTACATTAATGAACTTATATCAATTTCGAAAACAGAGAGCTTATTTTATATCAATTGTTGTTTCAATTGGTTTTGGAACCGAAACCGCACCAAATGAAATCGCACCGCACTTTTAAAACCGCACCAATCATAAGTGGTTTCATGTGCGGTTTTGGATTTATCAAACCGCACCTAAGCGATTTCGGGTGCGATTTCGGCTTCAAACAGCACCATGCTCACCCTTAATACTTGGGGTCCTTGATGTAATCTAGGGTCATTGTACTATCACATAAAACAGTCACAGGATCCGAAACATGAGTGAAGACTCCAAAATCTTCGAAGAATCTCCTCAACCACATGACTTTTTGAACAGCTGACGTACATGCTACAAACATCGACTCCATCGTCGAACGAGCAACACAAGTATGTTTCTTACTACACCAAGTGATGACTCCACCATGTAATAAGAATGTGTATCCTGAGGTCGACTTGCGCATCCCCTGGTTACCTCCCCAACTAGCATCGGAGTAACCAATCTAACGTAGGTCCAATCCTCTATAGCACAACATATAGTCCAAAGTACCCTTTAAATACCGCAAGATCCTCTTAATTGCCCTCACTACTACAAAACAGTAAATAGACAACACTTAAACCACAATGTTTTTATAAAAAACGTTGTGGTAATTTTTTCCACAACGTTTTTTAACAAAACGTTGTAGATACATATGAAAAAACGTTATCTATTTAGAAGTGGCATTTTTTAGTATTAAATAGATAACATTTTTTTAAAAAAACGTTATGTATCTAACAAAACACGGAGCAAAAACCGCACTAGAAAACTTAAAATTAAAATGCGTTGTGCTCTGCTCTGCTCTTTCTCTCTGCTCTCTTTCGCTCACAAGACCAAAACCCTAGTTATTCCACCCCTTTGAAGTTCCTCCCATCTAGCTCACAAGGTAAGGAAATTATTCTCTCTATCGCTCCTCCTTCAATTATATTACGCTACTCTGCTTGATTTTTACGCTACGCAAACAATTCTCCTTCTTCCAGTACTCATTCGTACCGCACAAAATCCCCAAATCGAACAGGAGAAGAAGGTATTCCTATTTTAGTTGTTGTATAAACCCTAATTTCATGATGTCGTGGCAAGTTTACGTTGACAATCACTTGTTGTACCAAACCAAAGAAGGCAATCAGCTCACTTCTGCTGCTATTTTGGGGACGGCTCCGTTTGGGCCTAGAGCCCCAACTTTCCTCAGGTGCTCCATTTTTGTGAAGATGTTTATGGCCAGGTATGTCCGCTTTTTGTTTTTCTTAAAGTTTGAGGTTTTTAGATTACCATTTGTGGTGGACATGTTTTTGTTGGTTTTTTTTTGTTTAAAAAAAATATGTTTTTATAAAATTTGTGGTTATTCTGTGTTTTTGTTTGGTCAGATTTTATGCCTTTCCGAATGCTTCCTACCTCTTCAGTTGATTCTGTAAGGAACAATGTGCTTGAATTTAGTATTTAGGTATTTAGGGCCTTTATTTCGGTCTTATTTGATTTTTCATTTGTAAATGTTTACGGGATGTTTTGATTGTAAATGTTTACTGAATGTTCTATGTCTTGCCTTATGTTTAAGAAGGCAATGTTGGGCTACTAGCCCCACTGTGCAATGGGCGTGAGCCGACATCTGTAGCTTTTGTGCACAAGGGAGAATCAGTGCACCGGTTTGATGGGTCATCTTCAACCGGGAATTGCCTGTTTTTGTAGTTTTACGAATATTTCCTTTAGTACTTGAATATGATGTATTTTCTTTAATTGATTACTATAATTGAATTAACCTAAAATTAGCTTCCACTATTGAATGATATTGAAAGGTTAGTTATATGGTCGTCATCAGCATATAGAAGAATATGAACAGTTTCTCACTTAATGAGTGATCTAACACAGTTAGCCATGACAGGCCAGATTCCTGGTACCACCCCAGCCATTCCTGGAATGTTTCCAAACATGTTTCCATCATTAGCATCTGGACAGGTACTTTCTTTGCTACTTGGGAAACTATTATCCTGTGAATGCTTTTGAGTTACCTTGTATTTCATTTTGTTGTTATACGTATGTTTTGTTGTTGATAATTTTGGAAATTTTGGAAATTTATGCTTCAATTATGATCCTTTCTGCGTTGTTGGTAACAGGTTGAATCAGGGGGTTCTGGCATAGTTTCCCGAAGGCTAACTGGACAGCAAGGTGGGGCTGAACAATTTGTTATGAAGGTCCCAAACAACAAGGTAAAGTGTCATTGAATCTTTGATTACTAATACCTGAATTTGTCTTTATTATTTTTTTCTGATGTAACTTCTTCATTTTTAGGTTGGTCTTGTAATAGGTAAAGGAGGTGAGACCATAAAAAGTATGCAAAACAATACAGGAGCTCAGATTCAAGTATGTAAAATATATCATTCTTCTATCTACTAGTAGCACCAATTAATTTCCTCTAGTAAATGGCAATGCTATATTTGAAATCCTAGCATTAGTTATTTCCCACGTGCATAATCATCTCTATAAATCTTGTTATCCTAACATTAGTTATTTTGGCACATTGTTTCATATAGTAACTTCCTGTAATTCTAGATTTGGGAAGTGGCTACTAGCACTCAGCTGCTTTCTACTCTTAAAGGTCATCAGGAACCTGTTCACTCTGTGTCCTCATGTTTGGAATAACATTCATGTAAGAATTAATCAAGTAGCATATATATTGAAATTATTCCAATTGATTGACCAAGTTGCGTTTGCTGGTGCTCGGACTGAGATGAAGGATATACTTTCCATTATTGCTGAATTTTACTTGTCAAAGAACTCAACAAAGTGGAGAAAACAGTCACTGCTAGTCCCACAGTTTCATAGGTATTTATGCCCCTCTACTTATCAACACAAGAATTGGAATTCATGCTTTTTTTTGCTTTAATCAGAACTTCATCCATTTTGAAGCATATACAGTTATTTGGATGTTACTAGATGCGTAAACACACTAATATTTTAGCGACGACACAGTTCTACTCATTGATTATTAAAATTATTCCAACTGATTGTGATCAATTTACTCTACTACGGTTGAGGATCCTAGGGGTACACCCTAGTTACAGTTATATTCAGTTTTCCAATTGTTTTATGCAAATTCAAGCATTTAGAATGTTGTCTTAAGAATAAAAAATGTCTCCATATTACCGTATTGATACTGAAATTAATTAAATTTATGTCTTTTTAAGTATAAAACTATAGTCTAGTAAGAGTGTGTGTGTGTGTGTGTATGAGAGAGAGAGAAAGAGAGAAAGTGAAGTTGGCATAATAAGTTACAAATCTTACATGATGTCACCCAATACATGTACTTGATTGTGGTGTGTGTCAATACTGTTATGGGGATGAACCCATCTGAGATGGGCTAGCCTGCAGTTGCAGAATCAAACTAAATCTAATCTCTCTCTGTCTCTTATATTATTGCAAGTTGTCTTGTGGGCACTTTCCTTTACAAACTTCTATAAGGGAAAAAAGGCTTTTTAAATTTCTATAATTATTTGTTTGTCATGTGCTCTAATTTTTTCCATAAAATTTCTGACCTTGCAATCATTATACTGAGTAGACTGGAAGGCAATGAAGCCAGGGCTATTATTCATGGATCTTTGGAGCTTGAAACAATGAATGTTGTTCCTCTAAAGAGGTAATCTGATGACAATGTATTCATGATAACTTAATTTTGCAAATACTTATCTGTTAACCAGGTGTCCCCTGTGTTTTGATTTCTCAAATGGGTAGTTACCCAACCAAGTAAAATAAATTCAAAAACATGAAGTATTAACTTTGAGATAGGAATGTTAGATAATCCCTGAGATATTCCATTGAGATGAAAGGATGTGATTATCCAATTAGCTTTGTAATGCTACTTGACATGGTTCGTGTATTTGGGGTTGACTGACTTAGGATTGCTAAAGAGTTACTGAGAATGAATGACCACATCTATACCAGATATTTAGTTTGAAACTAAGCAAAATAGCTTTTGGATTGTTGTTTTCCTTCCATCTGCCGAAGTGCCAGAAAGAAATTCTGGGCTATACCCATTCAGGATTGTGCTATTTGGACCACATCTATGATTTTATGTTTATGTATCATAAAGTGACTCATTTTAGGTCATGTTAAGCGTGACATTCTTAGGCATTTACCTGCATTAATATTCTTAAAACCAGAATATTAGATAATCCCCGAGATATTCCATTGACTCCTGAACTTGTGATCTTACGAGATTGTATTGCTCTCTCTACAGAACCTGGTATGCTATCATATGTTCAGTTCTCATTCTAAATCTCATGTTTCATATAGAGAAATATTTGAAATGTTTGTTGGATTATATGATAACTACTGCAAGTCTAATTAGGATATCCACTGCATATACAATTACTAATAATGTTGTTGGGGTGCTCTTATTTTAGACATATGTTTACCATCTATTTCCTTTTGTTTGCAGAGCTAATGATAGAGAGAAAAGCTAAAATATTTTCTTTTTTAAATATGATTTTATTGTTAATTTTACTTGCAACTTTTGATCTGCAGCAAAGAACTTTGGTGTCATAGAGTTTGTGAATCCAAAGCTTTGCAAGATATTAAGCTTATGATCCAGAGCAACATGTACAAGTATCTCAGCATTTTATTTGATGGGCGGGAGCGCTTTGAGGAGGAGACCATGCCAAGGAAGAAATCCATAGGTCCCCATGATCAAGTCACTGAAGCAGGTAATATTTCTAATAAGTTGATCTGGTAATAATAATGATAATAAATATCGAGTTTTGCCATGCCATTTTATTCATTGCAATTATTTGGCATATTCCAATTGATTAGTGTACCAAACACTGCAGTTTTTCAATTAGCTTCAATTGCCTTTCAGGTGGAGAGGTTGATTCCAATGAGAATATTCAATGTGTCTATTCCATCAACCTAATTAACCCAATTGGTGCCATATTAACTGTAAAAAATGTTTATAATCATGAGAGAGGCATGATGCTTGATAAGTCATAAATTTGTATTTGATTGGTGGCATTTATTTCGTAAGTGCCTTTACAAATTTCCTAGTTGTATTTCTGTTGGATGTACTCATTTGATGCAGTTTCAACTTGTATGAGATGTATGGATAGTTTGGCATTATTGAGATGTAAACGTATTGTATGGTATTAATATTCTTTGTAATTGGCATTACAAAGAATTACATGTGCATATTGCAGGTGCATTAATTGGCTATATATCATCCCACAACGATTTTTTTTTATCTACAACATTTAAAAAATGTTGTATATTTGTATAAATAAATGACACCTTATAAACGTTGTATAAGAAGTTTAAAAACGTTGTCTGTTGTTGCTTTCTATGGTATTTTTTTTAAAAAAATGTTATACTGTGCTTAACTACAACGTTTTAAAAACGTTGTAGTTAAGCACAATACACAACATTTTTTTAAGAAAAAAACGTTGTGGAATCATACCTACTACAACGTTTTTAAGCATCTGCTAATTTTTGAAAAACAAATCTACAATGTTTTTTTCCTAAAAAACGTTGTGTATTGTGCTTAACTACAACGTTTTTAAAACGTTGTGTAAGGGTGTCAAATAGATGACACCCTTAACCACGACGTTTTCCTGACTGAAACCCCAACGTTTTTTTCGTGTTGTCTATTTCCTGTTTTCTAGTAGTGCCTCCAATGAGTAATCTCAGGGTTTGATTGATAACAACCAAGATAACCGACATCATATGTTATATTAGGCCGAGTACACACTACTGCATACATTAGCTTTCCTATAACATTGACATACGGGTAATGAGACATTTTCTCAATTTCCTCGTGAGAAGTAGGGCATTGCTCGGGTCCAATGGCCTCGCCTTTAGCGATAAGAGTGTCAATGGGTTTGCAGTTGCTCATCTGAAATTGCTCAAGAACCTTCTTTAAGTAAGTCTCTTGAGAATCTTCCTTGAGCGATCTCTATAGATCTTAATTCCAAGAACATAAGTTGTTTCCCCCATGTCCTTCATCTCAAAGTTAAAGGATAACCACCTGTTAGGTTTGTAATATTTATGAACGCAATCAAATTGTACAAAGTAAGCGGAAACGTGATAATTAGAGTTTAAAAATTTTACAAACCATATACCCGGATCATCCTTTATGCACAATTATTAATTAAACGAAAAGATAAAGATCAACAAGAATCATACCCTTGAAGATTCGAGCTTCCTCAAGTACAAGTTCACCTCCAAATCCATTTCGCGTTCAACTTGAATCCACCGAGTTTGGTTCATTCATTTGATCAATGTTAGCCACCCAAGTGTCTGGCCTCTAGAGTTGATCCACCAAGGAAAAAGAAAGATTCAAAAAAAATGGGTGTTCGGCAAAACCCTAATTTTTTTATCTCTCATAGAAAAAAGGTGTACTTTCCTCTTATTTATAAATGTAAGCAACCCTCCTTAATAATTAAGGAATTGAATTTTATTTTAATTAATTAAACTCATTTAATTAATTAGGCTCCTAATCTTATTAGGAATAATTAATTAAACTTTTTAATTAATTAGCCTCCTAATCCTATTTGGAATATTTGAGAGTACTTTTATTAATTAATTCTCAAACTCCTTTAGGAATTAAATAAAAATAATATGACTCCTCTTATTAATTTATATTTAATATTTCCAAAATATTAAATAATAAATATTAAGCTATTTAGTTTATTCTATCATCATAGATTAAATTAAATATATTTAACTTATTATTACGATTATGTCATTAACTTCTTAAATAACTATTCTTCCTTTTATGGTGTGACCCTTTAGGTTCTCCATATTAAACCGGTTGTGAATAAATTAATTAGAATAATTCTAATCTTATTTAAATAAATAAATTAAGCTATTAATTTATTTAAATAAATAATATTTATTTTACAATAGGGATAAACCTCCCTAGCGATTAACGACTTTCCAGATAATATAGATTTCAACATTAATCATAAAAGAACATTTGAGTAAATAGTTACCGTACAATTCAATCATTCCACCATGCAATGTTCCAATTAAATATAATACATGGAATTACTATCAAGTCTTAATTTATTTAATTATACGTATTTTGACTCTTAAATGTACAACTCCAAATAATACAAATTAGAAACTCCTTTATAATTTCATTATGCCTTGGCCAAGGACTACTGGGTTGTCATTTATCGAATCGCATAGGACATTTATCTTCTTTTACTAGAAGCGGTAGATTCTTTATTGATCATACATTATCTCCATGTACAAATTATTATACCTAAGCATACCCTTTGATATACCCTAAGGGTCTTAAGGAATAAGTCAAAGTATAACTCATCATACACAAGATACTATAATTATCTCAAGTCCAAGGATCACTTGTACTACTATCACTACAAGAATTCCTATTGACAGACAAGTAAAACTCCATTAGGTATTCCTTAGCGAGCCACGTTCAATGTACTTATTCTCTAATAAGCACCTACATACTTGCTTTAGTGTCTCCACATAAATGATCATGAGATCAATCATCCTCATCCAATGAGCAAGCAACGTATATACCAATCTATCCGGATTCACTAATCTCTAATTTAGTAATCCAACGATTGAGAACTATTTTAGTTTTAAGCTTTCTAAGAATTTAGATCTCATTAGAATGATCATCATCATCATTATTCTAAAAGCATTGCTTAAAACTATGGGTTTATCACATATTATAAAGCAACATCATGTAGATAATTAAAAGCCTTTAATAAATTAATACTTTTATTAATAAATGAATAAGATTATTACAAAGTATATGCTTTATCATCAAAAATGATTGGCTTGTGTGCATACTACTTTCACCACCTTTTAGTGGCGACAATCATCTCCTTATCGTTCCCAGCTAGTAGAATGTCATCGACATACATAGATAAGATAAGGAATTTTATCTTTAGACTGTGTGATATACACGCAATGGTCTTCCTCGATCATCGTAAACCCATCACTAATGATGGCTCGATAGAATCTCAGATACCATTGGCTGAACGTCTGGGTCAAACCATAGATAGAACGTTTGAGCTTGCATACTTTGCATTATTGGCCTTTTACAATGAAACCCTCTGGCTGATCCATGTATATTTCCTCAATTAAATCTCCATTGAAAAAAGTTATCTTAACATTCATTTGATATAACTCCAAATCCAAATGTGGTACAATCACTATGATGAGACAAATTGAGGCAAACCTCACAACGGGTGAGAAGGTTTTCTCATAATCAACTCCCTCTTTTGATGGGTATAGCCCTTTGTTATAAGACGAGTTTTGTACCTTTCAATGGAACTATCCGCCTTGCGTTTGACTTTAAGAACCCATTTGTTCCCAATAGCATTTCCCCTAGTGAAAGGTCAACCAAGTCCCAGACTTGATTAATACTTATGGACTCCATCTCTTTTTTCATTGCAATCATCCACTCATCGCTGGTAGCAGATGATAGAGCATCTCGATAAGATCGAAGTTCCTCATCACATTCCCCCAATCTCAAAAAGACAACGTGAAATGTTACCTCTTTGACTTTTACGCATTTGAGGAACATGAGATTCCTCATTCGATGAAAGATAATTGATTGAAGGCATGTCACTCCCACTATCTACATGAGCCTGATGAATAGCTTCTTCAGTCTCACTGTACGATTTGGGGTGTCCAAATCTTCCTCCACTTTATAAAGGTTCACCTCCTTGCTCACATCACCTCTATTAGGGAAATTCATCTCAAATAAATCCACATCTCGTGACTCTATCTCGGATATAGTCCCATCAGGTTGCTCTCCAACAAACACATAGCCTTTGGAGTGTTAAAAATATCTTATAAAGATACACTTCTTACCCATCGGGCCCAACTTCCCATATTTATGAGAAGTGTTGTACACATAAGTTGTCGATCCCCAAGGTCGTATATCGCCCAATTTGGGCTTTCTGTCGGTCCACATTTCATATGGGGTGGACTGAATCGATTTCGAAGGCACACGATTAAGTATATACGTCGCAATCAATAATACATCACCCTAATAGGAGATAGACAAATTTATCTTCACTATCACAGACCGAACCATGTCTAATAATGCATGGTTCCTCCTCTCCGCCACACCATTTTGTTACGGAGTTCTAGGGATTGTCAATTGCCTAATTATCCTTTTTTCCTCACACAATTCTTTAAACTAATCGGACAGATAATGACTACCTCGGTCAGTTCGAAGTGCCTTAACACTTTTATCAAACTGTTTCTTGACCTCAATCGCATAATGTAAGACCCCGAATTTTATGAAATAAAAGTATTCAATTTTTCTTATAATTACTATTCAGTAAATGGTTAAATTGATAAATGTTAAAGTTAAGGGTGATATATGAATTTTTTTCAAAATACACAAGTGGTTATAAAATAATCATTGTTGTCGGGGAATATTCGTTTGGTCGTTGAATATTCTTTCTGTCGGGGAATATTCGTACGACGGCACAGCTATTTGTGGGCCCCATAACGAATAACTGTCGGATGAAGAAAACGACAAATTTAAGTTTTTACAAATAACGGCGTAGTTGTTACCGTTAACACTGTTGGAATACCCGGTGGTTAAAATACAGTAATACGCGTTATTGCACAGTAGCACACGGTATTGCATAGTATTTTTGAAATTATTGATTCTTACGTAAGAAGACACTACTCAATAATTGTTACAGTAATTACTGTTCAATATTTTATTTTATTGATTCAATAATTGCTACGTTGAAATTTTGAATTATTGTTGTTCAATAATTGTTGCTGCACAGTATTTCCCATTATCAGATCAATAATTCATATTATTTGAATAGTATTATTAGATAGCATTATTGGCAATGTCTAGAAAGTTCTGTCTAAGGAGAGGTTTGGTCATCTAATTGCGCGCCAGTAAGGAGAAATCCTTATTAGAAAGCCCCCTCTTTCCTGGGAACGGCCTGGTTGTCTTAAATGTGATTCTGTAATATTATTTGTGAATAATTAATTATTGATTCATATGATAAGAAAATATTTATTTTATGTGGATATAAATGAGGGATATATTTTTGTGGTTAAAGAATGAAGGAGTTAATGTTGAAATTTTTATCCGTATTTTTGTCGGAATGGAGGTATTAAAAATCAGGGTTTTTGAGATATTTTGCGAGGGTTATAATTTTTAATCCGACCGTTGGATCGTGGTAATTTTTGGATATGTTATACATATATAAGTTGAGTATATGTCCACAAATTTTGAACCGTTAAAAATGAACGTATGATTTGTTATGAATTTTACGAGATGACTGGTTCAGAAATTGTTGAATTTTCGGAGTTTATCATTTTGGTAGAAAATTCTAGAATTGGTGGGCCCCACTTGTGGTTGGTGAAGAAATGTGCTGAATTATATTTCAAATGTGGTGGGTGGGAATAGTAGCAGGTAAAGCCATCAGGTTGCAGGTCAAACCTACCAAAATTTTCCTATAAATAGAGGGCTAAGTTAGAATTGAAAATCACACCAGAAACATAAGCTTTCTCTCTTTCTCTCTCTATATTATGAAGCATATTTTGTGAGTTTTTAGATACTTGGTGAGTTACTATTCATCAGTACAAGTTTCCTTCATCATCATATCCGATATCCGGCCAGAAGTACTGCTCTTTTGAGGTAAGGGGTTGTAAGGGATAGTAAGGGATTTTAAGGGTTGTTATGATTTTCAGTTTCGTAATTTTTCTGAACTTCAAAAATTCTGGAAAAATTTGAAATGATATTTTGATGAGTTTTATTGATTGTGTCCAAAAATAGTGATTTTTGGATGTATAGATTGAGAGTTATGAATTTTATGAGAAAAGACTATTTTAAAAGTAATCGCTTATAATTCCTTATGGTTAACTCCAAAATTGATGAAATTTTTATTGGGAGTACATGTATATGATAGAAGTATACTCTGTAAATTTCAGAATTTTTAGATAAAAGTACAATTTTTGATAAATGTCTAAATATTCGGCTATTTTGGCCATATGAAAAATAGTAAATGACTTTTAAAAATTCTGAGAAAAATATATGTTCACTATGGGACTATATTATGCTAAATCCCAGAAAAGAAATATTTTTGGAACTGATTTGGTATTTTTCATGAAAATGATCTAGTTATGAGTAAATGAATTAAATATGTTTTGTGAAGAAAGAAAATTAGAAAATAGGATTTTATGGCTTAAGAATCCTATATATGAGTATATGCAGATTTTTGATGAGGGTTTTGGTTATTGATGATGAAATCTTAAGAGTTGGCGTTTTATGATGATTAAATGCATTAATTAGTAAAGTGTAAACAATTAAAATAAATTGTTTATAAATTTAAGTAATGTTATTCTTTCAATATTATTATACCGAAATATTGGTATGAATTTTATTGTAGAATTTCTATCTTTTGTGTCGGGGTTACTATTCATGAGTTACGAATATTACTCTTGAGATTAAAACTATATGTTGATCATATTATTTTTATCATCATATATAACATTTTTATAACCCTGATGTTGAAATTCTCTTTCACTGGAGTGTAAAGATGGGTAGATTATTGGTATGATCATGACTAGGGTTCTCTTTGGCCTGTAGTGCAAAGTTGAATTGTGACTGGTATGATCATGACCATTGAATTTATAATTAAATATCTTAAGCTTAAGTGCAAAGGTGAATTGATCAACATGGTTATAATTATTGTTTATATAAATTCTGAAATGATTATATATTTCTTTGAGATATGAATATATTTGGCCTGTAGTGCAAATATGAATTGTTGATGAATATCTTTGGCATGTAGTGCAAAGATGGCATGTTGATGAATATCTTTGGCCTGTAGTGCAAAGATGAACTGTTGTTGAATATCTTTGGCCCGTAGTGCAAAGATGGTTTGTTGATGAATATCTTTGGCCCGTAGTGCAAAGATGGTTTGTTGATGAATATCTTTGGCCCGTAGTGCAAAGATGGATTTGTTAGTATGATTATAAACAGGAATTGTGATTTGGTATAACCATGATCTTTGATGTTTCAGGTAAAGACAGGTGATGAAAATATTCTTCGTCCTGGATGCGAAGAAAAATTTATAGTCACAATTATGATTATGAGTTATTCATATGATTGTGGAAAGGAACTGTTGAGTGATGTTACATGGATAAAATATTGTTGGTGGATTTTTAACATGGAGAAGATAATAGACTTTATAGTCTATTTGACTCTTCTAATGGATTGCTCGTTCCGCTGCAACTATGGTTGAAATTTTTATCATTTACCATATGTTCTAAATCTCTGATTTATTATTGATGAAGGCTATTGATAATTTAATTATCTTTAGTCATGATATTCTTTACTGAGCTAGTTGTGCTCACCTTTTTGCTTCACAATTCCTTTCAGGTAATAAGAGTGTAGCTGGGTCGAGCGGGGGTAACAAGGGAATAGAACGGTGGTCATCATTTAGTAGTTATATTTGGTGAAGAAAATAGGGTGAGGCGAACCCAACGTTGGAAGGGTGTTTTGTCACTATCATAAAAGATGTCTAATGACATACAACCTCGTGTCATCATAAGACAGGGTTGTGCACATCCACTTGCTGAGTATATTTACAAGCACTACCTATATAATCTTGGTGTTTGTTTGAAGTATAATTCTCAATTAGAGACAGTGGAGATAATGATAAGTCAAGAGAAGACTCACCATTGGGAAGAATATGATAGTAATCTTCTCGTTTTTCTTTGGGGTCTATTGGGTCAACCAAGGATAATTCTGTGGCCATATGATATCTATCATAACCTAGACGCGTGGCCTCCCATGTACGAAGGTTTCCTTGAGCACTTCCCAAAGATTCTAATTTCTAAAACAGTTTTTGACTATACCTTTATGTAAGGTGTTATTGTGAGGTGATGTCCACGATTAGAACATGAGTCACATTTGGTATATATTTGTATCCAAACTCACAGCATATGTGTTGTTGTATTTTGCACGACAATTGTTGTAATAAAGTTGTAGTTATTTTCTGTACCATGTATTTGACGACTCAGAATGGGTTGGGTGGAATGGACCTATTTTGGGGTTGTCACACATAACGTAGGCAATCTAATGCTTTAGACTTATGAGAGATTAAGAAAGTGTACCCAAAGCGCATATAGTCATCTATCACTATGAGAAAATAGGAATGTCCATGTCTTTCTTTCATAGTCAAAGGGCCACAAATGTCTGAATGAATGAGTTGCAAGGGTGTTTCTGCCCTAGTGACTTTACCGAATGATTTTCTAGTTGATTTCCCTGCTAAAAAATGTTCACAAGTGGGTAGATTGACCTTAGCGAGTGAGCCTAAAAGACTTGCTCGAGTTAACCTAGTCATTCTATCCTGTCTAATATGACATAATATAATATGCCATTTAATTGAACTATCATCATCATCATTTTCAACAAGCAAGGAATACGAATCATTACTATTAACGCTAGAATTAATAGTATTTAAAACTATAAAACATTAGAAATAAAACAATATCCAAAAATTTCATTCCCACGAGAAATTATAACACCATTATTCTCAAGACGAATAGAGTAGCCCAAACTAAGTACTTCAAGAACAAAAAAATAAATTTTGGTGGACATCTGGTGCATAGAGTACATCATCATAAAGAATCACTACATAGCATCCTCGCATTTTTAATTTGTAAGTGCCAATTTCTAGCACATCAACACTGGAGTCATTTCCCTTTAGTACTTTTCTGTCAGCTAGAACTTTACGATACTCCACGAACTCGGTCTGATCACGCGTTATGTGGTCCGTTGCTCCGAAATCTACAATCCACACATGAAGAGAATAAGCAACAAATACAGTGGAAGACATTAAACACATATTTTGATTAATATAAATGAGTACCTTCTCCGGATCAATGCAGTCACGAGCGAAGTGTCCTGCTGTGCCACAGTTATAACAAATCAACTTCGCATTGTCCTTCTCACCAGCCTTTGTAACCTTCTGAGGTGCATTAGTATTAGCAATCTCTATTTGTTGAGCCTTTATAATTAGGCGTTCATCTTCTAGACGTTTAGTCCTTAAACGCTCTACCTCCAGCTACTCAGCTTCTAAGCGCTCAAGGTGATGAAAAATATCTTATAAGGATTTCATGTATTCATTTTGAGCTATGTTAACCTTGAGATTGTTCCAATTGTCAGAAAATGAGCGTATCAATGCCCGAATTTGTTGTTCATCTAACAAAGGGTTGCCAACAGCTGCTAACTTTTCAATCATATCTGACTTGACATGAAGATGTTCTCTAAAGGTGTGCTCAACTTTCTTTGTATAAGTGTCGAATATGGTAGTTAAGAGATACAACCTAGCCATGTCCACTTTCTTTTGGGGAAAGAAAAGGGAGAGAATCTTTTTAGAGATATTCGATTATTTCACCACAATATATAAATCATTTTTGCCACATGATCTAAATTAACATAAAAATAATGGGACATAAATACAAAAGGGAGACTTCGCCAGGCTTTGGAATCACAATTCGTACGAAATGTTTAATTATTTAAATTTAATTTTTCAGTGCATAAGACGTGTAATTTAGGGAATAACTTAATTAAATTACTACCACATAAATTACTCCCACTAGGGACAAAGTTATATGTGTAATTAAAGTATGACAACTTAACTCCAACAACCAATGATTAATATTTCAAAAATATAAACAAATGAAATTAAATAATAGGCAATATTATTCAATTAATACAACAAGTATGCTATGAACACATTAGCATGTTTTCAAAAAAAACTCAACAGTATCTTATCATCATAAAAGCTTATTGTATTTTTCTGGAATTTTTCTAATAATTATGCTAATTATTATAGTTAATTAATCATTGCATAATAAATTAGAAATTAAGCAAAATACTCAAATATATCAATTTTTTCCCAAAAAATTTACAACAGTAGATAAACTTCATAAAATGGTTACTAGAATTTTCTTGACTAATTTTTTTAATTATCACAATTAATTAACAATCGCATAAATAATTATAAATTAACAAAAAATACACAAACATATTAATTTATGTCGAAAACTTTACAACAGTATCTTAACTTCATAAAAAGTGTATTGTAATTTTTCTAATAAGTTTGGTAATTTTCACAATTAATAAACCTTTGCATATATAATAGAAAGTAACAAAAAATTATCCAAATATATGACTATTTTAAAATTGTAGTAGAAACATTAATTATATGCTAATAATTAATTTCTTTAAATTTTTCAGAATTTAATAATCAATGTAACTATTTTTAAATTAATTTCCTTGAAATTATTAATTATTAAATCATTTTTTTGAAAATAAAAAAATAATTAAATTCGGGCGAAATCGGGTTGGAACCACGAGTCAGAATTGGGTCAAAGGGTTGGATCGGACCGGGAGGGTAATGCAGGCGGGTCAACCAACAAGGCACGTGCACCGCATGTGCTATCTGCTGTAACAGCAGCCACGCAGTGCACACTCGAACGTGGCAATAAAAGCGCTCCGTCACGCGTGTGGTCCACGCGTCGCCTTGACGGCTTCCGTTCGCAATGCGATTTTTTCCAGTCGACCGTCTCCTTCTTCTGGATCCAATGGTATGCTCAAACTCTATTTTAAGAGCTTTCACGAGGGAGGTGTAGTGCACGTATTTCTATCCGAGACTGAAACTTGCACTTCTCCTTCAACCTTTAGAATCTAGAATTTTCACATCTACCCTTTTCGCGACTGAAATTTTGAGAAGCCATATCTATGTCCATATAAGTCCGATAAAGGCTTATAATATATCGTTGGAAAGCTTACATCGTGTACTAGGCATACATATCAATGTCATAGAAATCGTATAATCAAGTAAAAAGTTATGGATGGTCAAAGTAGGTCAAAGTAGTCATTTTGATTATGTTTTCAAACTTTTAAAATACATCAATGGAGTTTTATATAAAACTTCATACATGGCATGCATAAGATTGATAATTAACCATGCTCTTATACCAATGAAGGGATAATATGATCAGCTAGGTTTAGATCTATATTGGAAGAGATTACTGATATAAGTTTCTAAGATTTTGGGTCAACTGATTAATCGGCTGAATTAGTTGAACCACTTTCCTACAATCTCTCTAACTCTCCAACTCTGAGTTACGTAAATATTTAGTTAATCTCATAAGCTGACTAATAAATCAAATAAGTTGAACTCTCTATGGGCGTCTCATTTGGATACCCAAAATCCAACAATATAAAATATTAATTTAAATATAAAATTAATTAAAGACATTACTAGTGAAAAAAGAAGAAGAAAAGGATGATGGGCGGGGACATGGTCGTTGCTAAAAAATTTATCAGTATTAATTTAAATATAAAAATCTATTTCGAATTATATATAAGATGGATGTTATAAGTAGTGTCATGAACAGACCTGGCAAAATTGGCCCAGGCCCGCGGGCCGGGCCGGGCTGGCTCGTAAAAAATGAGCTTTGGGCTTAACTTTTTTAACCCATGAAAACTTGGGCATTTTTGGCCCGGCCCGTGGCGGCCCGGCCCGGCTCGTGGCCCGTGAGTTTTTTTTTTTTTTTTTTAATAAAATTTTGCTACTTGTAGGGCTTGAACACATGACTTGTAAGTAAATAAATAAGAGTTCAAACCAACTAAGCTACAACAACTATTTATTTTTAATGCAATCTTCAATAAATTTTAACTATATTTGAAAATTATAATTAAGATATGTAGTTAATGTAGGTAATTAATTAATAATACTAATTTATAATACTATTAAAATTTTAATTGATTGAGATATGTAGTTAATAATTTCAAAGTATAAAACTATTAAACTAACAATTATTAGTTTAAGTTAGATAATATAATTATAAAAATTTAAAATTATCTATATATTAGTATTAATTACAATATTTATTATTTTTAAAAGTTAAATAAATTATATTAATTTTAAAGAATCAAATTTGATTATATATTTTGAATTACTAACAATATATAATCCGAATCAACCACTAATTTTTTAGATTGCAACTTTGCAAGTCCAAAATCTATACACAATAATATAGATAATTTTATCCCTTAATTATGCAATCGCCTTACTTATTGTAGTACATTTGGAAAGTAAATCAATCATTATCCCTTAATTATGCATTCCCCCTACTTATTTGGAAAGTAAATCAATCATTATCTCAAATCATGCCTTTATTTTAATATCTAAAATTATAATACTATTAAAATTTTAATTGACTGAGATATGTAGTTAATTTAAGTAATTAAAATTATTATTATTATTGGTGTATCAAGATTTTACAAAAAAAAAATAGAAAAAAGCCCGCGGGCCGGCCCGGCCCGCCCAACCCGGGCCACGGGCCTCACTTTTTCAGCCCGCCAAAACCCAGGCCGTTTTTGACCTGGCCCGTTTTTAGCCCGCCCGCGCTCGGCTCGACCCGACCCGGGCCCGCCCGCCCGTTTGCCAGGTGTAGTCATGAACCCTCCCTCGTTACCTTACCTTGCTTCTTTCTTCCTTGCTTCATTACACGTAACCCTTTTTCCTTCAAGTTACCTTTGCCACGCATATAAGATTGGCCCTACCCGGTTAGTAGTAATTTATGACATCTAATAACGAGAAGTTGGAACCTACTACTACTAAAGGAGTACTCCATCCATTACATATCCATTTTTATATGTAGGTCGTTTTAGATTTTTTTTGTTATTCTTAATTATTTATCGTTTGTAATTATCTAAGAGAATTGATCACTATTTTTCCTAAATTGCAGCGACAGCCGACACATGACTAAAAAAATACTTGTGTGTAATATTAAGTCTTATTTTAATATTTATTCAAAAATTAATTTTTTACAAAAAAGGTAAATATAAGATAATTATTAATTTTTTAAAATAAATGTAATCACAATTTTATCTTTTTTGGTATAAAAAATAATTATATTGATTATTGATGATTATGAAATAAACTTAAAGTTTATGTCATTAATCTATATTTAGGCCTTAATTTTGTATACCAAAAGGGGTAAAATTGTCATTATATTGATTATTGATAATTATGAAATAACAATATTTTAATTAGTAGTACATTTATACATTTTAAAATATTTACCATTATGTTGATTATTGATGATTTTTTTAAAATTGAGTTTGCAAAGTATTAAATTTACTTTAAAAAATAATAATGGTTTTATATTTACCCTTTTTGATATAAAAAATTAATGAAATAAATGTTAAAACGAAACTCAATAAGTATTTTTTTAGCAACATGTGGTTGTCATGTAGGCGTAATCATAAAATCCATATTTAGGGCTCTTGTTAAATTAATAATTCAATAAAATTCAGCACAAACGGATAGTAGAATTAAGACTTAAATATGAATTAATATCCTAAACTATAGGTCATATTCCACTTCGGTAATTCACCTTTCAATTTTGTCAATTAAATGATTGAACTATTAATTTTTTTCAATTGCAACAAATTGAACATGCCACGTCAGAAATTGCTAACGCGGCTACTTGTGTAAACAGATGTTATTTAATAGAGGGTAAATCAGTCCAACAAATGTTTATGTATCACTCTCTTTACAAGATTCACCATGATCAGCCTTCCCCTCTGAATCAACTGTTCAATCCTGATCCCTCATTGCCCACGCCAGTACTTGTCCCTTCAGAATTCACTTTCTCATTCGACACCTTCTCAGCACTCTGTTCCACTACATTGTCCTCATCAACAGTCGTCGGATTAGACTTCTCCTTGTTGCCTTCACCAACAGCCCTAGAACTCTCTTCCTTCACAATTCGGGGTGAATCTTTGTTACTCAATTCATCGTCTTCATTTCCTGATAATACCACATTTTTCTTTTTAATATTTTCCTCCTCCACCTCCACCTCATCATCATCAACATCCCAACTTAATTCTTCCTCATCGTCAATAGCTATTGCCCTTTTCACAATATTAGCTCTCATATCTTCCTGCTGCTTAAGCTTATGCACCCTATAAAAATACCGACACCAAAATGTTTCCTGATCAACGTCATTCGGCACAACCCTTTTGAATATTCTCTCTAAATCACCATTTTCTTCAACCAAGTTTTCAATCTCCTCATTCTTCTCATCCAACATAAACCCCACTTTCCACTTATTATAATCATCCAAATCCTCAAGTTCTTAACCAAAAGTATTGACATCACTCTGAATTGACCGTAATTGCGCATCAAAACGACTATATTGCCTCGAATCCAGACTCCTACTACTGCTATTATTTATATCAGAAGCATCCAAATCAGAATCTGATTGAGCAAGAAGAGTTTCCTTACCCTGAGAAATGATATCGGCCGTTGATTTAATCATTCATTGAGCCACAGACGCGCCGACTTCGATCGAATCCGGGAGGTCCTTCACTGCCCGGCTCGCAGCTTCCCTGAACAGCTCAGTTTCTTTCCTTAATCCGGACCAGAATTCTTCCAGATCCCGGCGGTAGGTTTCGATGACGGACTCGGACCGGGTCGCGAAGGTCTTCATGAAACCTCCGAAGCTCCAGGTGCTATCGATATTTGATGAAGAATCAGGTTCATCCTGTGATGGAGCACTCGGATCTGAGTTTGTGGGGGAATTGGGTTCATCTTGCGAAAGAAGAGTGATACATAAACATTTGTTGGATAGATTTACCCTCTATTAAATAACATTTGTTTACTTCATAATTTAAAAACTATTTTTTTTTACCACACCAGCTTTGTATGCCCCACACAAGTAGTCACGTCAACAATTTATGACGTGACAGGTTCAATTTATTGTAATTGAAAAAAATTAATAGTTCAATCATTTAATTGATAAAATTAAATGAGAAATACTGGAGTAAAATATGACCTATAGTTTAAGATATTAATTTATATTTAAACCTAGAATTAACAAAAAAAGAAAGAAAATTAGCTTAAAAATAAGAATACCTTTTAACTTTAAATTATTTAGTTAATAGAATTTTAAGAGTCAGAATAATTTAATTATATTTTGACAATCGAAAACTTAAGTACTAACCCAAGAATGGAGTTACTAGAAGCATTGGGATTTATTAGAGAGTGGAATAATTAAGCATCGGAATCTACCAAATCGCGCCGGAAATTCTTTCTTTCTATATTACTCCGGAGTATTACAATTACAACCAGTACTAGACATTGGCAAATAAATGTGGTGGAGATCAGCTTCCTTCATTCTCGACAAACACGAACAACATCTGTACGACGCCGTCTCTAAACCAGAGAGCCGTCTCCTCTCTTCGACTTCCCCCGCTTCTTCCATGGCTGAAACTCTTCAAAATCCTAACCCTAACATCTCCGCCTATTACCAGACTAGGGCCGCTCACCATGGCGTCGTCACCAGCGACTGGCTTTCCCAGGCCCAGGCGGCCGTCGGCAGCGAACTCGACGACGTTTCGTCCGAAAATTCGTTGAGGTTGAGCGATTCTGGCAAGCCCTTCAGCGTGATTGACGAGTTCAATAACTGGCGAAAACAGCCTGATCTGGCCGAGGCTGTGGCGGCGATTAGGGCTTTGGCTTCTGTTATTAGGTCCAGTGAGGCTACCACCATGATGGAGCTCGAGATTGAGCTAAAAAAAGCTTCCGATTCTCTCAAGGTATCTGTAACCTAATTGTATCTATCTCATATCAATTCATAATCACGCACACCTGTGTAGACGGTTCAATAAGCATGTTGGACCACCTTTTTGTCTAACAGCTTATAACCTATTAGTTGAGGCTCTACCATATTTATTAATCCATCTAGACTCTTTAATTTATCGAATGTGATATTCATGTGAAATATATCAACAATCTCTACCTTTCACTTGAATACTCATCACAAATATCATACTAAACTATTCTCATCATTAAGCACACCTTCTTTGACTCTAATACTAGTTCATCACGCCAGCAGCAAACGTGTTTCAACCGTTTGAGTCCTTCAAGAGCTTTGCTTGACTCTAATATTACTCCCCCACGTTCGGGCCAAACTAGTCTCAGTAACTTCTCTAGTCCGCTCCACCTGACTCAATTCATCCCGTGCTCCACCTGATTCAACTCTGTTTACTCCACCCACGAGGCCTGCGAATTGTAACTTCGCGCACTCCCCTCGCACTTTGGAATTGATACTTGGACTCTCCCATGGGATTTTTTTTTACCCTCGCACTCCCCTCGCACCTTGGAGTTGTTACTTGGGCCCATCGAACCATGGGCTCTGATACCATTTTGTAGCGTAATTGTATGATCTATCTCACATCAATTCATCATCATGCAACGCACACCTATGTAGACAGGCCCAATAAGCATGTTGGACCACCTCCTTACCTAAAAGGTTAACTTATTAAGTTGAGGCTCTACCATACTTATTAACCCATCTACACTCTTGAATTCATCCAACGTGGGATTCATGCGCAATATCCAACAGTATCTAATTCATTCCCGGTTTGAAATTAGTCAGACAATTCTTTTGTTCAGAAGGCTTTAAAATTGGGGTTCGGAGAATAGTTAATTATGGCAGAGTTATTACCTCTATTGCAATCCCATGGGGCATAGTTTCTCATTTTTTCTTCACAAATCTCAAATATGCGTAATGTGAAGTCCATAAAAAAATTTATGTGCTGACCCTGAGAGTGAAACTCTGTCAACATAAATTGAAATTTATGGCGTCCTTATCAGTTGCTTAATAAACCTATATTTTTTTGCTTGGCAATTGAGTAGATAAAAATATTCACTACTTGGTTTGCAAAGCAATATGAACAAATGAGTTTCACTTGTGCCTTGATAAATCAAACTTATTTTGAGTTTGTAGAAATTGCAAACTGATTCTGGTAGCTTTGTTGTGGATTCGCTGATTTATGTCTTCAATTTGTGCTTGTGAAATTTAAACATTAAAAGTTTATTCTTATTCTTGTATCTTTGTAAGTTAGTCTTTTTCTTGTAACGCACACGCTCAAGGATGTCTTAAATTCATAATCATAGCATTTAAAATTTACTACAAATCTCAGTTTTTCTTAATTGATATTGTATGCCATTTTTTTCTAGCAATAGTTAGTTGTTTATTTGTTCAGGTAATAGTCTGCTCAGATGGTCTGATATTACATGACCTAAACTACATCCCTTAATTATGGTTGATTAAGATTGACTTTGGTCTACTCATTTTTTGTTGTTGGTCAGAATATGTTTTTAGGTGTGAAATAGGATGTGACATGGTTGAATGCTTAGTGACCATTATCAATGTTGCTGAGAGAGGAAATTGGATGTGGTCTTACCCTCTTATGGATCTTTTTAAAATTTGTAATTTTGCACCTGAATGTGCATTTTAACCCATGAATCATGATGGTCCGAGATTCAGTTAGTCCACCAAGTTGTGGCCTCGTGCTTATCTACTCAGTTTTCCCAACTTACTTCTCTCTTAGTTTTGTACTTTCCCTCAATTGAGCATCCTATGTGCGTGAGCTAATTACTTCAGCTAATCATTTATGGAGACGCTAAAGATTGACAAGGAGTTTCTTGGTCGCCCAGTTAATAATTGTCTACATTATTTGCTTCATCTAGGATTTGAATCTTCGGTTTCCCTAGATATTGGATAAAAAAAGATTGGAATGTTCATCTTGTGTTTGAATAGTATTAGCAATGAGCTCACAGTTGTTGATTTTTAGGTAGCGGACTTTGGTGTTGATCTGTCGTTGCCCCTGGGAGCTAACTAGCGTCTTATTTGTTTTAAACACAGATTGAACTTCTTGTATATATATATAATTTACAAAATTGTTAGTGAATCAAACAAAAGGGAAGGGAGAGGGACGGAAATATGGGGATCAGCCAGTTGTTTTAAATTGGTATGAAGTCTCTTTTTTTTTCCTGATTAGAAATAAAAATCTATATTAGGGTAGAATGAAGTTAAAGGAAATGATTGCATGATGATGATGGTGTATAGTTCTGAATAAGATTGTCATCTATTGAACCAAGGAACAAGCCTTGCAGGGACGGGACCAAAAAATATTTGGTGGAGGGGCGGGGTTATGGATATTGTAGCTTAAATCATTAATTATCTTGAAGTCCTGAATTGCCAACGACAAGTTCAGTCTTGTTTTCTTCATTTTGTTTTGTTTTGTATACATGGGATTACAGACATGTTATGAGAATTGAGATAGATAGAGTATGTATATCCTAGCCGTTGCAATTATTCTTTTAGTTTTATGAATTTTTGCAGTCATATATATATGTAGAATGTAGTTTGATGTTCTTTTATTATTATTGTTGTTGTTATTATTTTTTATTTTTATAAATAGTTATAATGCGAAATTAGTTGTCATCAATTGACCAGTGTGTTTGTCAACTGTAAAAGCAGTTGAAATGTGCTAATGTTTTGCGAATAACTCTGCTTATTCCAGTCTTGGGACACAACCTCAATATCTTTGACAGCTGGCTGTGATCTGTTCATGCGTTATGTAACAAGAACTTCAGCATTGGAATACGAGGACTTCAATTCAGCCAAGTCTCGACTCCTTGAACGTGCAGAGAAGTTTGGGGAGATATCTTATAAGGTCTTGAAACTAATTATTTCAAGGATCAAATTGTTGAATGACTGACACTTATCATCCACGAGGACATTATATATGCACACAAACTCTTAACTGAACTAAATGATGTTGCAGGCTCGCAGAATCATTGCAATGCTTAGTCAGGATTTTATTTTTGATGGCTGTACCATTTTGGTGCATGGTTTCTCTAGAGTGGTGCTAGAAGTTCTAAAGACAGCAGCACAAAATAGAAAACTCTTTCGTGTTCTCTGCACAGGTTTGCATATTCAATTCAATTCAATTCATCAAAAGAAACAGTTTATGAAGTGGTTTTGCACTTTCTGCACTAGAGGCATGGTTTTCAATATAATTGTCTTTGTATATTTAAAAATTAATGATTAAGGATTAAGATGCTAACAATTTCTCAAGTGAATACAAGCTTATGTTCTTTTTGAAATTAATAAGAGTCATGTGTTTGTAATTGTAAAGAAGTCGGGATTCTTAACCAAAAAGAAGGGGTCAGGATTCCGGGTCTTATGCTTTTCTCAGTATCACTTTTGACATCTTCTGAAGCTGTGAAGCACCTATGATATTGTATATTGTCATTTGAGTGGGTTTTAGATGTCTAGCAAATGATTTCCTACCTGCTTGCATTTGTTTAATTTGCTTAAATTTTATATTAGTGAAACAGAATGTAGTGTGATAACAAGTTTAAAATATTTTTTTCTTCTAATCTAAAAAATAGTTTTTAAGTATGTATTTTCTCATGTTTTTCTTGTATTCTATTTACTATAAGTTCCAAAAAATAAATGACGTCGAATCAGTTATTTCGTAAAAGAAGAAAGGAAAAGGTTGCTAATTGAGTTATCAATAATAAATCTATACCTTCGGACAAATTGGTCCTTCAATTTTTTTTTTACTAAATATTATTGTTTTCTCTAGCTGAAGTGTCAATTATATAAAGGGTTTATATCTATTGTTTTGTTCATGGATTTATTGGAGGAATTCTTTATGTCTTAAATGATTTTGTTTGGCACTCCTGTCACCTGTGTTTATATATTGTATAGCTTATTGGTTTGGGTAGGGTGGTTTTTTGTTCTCTTTTTGCTTTTTTTGTATATGCTGTGTGTTCGTTGGTGTCACCTTTTTGGTGAATTGCAATACAAATCTTATGAACATCCACTGGTTTTGGTTTCATGAGAATATTTTGTAGTGGTGGACCTGATCCTTTACCCAGCATGTGTTCATGTTAGGTTCAGGAACAATAAATAGGCTTTGTTAGAATAAATTTCACACTGATGCTCGTATTTTATGTTTTTTTTCTTCTTGGTTTCCCGTGGTTTAAATTAAGAATTTGTTTATCAGTAAGTGCATTCAAGATTGCTTTAAAATGATGCAGAGGGAAGGCCAGACAGGACAGGATTAAGATTGTCCAATGAACTAGCTAAGCTCGATGTCCCGGTAAAACTCCTAATAGACTCTGCTGTGGCATATAGTATGGATGAAATTGACATGGTATTTGTTGGGGCTGATGGAGTGGTTGAGAGTGGAGGTATAATTAACATGATGGGAACTTACCAAATTGGATTGGTGGCTAAAAGCATGAACAAACCAGTTTATGTGGCTGCTGAAAGCTACAAGGTAGGTTGCCACAAATATGCTCTTTGTAAGAATGAAAAGCAGTCATCCATGATAGTAACTATCCAATTGAAGTATTAATGGATGTTTGCTTGGCATTTATAACGTTTGTTTGGCAATTTAAAAACTCAAATAAGTTATTTTGTTTATTTAATTGAACAAGTCATTATAAATTCTTGTTTGGCTTTTCAGTTTGCTCGGCTCTATCCATTGGACCAGAAAGACATGGTCCCTGCCCTGCGACCGATTGATTTTGGGGTACCTATTCCATCCAAGGTTGAGGTTGAAACATCTGCACGGGATTATACACCTCCACAATATCTTACCTTGCTCTTTACTGATCTGGGTGTTTTAACGCCATCTGTTGTTAGCGATGAGCTCATTCAGCTATACTTGTAGAAATGGTCGAATCTATTCAGTTTGTTATTACAAGTAGAAATACGTAGTGGTTATTTCCTTTGAACACGATGTATTGTCGCAAAATTTTGCTCCAAATCCATTATGCACTTGTGTGAAGATGGTGTGGGTTTTTCTACCTTGCAAGTGCAGTTGCAAGACACCCTGCATGTTCATGTTTGATTTACGTCTCAAGTGTATATTTTCTTTAACTTGTTGGTTTATTGAATCGGTAGTTTTTTGATTGGCATGTAGAGGTCTGTGCCATGTGTACATCTTACACGGCCATATCTCACTTGCAGTGATGTTTTTATTGGGCAGGCTCAGAATGTTGTAATAGTTAAGACCATTATAGTTATCTTGGTCCAAGGGGGGACAGTTTAAATAGGGAAGATGTATTTTTCTCCGAGCTTGGCAGGCAGCAAGAGTAAATTCTAAAAGATTCAAGACAGGCTATAGATGATTGAAAAAAAAGAGGGTTGAATGGGAATTTATGAATAAAAAAATAATACTCTCTACGTTCATTTTAGATAAATGTTTTTGTCTCTTAAAATAAATCGTTTAAGAATTTTGAGTAATTATTAATTATTTAGTTTTCAATATTACTTGAGTATTAAATATAACTTTCGTTCTCTCACTATTCTCTGTCTAATAATTAACACTTTTTTTTCAATACAAGAGTAATATTATAGGTAATTGATATTATATTTAATGATTTACAACAATTTTTTCATAAATTACATTCATTTTTTTTGCGGTATTATTCAAGATAGTTGAAGTACAAAACAAATTTATTCCATAAAAATTGTAATGTATACGACTTTTAAAAGTAAAATTTCATATATAATTTATTTTATTCTCACAAATATTTAAGAAAGGATCCACTATTTAAAAAAAATCCTTTAATTATACTTACGTGGAGTCTATCGTGAATAAAATAAAAAATTTCTTATATTCTTTCCTTTACTTTTATTTTTATTAATTTTTTTAAAAAAAGTGTATTTAAGATATCTTATTGTGTTAATAAAAAAAATTTAAGACTAAAATACAACAAAAATTTAGACATAAAATGAGATCATTTGAAAAATTTATAAACAACTTTTTGGCTTAGTGGTAGAAAGAAATTATTAATTTTGTGGTGAAATTGACCCTTATGATTTTCCAAGTCGGTTGTAATTAGTAGAAATTCTATTATATGTTGTTCATCCCGATTAATGTTTTTTGTCTTTGAATAATCACTTTTTCATCACCTTCACCTTGACGAATTGAAGCTACGTTGAGTTTGGATTGAAAGAATAGAATAGAATAGAATGGAAATTAGAATAATTTATTCCATTCTAGTTGGAATGAGTTATTCTATATTATTCCTCCCTCAAGACCTTCATGGCTGAATAATAATAAAAAACTACTCATAAAGCTTTGGACATGAAATCTTGGGTAAGAAAGTTAAATTTCAGTCGAAAATTGTAAGACCCTAATTTTTTTTTTAATAAAGATTAGTTTTCTATAAATATCATTTTTAAATATTATGGAATGAATTTGATATAATGTTATAGTTGTGGGTAATATTTATAAATTTTGTAAAGTACGCAAGTTGTTGTATAATATTCGATTGGTCGGGGAATATTCGTTTTAACTGGGAATATTCGTACGACGGCACAATCATTGGTGGACCCCACAACGAAATTATTATCGGATTGAGAAAACGACAAAAATACTTTATGAAAATAACGACGGAAGTTTTACCGTTAACTGTTGAAACACCCGGTGTTAAAAGTACAGTAATATGCGTGGTGACATTGTAAGACCCCGAATTTTATGAAATAAAATTATTCAATTTTTCTTATAATTATTATTCGGTAAATTGTTAAATTGATAAAAGTTTAAAGTTATGGGTGAAATATGTAAATTTTACAAAATACGCAAGTGGCTATAAAATATTCATTGTTGTCTAGAAATATTCATTTAGTCGTGAAATATTCTTTCTGTCGGGAAATATTCGTACGACGGCGCAGCCATTTGTGGGCCCCATAACAGAATAACTGTCGGATGAAGAAAACGACAAATTTGAGTTTTTATAAATAACGACCTAGTTGTTACCGTTAACACTGTTGGAATACCTGGTGGTTAAAATACAGTAATATGCGTAGTTGCACAGTAGCACACGGTATTGCACAGTATTTTTTTTAATTATTGATTCTTACGTGAGAAGGCACTACTCAATAATTATTACAGTAATTACTGTTTAATATTTTATGTTATTGATTCAATAATTGCTGCGTTGATATTTTATATTATTGTTGCTCAATAATTGTCACTGCACATCATCTCCATTATCAGATCAATAATTCATATTATTTAGAATAATATTATTAGATAGCATTATTGACAATGTCTAGAAAGTTCTGTCTAAGGAGAGGTTTGGTCATCTAATTGTGATTAAATGTATTATTTAGTAAAGTGTAAACAATTAAAATAAATTGTTTATAAGCTTAAGAAATATTATTCTTTCAATATCATTATACCGAAATATTGGTATGTATTTTATTGTAGAATTTTTACCTTTTTGTGTCGGAGTTACTATTCATGAGTTACTATTCACGAGTTACTATTCATGAGTTTACTATTCACGAGTTACTATTCACGATAAAATTGGTTTCTTTTTCTAACCAAATTATAGTTGATTTATGAATATTACTCTTGAGATTAAATTCAGATATTTTGATTATACTGATTTTACTATTATATATGACATTTTTATAATCCTGGTGAAGAAATTTATCTTTGACTTAAGTGTAAAGATGGGTAGATTTTTGGTATGATCATGACTATGGGTTCTCTTTGGCCAGTAGTGCAAAGTTGAATTATTAACTGGTATGATCATGACCATTGAATTTATAATTGAATATCTTTAGCTTACGTGCAAAGGTGAAATGATCAACATGGTTATAATTATTGTTTATATAAATTCTGAAATGATTATATATTTCTTTGAGATATTAATACTTTGGCCTGTAGTGCAAAGATGAATTATTAATGAATATCTTTGGCATGTAGTGCAAAGATGACCTGTTGTTGAATATCTTTGGCCTGTAGTGCAAAGATGGTCTGTTGATGAATATCTTTGGCCGTAGTGCAAAGATGAATTTATTAATATGATTATAAACATGAACTGTGATTTGGTATAACCATGATCTTTGATGTTTCAGGTGATGAAAATTATCTTTGTCCTGGATGAGAAAAAGAATTTAGAACAACAATTACGATTATGAGTTATACATGTGATTGTGGACAGGAACTGTTGAGTGATGTTACAGGGATAAAACATTGTTGGTGGATTTTTAACATGGAGAAGATAATAGACTTTGTAGTCTATTTGACTCTTCTAATGGATTGCTCGTTCCGCTGCAACTATGGTTAAAATTTTTATCATCTACCATATGTTCTAAATCTCTGATTTATTACTGATGAAGACTATTAATAATTTATTTATCTTTAGTCATGATATTCTTTACTGGGCTAGTTGTGCTCACCCTTTTATTTCACAATTCATTTCAGGTAATAAGAGTGTAGCTGGGTCGAGCGGGGGTAACAAGGGAATAGAACGGTGGTCACCATTTAGTAGTTATATTTGGTAAAGAAAATAGGGTGAGGCGAACCCAACGTTGGAAGGGTGTTTTGTCACTATCATAAAAGATGTCTAATGACATACAACCTCGTGTCATCATAAGACAGGGTTGTGCTCAATTAGAGACAGTAAAGATAATGATATGTCAAGAGAAGACTCACCATTGGGAAGAATATGATAGTAATCTTCTCGTTTTTATTTGGGGTCTATTGGGTCAACCAAGAATAATTCTGTGGCCATATGATATCTATCATAACCTAGACGCGTGGCCTCCCATGTACGAAGGTTTTCTTGAGCACTTCCCAAAGATTCTAATTTCTAAAACAGTTTTTGACTATACCTTTATGTAAGGTGTTATTGTGAGGTGATGTCCACGTTTAGAACATGAGTCACATTTGGTATATATTTGTATCCAAATTCACAGCATATGTGTTGTTGTATTTTGCACGACAATTGTTGTAATAAAGTTGTAGTTATTTTCTGTACCATGTATTTGGCGACTCAGAATGGGTTGGATGGAATGGACCTATTTCGGGGGCGTTACAATTTGGTATCAGAGCTTAGGGATATGGTCTCTGGCGGAGATCGGGAAATAAAACTAGGAGAGGAGAGATGAGTAAATCATTCACTAGTGTATCCTACCTAAGCTTATTTGTTGGTCAGTCATAATATCGGGATATTATGTGATATGTTAATTTGTTCAATTAACCTTTGTTTCGAAGCTGTATTCTAGAATGATATTTAAAATACAGGAGATGAGCAATGGAGAAATCATGAGGACAAGGAAGATGAAATCTGAAATGAAAGTAAGGTATTCTCAACTCTTCGAAATACCAGGTACGAAAATTTTGGGGACAAAATTTCATAAGGAGAGGAGATTGTAAGACCCCAAATTTTATGAAATAAATTTATTCAATTTTTCTTATAATTATTATTCGGTAAATGGTTAAATTGATAAAAGTTTAAAGTTATGGGTGAAATATGCAAATTTTATAAAATACGCAAGTGGCTATAAAATATTCATTGTTGTCGAGAAATATTCGTTTAGTCGTGGAATATTCTTTCTGTCGGAGAATATCCATACGACGGCACAACCATTTGTGGACCTCATAACAGAATAACTGTCGGATGAAGAAAACAACAAATTTGAGTTTTTATAAATAACGACGTAGTTGTTACCGTTAACACTGTTGGAATACCTGGTGGTTAAAATACAGTAATACGCGTAGTTGCACAGTAGCACACGGTATTGCACAGTATTTTTTTTAATTATTGATTCTTACGTGAGAAGGCACTACTCAATAATTGTTACAGTAATTACTGTTCAATATTTTATTTTATTGATTCAATAATTGCTGCGTTGATATTTTATATTATTGTTGCTCAATAATTATCACTGCACATCATCTCCATTATCAGATCAATAATTCATATTATTTAGAATAATATTATTAGATAGCATTATTGACAATGTCTAAAAAGTTCTGTCTAATGAGAGGTTTGGTCATCTAATTACGCGCTAGTAAGGAGAAATCCTTATCGGAAAGCCCCCTCTTTCTTGGGAACAGTTGCCAGTACTGTGATTCTGTAATATTATTTGTGAATAATTAATTATTAATTTATATGATGAGAAAAATATTAATTTTATGTGGATATAGATGGAAAAATTTTTAAAGTGACAATTGTTAAAAAATGATATTTTATCTTTTCTGATAAAATAATTTATTATTATATTTAATAATATAATAATGGTGATAGTTTTACAATGAATGTGAGATATATGAGTATATGAGGAGGATGAGTATTTTTATTGTATTAAATGATTAACACATATTTTGTGTGTCGGTGGACCCTATTTCTTGTCTGAAATTTGATTATAGCATGTAAAATCGTCCGTTTATAGATTTCGGTCAATTTTTGTTTAGAATTTGAAAAAATTTTCTTCTGCAAAGTTGTAGGGAATTGAATTTCTTATAAAAAAAATGTGAGATTCGAATTTTCTGATAAAAGAGCTATTTTCTATGAATTGTTGAAGTTTCGGAAAATAAAATAATTTTTATTAATTTATAGGTGGGACCCACTTATTTTTCAAGCATGTGGGCTGCCAATTTTGGTTCAAAAGAGGTGGGCTGGTCTTGGTTGGTTGAAGAAGCCATAGAAATGAAGAGAAATAAATATTATTAATTTATTATTTAGTCTCCTTTGGCGTTCTAGCATTTTCCTATAAATAGGTGCTTATGTTAGAATTAAAAATCACACCAGAAATAAGTTTTCTTTCTCTCTATAATATCAAGTATATTTTTGTGAGTATTTAGATATCTTGAGTGTTGCTCAGCGTTATATCCGATATTCAAGTCAGAAGTACTACTCTTTTGTGGTAAGGGATTGTAAGGGATTTTAAGGATTATTATGTTTTTTAGTTCGTAATTCTTCTGACCTTCAGAAAATTCTGGAAAAATTTGAAATAATATTTTGATGAATTTTATTGATTGTGTCCAAAAATGGTAATTTTTGGATGTATAGATTAAGAGTTATGAATTTTATGAGAAAAGACTATTTTAAAAATAACCGCTTATAACTCCTTGTGGTTAACTTCAAAATTGATAAAAATTTTATTAGAAGTATATCTATATAATATCAGTGTACTCTGTGAATTTTAAAATTTTTGGATAAAAGTACAATTTATGATAAATGTCTAAATATTCGGCGATTTTGGCCATATGAAAAATAGTAAATGAGTTTTAAAAATTCTAAGAAAAATATATGTTCAATATGGGACTATATTCTGCTAAATTCCAGAAAAGAAATATTTTTTGAACTGATTTGGTATTTTTTCATAAAAATAGACTAGTTATGAGAAAATGAATTAAATATGTTATGTGAAGTAAGAAAATTGGAAAATAAGATTTTATGGCTTGAGAATCCTATATGAGGTATATGCAAATTTTTTATGAGGGTTTTTGGTTATCGGTGATGAAATCTTATGAGTTTGGCATTTTAGGATGATTAAATGTATTATTTAGTAAAGTGTAAACAATTAAAATAAATTGTTTATAAGCTTAAGAAATATTATTCTTTCAATATCATTATACCGAAATATTGGTATGTATTTTATTGTAAAATTTCTACCTTTTTGTGTCGGAGTTACTATTCATGAGTTACTATTCACGAGTTACTATTCATGAGTTACTATTCACGAGTTACTATTCACGACAAAATTGGTTTCTTTTTCTAACCAAATTATAGTTGATTTATGAATATTACTCTTGAGATTAAATCCAGATGTTTTGATTATATTGATTTTACTATTATATATGACATTTTTATAATCCTGGTGAAAAAATTTCTCTTTGACTTAAGTGTAAAGATGGGTAGATTTTTGGTATGATCATGATTATGGGTTCTCTTTGGTCAGTAGTGCAAAGTTAAATTATTGACTGGTATGATCATGACCATTGAATTTATAATTGAATATCTTTAGCTTACGTGCAAAGGTGAAATGATCAACATGGTTATAATTAATGTTTATATAAATTCTGAAATGATTATATATTTCTTTGAGATATTAATATCTTTGGCCTGTAGTACAAAGATGAATTATTGATGAATATCTTTGGCCTGTAGTGCAAAGATGACCTGTTGTTGAATATCTTTGGCCGTAGTGCAAAGATAAATTTATTAATATGATTATAAACATGAACTGCGATTTGGTATAACCATGATCTTTGATGTTTCAGGTGATGAAAATTATCTTTGTCCTGGATGAGAAAAAGAATTTAGAACAATAAGTATGATTATGAGTTATACATGTGATTGTGGACAGGAACTGTTGAGTGATGTTACAGGGATAAAACATTGTTGGTGGATTTTTAACATGGAGAAGATAATAGACTTTGTAGTCTATTTGACTCTTCTAATGGATTGCTCGTTCCGCTGCAACTATGGTTGAAATTTTTATTATCTACCATATGTTCTAAATCTCTGATTTATTACTGATAAAGACTATTGATAATTTATTTATCTTTAGTCATGATATTCTTTACTGGGTTAGAGTGTAGCTGGGTCGAGCGGGGGTAACAAAGGAATTGAACGGTGGTCATCATTTAGTAGTTATATTTGGTGAAGAAAATAGGGTGAGGCGAACCCAACGTTGGAAGGGTGTTTTGTCACTATCATACAAGATGTCTAATGACATACAACCTCGTGTCATCATAAGACAGGGTTGTGCTCATCCACTTGCTGAGTATCTTTACGAGCACTACCTATATAATCTTGGTGTTTGTTTGAAGTATAATTTTCAATTAGAGAAAGTGGAGATAATGATATGTATTATTAATGTAATAAAACAGAAAAACTTTTTATATAAAACAGAATACTTTTATAAAGTTATCTGTTTTATTAGACTATAAATAAAATATATTATATTCTATTATGCATAGTATTTTGCATAGTATATTTTTTTTATATAAAATAGAATACTTTTATAAAGTTATTTGTTTTATTAGATTTTAAATAGAATATATTATATTTTATTATGCATAGTGTTTGCATAGTAAAAACTTTTTATATAAAACAGAATATTTTTTATAAAATTTTATTTTATTTGATTATAAATAGAATATATTATATTTTATTGCATAGTGCAACATACTATCCTTTCTATTTTCCTATAAATAGAATGTTTAGTTAGAATTGAAAATCACACCAGAAGTTCAGAGAATTCTTCTATAATCTTGAGCGTATTTCTTTAGAGTTTTAAGAAGTTTTGAGCGTAGTGCAAGTTTTCTTCAAGAATATCCTCGTCCTACCAGTCGGAATACTCTTCTTTTACGGTAAGGTGTATTATTTCTTTCGTATTCATGAAGAGAACTTCTGTTATTCCATTCTTTATTATTCTGTTGGAATAACCTGTTCATGCGAAGTACCGCATACATGGTGAAATTCTTCTAATATTCCGTTCTTTATTATTCTATCGAAATATCATGTCTGTGCGTTTACGTCGGACCTGATTCCATTATTTATTAATCTATCAGAATATCCTGTCTGTGCGTTTACGCCGGACCTTGTTTCATTATTCTGTCGGAATATCCTGTCGGTGCGTTTACGCATGACCTGGTTCCATTATTTATTTTTCTGTTGGAATAATCTGTCTGTGCGGTCTATCGTATGCTTGGTGAATTCTTTTGTTATTCCATTCTTTATTATACTCAGTTGGTTAAAGTTTTGGCTTTTATACTCCATGAAATTAGTGGAATATCTTTGATATTTGCGCTTCATCCGGTATCTTTTCATAAAAATATTCTTCTGAGCATTCTTAAATTTTACTCTACAAAGCAGTATCATGTTGACAATTTGGACATTGTCATCATCCTCATGTTTATATTTTGTTGAAAGTCATCTGTTGCATGTAGTGCATAGATGGACTTGGTATGATTATAACCAGGGATTATTCGGTGTAATCATGACCGTAATGTTACAAATGATGTGGTAAAAGTCCTTATTGGCCCGTAGTGTATTGATGGACAATTGTTGGCATGATCATGACCATTGATGAATATACAAATATCCTTGGCCCGTAGTGCATGGATAATTTGTGGTCGTGATACTAATGAATATCCTTGGCCGTAGTGCAGGGATGATGTGGATTATTTATTAAGCTGAGTCTCAGCGATAAAAGTAATGAAAAACTTTTTAAATCATAAAAGATAGTAGATTTTATTCTCTACTTAACTCTTTTAATGGATAGCTTGTTCCGCTACAATTAAACTTGATGTTTGTTATATTTTATCAGTTTAACACTGTTGAAGACTAACGATAATTTATTCTGCATTATCTTAGTCATAATATTTCTTGCTGGACTAGTTGAGCTCACCCTTTTGCTTTCATTGTTCTCTTCAAGAAATGAGAACGTAACGGGGACTAGTCGGGGTGTGACGCCCCCAAATTCGGGTCTCTTCCAACCCGACATATGGTGCTCCACGGTGCTACAGTTCACACAAACATTCAATCGAAATGTCTCAAAAGAATGAATATGTCTTATATATATACCAAAACAGTTCTACCATTTCCCAGGTTCTTTATAACCGTTACATTTGTTCTTGTCATAATATTAAATATTATCATTACAAACATATACTATTACATAGGTAATCTACAAGTTCGCTTTAGCATTGACTTTATCCTTGACGAATCCTGCGGTCCCTTCGGTCTAAGCTGCATTCATATGGTTCACGCAAGAGTGAGCATAACAAGCTCAGCAAGTACAACAATTTCATTTTAAAAGCATGCTTGAAACATGAGAATCGTATATCTTCAGTAACTGGATATTAGTTACGAAGTACTATCAATAACTTAAAATAGCATTTTTTTTTTCTTCAAAATATTTTACAATAACAATATTCACTAAAACATTAATTCTGGTCCAAGACCATGAGCGTTTCATAATTTCTTTGAAAAGGACAACCCGATACTAAGTCCGTAAGTTTGACATAACTTACGAGCACTTCTAGGTGATCAGCCTATAGTACTCTATATTGATCAACACTACATCCACTAAACGTGTGTACGTTTATGTTGTGGCAACCTCACGTGCCCATCGAATACTCGATGAAAAATACATTTGTTTATTCATATACAGGCTTACCTTGAATCCGTACCAAACAGTTGGCGTAGGATAGCGTTAGCAATTCTATATTGAAAGACTTGTAAACAATTCAATCAATCTATCAAGATTAGTCTAGCCGAGTTAAAACTGGCATCGACCCTTTCTTTAAAACCATACATGCATCTCATAACTTGAATCATTTGAAAACCTGGCTAACACGAAGGTTAGACAAGCGTTTAGAAAAACTTGCCTTCAGCGTCTGCTACAGTAAAATTACGTTTCCTTTGAGTCTTTACGGTCTCTACAATATATAATCACATAACATACCATATTAGGTCATGAATGAACATACGTAGTTCCTAAAGAATCTTACCCTTCTTCTCAATCTAATCTCGTATTAGATTTGTTATTTATTGGTTCTGACTTGCCGTCGTTCTTTTACATCGTTCTTACCAACTTCGTTCTCTTTTATAACTTAACTGAAATTATTTCATTAATACAACTCAGTTCGAGTTAATTATCCTTTCTCACGGCTTACTAGCGTCCTTACGTTATTAACTTGACACTTAATCGGCATTGGTTAAGTACATTCATTGCATACCATTTATGTTCAAATCCAACTTATCTTTAACCTTTAGTGTATTACTTAAGGTTTACAATGATGCTACATTAAGTTTATTAATGTATTAGTCCATTACTAATCACTTATCTTTATTTCCTTACTTGTAATCTTTTATTACTGTGCATGACCTAGTGCTGGCGCTGCTGCGCCAGCTTCTCCTCTTGGGCTCGCGCTACGGCGCGAGCTTTTGGTTTCTAAATTTCGGTCACGGCACTGCGGCGCTATGCTTAGTGTAATTGGCCGTGCTGCGGCGCCAGTTAACAGGGGCTAAGGTCCGGTCTCCATTCCTGCCTTGAGTCGCGCCGCGGCGCCGACTCTGTGTATCAGACAATTTTGACAGATTTTCTTTTAAGTGAGATTCCCGAGCTCCTAACTTCTTCGTTATAAGTCCGAATTGGCTCATTCAAGAGCCTACGGTTCACAAATTACGTATTCTACGTGTTCATGCAAGAATTTTATCTATTCGACTTCGTTTGCTAAAATTCCACCTATTAGTCCATTTTTAACGAAAACGATAAACGTTCGTGAACGTTCAATGCTCGTTTCTTCGTTCTAAGTCAGAATCCGGCCACTCTATAATGCCAAATAAGACTTGTCTCCATTGGAAACCAACGTTTCCAAGCTCAGTATCAAAATTTGACTTTCATTCCGAGAATTTCACGAATTCGACGATTGTCGTCTAATCGTGTGAATTCCGGCGAAACTTCGTTACTTAAGATTTGTTCTTCGTTTCAAAAGGATTCAATCCATTATACTAACATCTTGACATACATGCTTCATTAACTTATAAACATGATAAGTTATTACTAGTTCGTTGTGAGTTTATAACTTATAAAAATATAAATTACTTATATTTTCATTACTCATGACTTATGTCTTCTTTTCATATAACTTATTATGGTTAATGACTTCTAACCATTATTCTTGCTTCTTATTATCATACTAACTTCATTAATGTAAACATGTTACAAGTTATTATACGTTCATTATTGATCTTCACAAGTTCTAAACTTATATGATTACAAATAGCTTATTCATGACTTATACGGCTTATTAAGACTTAAGCCCTTTAATTTATCATTCCTTATCATGCTAGTTCTACCAATACCCCCTTCTCTAACAATGGAAGAGAAAGAGAAACGTTGTTTAAGAATACTTACTCTTGAATAACACTTGGTAAATCTTTAATCTCCTTCTTGCTTCTTGAATTGACAAGGCTAATCTTCTAGCTTTTCTTGCTTTTTCTCTCAAACCAATAAGCTATAAGTTGTTGGTTGGAAATCTAACAAAGGAAGTCTAACTTTATATGTGCTTATTCTCTCAAGCAAATAAGCTCTCAACTTTATAAGTTGGATGAAATGAAACAACCAAACAAATGAAACCAAGCTTGCTATTTATAGGATTTCCAAGGTTAGGGTAGTTTAGTCTTTTAGGCCACTCCACCTCCTTACTATTCATGACTTTGTGATTAAGTTAACTTGCTCACCACCTAAACTTGGCCATCACACTTACTTAATCATTAAGTATACTTGTTAATCACATAACTTAGCCTTTAAGTCACATTACTTGCTCACCACAACACTTATCCATTAAGTCACTTTACTTGCCCACCACTTTGGGTCATCCATGTTCTCATGGGTTGCCCCATGGATCACCCTTACCCATTGAATTAATATTTTGGGCTTAAGGTTTAATTAGCTTACTTATAATTTGGGCTTACATTAATTCACTTTGGGCTTCTCATTACATATACTTGGGCTTGCTCCTTAATTTCTATTGGACTTAACCATTCTTACATTTGGGCTTTGTCAAATCTCATTGGATTTTAATATTTCCTACACAATCCTACAAATTCAATACATTTGGCTTAAAACCTTAGGACATATACTTTACGTATAATTCTCGTATCCTAACTCATATACTAATTCATGATATACAATATGCTATCATTCATACTACGCGTATTCATTACTTCGTACAATACCTACATATTATACGATCATTACTTAATTCATTGCACGCGCTTTAAATTCCTTCTCGGAAGTCACTTTCCTTAAACGTTAGGTTTTAAGTCCGCAGGTGAAAAATTGTATTTTTCATAACTAAAATATTATTGGATATTCCATCTCACCTCGATATTCTATCATTACATATTTTTCGGAAGTTCAAAAATAATTCCCGAGCAGAAATGCGTGAATAGTATTTTTCAGAAAATTTCTCGGAAAGCTTTTATTTTCGTCTTGGAAATTCAAACACTTTAATTCTACCACGTAGCCAAAATCCTACGACATTCTAATATGTTTAGGTCATAGAACGACCTTCAATTAGCTTGCTCCCATAAATAATCAATTAAATTCATTTAATCCTTATAATTAAATAAAATTTTTATTCTTCTAAAAATTCAATTTTCTCGGGCGTTACACGGGGAACGGAATGACAGTTCAGATGATAGTATTAGTAGTCCTCACTATTCTATGAAATACTGTGAAAATAAATATATTGAGGACTTATTTTGAGTTTGAATACTGTTTAGAAGAAAGTGTTGTATTAAAACTCACAGCTTATGTTTTGTCGTATTTTACACAACAGTTGTATAATTAAGTTTTATTTGTATTTTGTGCCATATATTTGACGACTCAGAATAGGTGATGTATACCTATTTTGGGGGCGTCACAAAAATAGTAAAAAATAATAATAGTTCATGTACGAACCCAACTTATTAATAAATAAAATTAAATTTTCTTTAATTATTATTGTGAATAATAAAGTGTTAATTTGATATAATATTTTAGTTATGGGTGAAATGTGTAAATTTTACAAAATAAACAAGTGGTTATAAAATATTCATTGTTATCGGGGAATATTCATTTGGTCGTGGAATATTCTTTCTGTCGGGGAATATTCGTACGACGGCGCAACCATTTGTGGGCCCCATAACAGAATAACTGTCGGATGAATAAAACGACAAAATTAATTTTTTATAAATAACGGTGTAGTTGTTAACGTTAACACTGTTGGAATACCCGATGGTTAAAATATAGTAATACGTGTGGTTGCACAGTAGCACACGGTTTTGTACAGTATTTTTGAATTATTGATCCTTACGTAAGAAAGCACTACTCAATAATTGTTATAGTAGTTACTGTTCAATATTTTATTTTATTGATTCAATAATTGTTGCGTTGATATTTTATATTATTGTTGTTTCAATAGTTGTTACTGCACAGTATTTCCCATTATCAGATCAATAATTCATATTATTTGAATAATATTATTAGATAGCATTATTGGCAATGTCTAGAAAGTTCTTTCTAAGGAGAGATTTGGTCACCTAATTGCGCGCCAGTAAGGAGAAATTCTTATTGGAAAGCCCCCTCTTTCCTGGGAACTGCCTGGTTGTCATTATTGTGATTCTGTAATATTATTTATGAATAATTAATTATTGATCTATATGATAATGAAATATTTATTTGATGTGGATATAAATGATGGATTTATTTATGTGGTTATAAATGAAGGAATTAATGTTGAGATATTTTATCAGTATTTTGTCGGATTGGAGGTATTAAAAGATCAAATCAGTGTTCTTACAGCTTTATTGTATGAGTTATAATTTTTAATCTGATCGTTGGATCGTTGTGATTTTTGAATATGTTATACATATATAAGTTGAGTATATGTTCACAAATTTTGAACCGTTAAAAATGAACGAATGATTTGTTATGAATTTTAAGAGGTGACTGATTCAGAAATTAGGTTTATAAATGATTTTGGTAGAAAATTCTAGAATTGAGTGGGCCCCACTTGTAGTTGGTGAAGAATGTGCTAAATTTTATTTCAAATGTGGTGGGTGGCAATAGTAGCAGATAAAGCCATCAGGTTGCAGGTCAAGTCTGTTTCGGTGTGCTAACATTTTCCTATAAATAGAGAGCTAAGTTAGAATTGAAAATCACTCCAGAATTCATAAGTTTTCTTTCTTTCTCTCTCTATATTCTCGAGCGTATTTTGTGATTATTTTGATACTTTGAGAATTGCTATTCAGTGCAAGTTTCTGTCAGCAATATATTCGAAATTCAGTCAGAAGTACGGTTATTCTGAGGTAAGGGATGTTATTTTTTTCGTAAATGATAATATTTATTTCAATATCATTATGCAGAAATATTGGTTTGAACTTTTTATCAAATTTAAAACTTTTTGTGTCGGGGTTACTATTCACGTATACGGCACTATTCACGTATACGACACTATTCACGAATACGGCACTATTCACCGAAAAATAAAATTTTCTTCTTTCTATCCAAGGTGGCTATTATGGTTACTATCTTTAATTGTATCCATGTTTTGATTATTATTTTTGAATTCTGCTTCAAAATTGGTTATTTCGGAGTATTATTGAACTTGGATAAACTGTAATACGAATCTCTAATATTTGTTCTTTTATCTCACTGGATTCATTTTCTTTAAGATATTTTTCATCATCCTCAGTCCTAAATGATGATATTACTGAATATCTTTGGCCTGTAGTGCAAAGATGAATGATTACCTGATGAATATCTTTGGCCCGTAGTGCAAAGATGAATAGGTGTTGAGATGAACATGACCAACTGAGTATTATTCTTGCATTTTACTTGACAAAGTAGTATCATGTTGACAATTTGAACGTTATTGATTTCTGGATAAATTAAATTATAAATCTTTAAAATTTATCATTGAACTTGTTATATTGAATTATTATATCATTGTCATCATCCTCATGTTTATATTCTGTTGAAAGTCGTCTGTGGCCTGTAGTGCATAGATGGACTTGATATGATTATGACCAGGGATTATTCGGTATAATCATGACCGTAATGTTACAAATGAAGTGGTAAAAGTCCTCATTGGCCCGTAGTGCATTGATGAACAGTTTTTGGTATGATTATGGCCATGGATTCTCTTCGACCAAGGGTGCAAAGATGAATTGTTTTATGACATGGTCATAACCGTTGATGAAAACACGATTATCTTTGGCCCGTAGTGCATGGATGATTCGATGATGTGGATTATTTATTAAGCTGAATCTCAGCAATAAAATTGATGATAAATCTTTTAAATCATAGAAGATAGTAGGTTTTATGCTCTACTTGACTCTTCTAATGGATTATTTTTTTCCGCTGCAGTTGTTGATCTAAAACTTGTTGTCTATTATATTTTATCAAATTTTTCCCTGTTGAAGACTAATGATAATTTGTTGTACATTATCTTAGTCATAATATTTCTTAATGGGCTAGTTGAGCTCACCCTTTCTTTCACTATTTTCTCTTCAGGAAATGAGAATATAACTGAGATTAGTCGGGGAATGGATTGACGGTCCAGATGGTTGCATTAGTAGTCCTCACTATTCTGTGAAATAGTGTGATAATTGTAATGAGGACTCATTTTGAGTTTATATACTCTCTAGTAGACAATATTTGTATTCAAACTCACAGTATATGTGTTGTCGTATTCTGTAAGACCCCAACTTTTATAAATAAAGATGAATTTTCTATAAATATCATTTTTGAATATTATAGAGTTAATTTGATATAATGTTATAGTTTTGGGTAATATTTATAAATTTTACAAAGTACGCAAGTTGTTATATAATATTCGATTGGTCGGAGAATATTCGTTTTAACAGAGAATATTCGTACAACGGCACAATCATTGATGGACCCCACAACGGAATTATTGTCGGATTGAGAAAACGACAAAAATATTTTATTAAAAATAACGGCAGAAGTTTTACCATTGATACTGTTGAACTACTCGGTAGTAAAAGTATAGTAATACGTGTGGTTGCATAGTAGCACACGGTATTGATTATTAATGTTTATGTGAGAAGTCACTCAGTTTGATTCAATTATTGTCAGTTAATAATATGAATTATTTAGCGATAATGAAGTTTTGTTTTATTCGTATTATTAACGTAATAAAACAGAAACATATTTTTATATAAAACAGAATACTTTATTAAAGTTATTCTATAAATAAAATATATTATATTTTATTTAAAAGATTTTTCTTTAAATATGGACCGTCAGATTAAAGTAATCAATCTGGACCGTTCATGGATTAGTTACTATGCATTTCATTTTTCTATAAATAGCAGCTCATTCCTTCATTATTTCTTACGAATTCACTAAACTCTAGAGAGAGAAACTATAGAGAGAGAGAAGAAAAGTATTCTACTGCTTAACTACTTCCTTATTTCAGTTCTTCTTTAAAACGGTAAGGGGTGTTATTTTTTTTTATACATGAAGAGAACTGTTGTTATTCCATTTCTTATTATTCTGTTGAAATAACCTGTATACGCAGTCTACCCTATACTTGGTGACATTCTTCTATTATTCTGTTGGAACATCCTGTCTGTGTGTTTTACACCGGACCTGGTTCTGTTTTTATTATTATTCTGTTGGAACATCCTGTCTGTGTGTTTTACACCGGACCTGGTTCCGTCTTGTTATTATTCTGTTGGAACATCCTGTCTGTGTGTTTTACACCGGACCTGGTTCCATTATATATTATTCTGTCGGAATATCCTATCTGTGTGTTTTACACCGGACCTGGTTCCATTATTTATTATTCTGTCGGAATATCCTGTCTGTACGTTTACGCCGGACCTGGTTCCATTATTTATTATTCTGTTGGAATAATCTGTTTGTGCGGTCTATCGCATGCATGGTGATTTCTTTTGTTATTCCATTCTTTATTATACTCAGTTGGTTAAATTTTGACTTCTATACTCCATGAAATTTGTGGAATATCCTTGATAATTGCGTTTCATCCAGTATCTTTTCATGAAAATATTCTTCTAAACATTCTTGAATTTTACTCCACAAAGCAGTATCATGTTGACAATTTGGACGTTGTTAATTCTTAGATAAATTAATTCTTGAACTTGTTTTATTGAATTTTTATATCATTGTCATCATCCTCATGTTTATAAAATGTTGAAAGTAATCTGTGGCCTGTAGTACATAGATGGACTTGGTATGATTATGACCAGGGATTATTCGGTATAATCATTACCGTAATGTTACAAATGATGTGGTAAAAGTCCTCATTGGCCCGTAGTGCATTGATGGACAGTTGTTGGCATGATCATGTCCATTAATGAATACACGAATATCCTTGGCCATGGTGTAGGGGTGATTCGATGATGTGGATTATTTTATTAAGCTGAGTCCCGCGATAACAGTGTTGAAAAACCTTTTAAATCATAGAAGATAGTAGATTTTATTCTCTACTTGACTCCTTTAATGGATTGCTTGTTCCGCTGCAGTTAAACTTGATGTTCGTTATATTTTATCGGTTTAACACTGTTGAAGGCTAATGATAATTTATTCTGCATTATCTTAATCATAATATTTCTTACTAGGCTAGTTGAGCTCACCCTTTCTTTCACTGTTCTCTTCAAGGAATGAGAATATGGCTGGGACAAGTCGGGGAACGGAGTGATGGACCAGATGATAGTATTAGTAGTCCTCACTATTCTATTAAATAGTGTGACAATAATTGTAATGAGGACTCCTTTTAAGTTTGTATAGTCTCTAGTAGACAATAATTATATTTAAACTCACAGTTATGTTTTGTCGTATTGTACACGACAGCTGTATTAGTAAGTTGTATTTGTATTCTGTACCATGTATCTGACGACCCAAGATGGGTGATGTATACCTAATTTTGGGGGCGTCACATATTCTGCACGACAATTGTATTACTGAAGTTGTATTTGTTTCTGTACCATGTATTTGGCGACTCAGAATGGGTGATGTATATCTATTTTGGGGGCGTCACAGTTCAATCCATTCCAATCGCAACCAAACACAATTTTTTCTTTTCATACAACTTTTATTATTTCAATCTGTTAGAATATCGGATCACACACACGCACACAAACGATAGAGAATTGAGAAAAACACAAAAGATTTACGTGATTTCCCAATTTGGGTACTCCACAGGCTGCTTGTTGTTTATTGATGATTCCTTGGTTACATAAGGATTTACAATAGATAGTATATATATACCTACTAATCCTATTCCAACCCTACTTCACATTATAATCAATTACCCATAATGACCTTTCCAATTAACAATCCAGAAAGTCTCTGTCCGTCGACCAGCGCGGCCCGCGGCGCTCACAGGCAAACCATAGTGCGGCCCGCGCTACATGGGCAGTAACTTCTCCAGTACCGGAGTGCCCCGTGCTACCAGGGCAAAAACTCTATACCATACCGTGAGGGGCCAAGCCCCCCCCACACCTCCCCGGATCTTTGGTGCAACCCTGATGGGCTAGTGCATCACTTAGCTCCACTCCGCACTAGCCTTTTTCAGTGGCTTCTATTTATGAGTCACAAGTTCCCCAACACAATCCAAACGTATCACTAGGGTATTGCAAAAGCTACAAGATTAGATTCAAGAATCTTGTCCAACACAAACTCTAATCCATTTCGAGTACGTATAATTATAACATTTACAATAATATACAACATTTAGTAAGTAACTACACTATTAGTGCATTCACAAAATAATTATAAAAATAATATACTTTTCCATATTTATTTATAATATTAGTGCAATTAGGATTTCTTAATTTAGGAAATTAGTATAGGATTCAATTCACAATAATAAGAAAACCTAAAATCAAGGAAAAATAACTGCCATAATTAATAATTCAAATTCAAATATCTTGGATCTAACAACAAAAATAAATTCAAATTCAAAATAATAATTCAAATTCAAATATTTAAAGTTTGGCAACGTCATCTTCCTCCTCCCCTTCGCCGGTCATCTTCTTCCTTCCCTTCGCCGGTAAGACAGAGCGTCCGAAAATTCCAATTCCAATTTCATGTCCAAAAGAAAATAAGAACACTGCATAGGAAAAAGAGATATAAGAGAGTGACGTGCAATGTAATGTTGCTAACTAAACATTCATACTATGGTAACCAAACTTTTATACCAAGGTAACCAATCTTTTATACCAAGGTAACCAATCTACCTCCACACCTGCAGTATGAGTTGGTTACCTTGATCTGAAAGTTTGGCAACCAACTGCATGAAGGTTTGGCTACCAACTGTATTACATTCAAAATAAATTGGTAACTTAATACAACAAAATTGGTTACCTTGATATGAATGTTTGGCTATCAACTGTACTATGAAAAAATTACAGGTGTGGATGAGGATTGGTTACCTTAACAAAGGACCCAATTATACACTGAAATCAATAAAATCATAACGAATCATAACTCCTATAAAACTTCTGAACCTTCATGGCTGAAGCAGCTCTCGACTCAGAGCCATCACATTTGACATCGTCGGTAGGCGGAAGCTGGAATAAGTCATTTTTCGGCGAGTCAGGGAATTGGAGTTGCAAACGGTCGGTGCCGAAGTAAGAAGAGAATGGTTGTTTACCGGAGTTGAGATCAAAGATCAGAACTGTCTGCGTTTCAACCTCCATTTAAGTTTACAAACCCCAGAAACAGAGCGGCGACAGAAATTGTAGAGAGAAAAAGAAAGAGAGAAAAGACTGGAAGTAGTTGGGAGTTTCAGAGAGCTAGAAAGAAAGTGATATTTGTATGTAATGGGGTTTTTGTTTGTTTGTCTAGAAGTTTATGTGTATCTATCAATTTTTCAGAAGTGGAGGAGGAGGGGTAGTTGTACTCGCTCGAGTAAATTACAGTTGTTTGTACTCGCTTCCTCTAATTGTACATTAATTCCTTAATTTAAGGAATCTTAATTGCACTAATATTGTAAATAAATATGGAAAAATATATTATTTTTATAACTATTTTATGGATGCACCATTATTGTAATTATTTCTAAAAATGTACTAAAATATGTAATTAATCCTTATAATTATATATTAGCCCAATTGGCCCAAAAGTTGAAACAATAAATTAATTAATTGAATGCTTTCTTTAATAAATATATAGTCAAAAGCTAGCTTAAGAAGATAAAAAGATGCAAAAAGGAAAAGGAAAAGGAAAAGGGTTTTTGCCACACAAATATGTATGAATCAAAGCCTTGGGTTTGAATATTTTGAAGAGAAGACCCCATGGCTCATACGCTCGCCTCGCGTTCTAGTCCTATCTCTCTCTCACTCTCTCTCTCACTCTCACTCTCGGATAGTTTTAATTTTTTCAAAACGACAAATCTCAGTAATTGCAAATTTGAACGGTTTGCAGGTACCCCACCTTCTTCAATTCCGTAGCCTTAGGTTAGTCCACTACCCAGCCAATATCAATTATCACCCCAGGCCATCCCTGTTGTTTACTTTTGGACTTTTTAATCCGCAAGGCTTAAAATATTCAATATTATGTCATTTAAAACACTTAATATTATTATTGGTATTCATGTCATTGTTTTTTCTCTTTTTTTTACGTTCACGTTAGCGTCACGTAGATAAAAAATTAATATCTATTAATTTTTTTAATAGAATGATCCAATTTAAAAATAATAATTAATTCAGCGAATTAATTTAAAAAATTAAAAGTTCAATCAAATATTCAATAAAATATGCCAACTTCGGTGTCTAAATAATTAATTTTGCCAAAACTAACTGTACTGCCAGATTTATGTTACTAAAGAAGTAATAGAAAATGAGTAAAAGGAAGCAAGCAATCAATCAAGGTTCAATTCATTGATTGTAATAGTAAAATCCGTTTTGGCATCGTTTGAGTTGAATCTGACTATATGCATATGCATGTTTGCAAATATTAGTACTACTACTTGGGGTGGGGTGGCGTGGGGTGGAGTGGGGGTGCTTTTTCTATTGCTATTGCTATTGCTCTTGCTCTGATCGTGACATTGACATAATCTTGAATAGGACTAGTTAGTGGACACCAGTGTGTATGTTTTTGGACTCCCTTCTCTATCTGACCCAGTTTATAAATGTATTTTTCAAAGTAAATTATTTTTTTCGATCATTCTCAATCTAACCTCATTTACGGTTCATATTTTTATTTCTAATATAAATTTTTTGTATATATTTATATATATTTACATATATAATATAATTGTATATATTTATTTAAATATAATATAATATATTTATTTAAATATTATATTATATTAAATAATTTAAATTTCTAAAAATTAATTTTAAATATTATAAAATATTATCTTGTACACTTATATTTATATATATGAAAATTTTAAATTAAATTAGAAAAATAATTTATTCATGAATTATCAAATCTAATACACAGTGAATAGTATAATCTGTAAAAATATCATTTTTTCAGATTACGAATAGTCTATTTTTGAACTAAGATTTTTTTATTTTCAATTTTTATTTGTTGTCTAATTTAAAAAATATTTAATTAAATGTTTAGTATTATTTTATTTCGTAAATGATCAAATAGATAATTTAAATTTTTTATATTAATTTAATTGATCAAATATATTTTAGTTTTAAATAATTAATATATATATATATATACGTATATATAAATATACATTTTAGTAATAATATATGTACATATGAAAAGTATGTAAAAATATTTATAAGTTGAAAATTTGGAATATAAACAGTAAATGAAGATAGATTGAGAATGATCAAAGGATGCAGGTTACTTTGAGAAATGTTTTTGTAAATTCGGTCAAATAGGGAAGGGAGTCATGCTTTTGTTCTAAAATAAAATACAGTCCCGTCCCACCCATCATGCATGCATGCATGCATGCAGTTGGTTAGGGCCCACCCCCATTTACCAGCTGACCCAAATTCAAATTTATGAGGCTCCGTCCGTCGCTTAATTAATTCACTTTCCAACTTGTGTTGCATAGATCGATCGATCGATCGATCGATCGATCGATCATATGTAGTAGTAGTAGTGATTGTAATTGGGTAAATTCAATTCAATTCAAATTTGAAAGACAAACTCACACCCACCCCGCACCCAAAAGTTGTACCCTTTTTGCACCATAAAAGTAAAACTATATCTAAATTTACCTCAAATGCTTGATTTTCTTTTACTAGTTTAATACTATTACATTAACTTTTAACTGTGGTCACTACTATTTGTCATATTCACGTGACCTATTAAATTAAATAAAATTGGATATTGGTATTTTTTTTATCGTTTAAATGTATTCTAGATATTATTAGTAATATTTTGTTAAGAACAGACAAATTTAGTTGGTACAAATTATTAATACCGGTGCGGTGGCTCCATACAAAATAGATATAGTAATAATTAATGCCATATCAACCATGGAGTACAGTTGGTGTAAAATTTGTTGTCTGTCCACAGTCACGCTCACGGAGGAGCAAACAAAAGTTAAAAAGAGAGGGTAGCAAACAAAAGAAAAAAACGAGCGGAGGATTGTTAATACGAAGTTAATTTTAATTAATACAGTATTAACATGTATGTTAAAATATAATTTTTTTTTACGTGTTATTATTGTATTAATCAGTTAATTGATTTATCATAAAATTAATTTCATGACAACTGAATCGGGATGAAAGGGTTGGGGTTGGGCAGCTGGGCAATGTGCAGAGTCCAAAACAATAATTGGTGAGTAAGCCGAACTCATCATTCATTAGCGTAGGAATGTGAAACACTAATCTACCAACCTACTGGATCCGGTTAACTTCATAATAATTAATCAATTCCGAACCTGCCTGTTAACACTCCTTACCTATATATCTTTGTAATTTGGGTGTTCCACCCAAAAAAAGGAAACCAATATTTTGAAAATACATACATACTGATAGCAGCGCACCCATGAAAATTCTAGTACTAATAACAGTAAATAGTGGTTATAGATATTTTGATAATATTACTACATTATTCGTGTCTAAAAGATAGTACTAATATACTTGCTTTGGTCATCACTTCTTCACATAATCTAGTATAGGACTAGGGACTAAGCGGCATCTAATAGTATTATGCTATCTCCACTACTCTCTCCCTCTATCCATCCATCCGGCCTCCGGCATCCAGCCTCAGCTCATCCACTCGTCACTCTCTAGTACTGTACTAGTTGTGCACGCACTATCCCAATTAACCATCCCTCTCTCCTTCATTGCATATACATATACATATATACATACTAATTACCAGACTCTCCTGAGCAAATTAATTAAGCTCATCTGGCAGCAGCAGCCGCGGCCACTCTCATGGCGGTTCCAACCCTCACTACTAGCCTCCTAGTCTTCTCCATTCACTTACTACTCATTTCAGTCTCTTGTTCCGATGATGATGTTCAAACTTTCATCATTCGTGTCCACCACGACTCCAAGCCCTCCATTTTCCCCACCCACATTCACTGGTACCAATCCTCCCTCCAATCTCTTTCCCCTACCCCTACTACTCAACTCATCATCCACACTTACGACACCGTTTTTCACGGTTTCTCAGCAAAGCTCTCGCCTTTACAGGCTCAGAAGCTCCGTTCCCTCTCTGGCATCCTTGCCGTTATCCCCGAGCAGGTTCGCCAGCTTCATACCACTAGATCCCCTCAGTTTCTCGGCCTAAAGACCACGGATAGTGCTGGCTTGCTCAAAGAGTCCGACTTCGGAGCGGATCTAGTCATTGGGGTCATCGATACCGGCATCTGGCCCGAGAGGCAGAGCTTCAACGATCGCGACCTGGGACCCGTGCCGCCCACCTGGAAAGGCTCCTGTGTTCCGGCCAAAGGATTCCCCGCAACTTCCTGCAACCGTAAATTGATAGGAGCTAGGTTTTTCTTCAACGGCTACGAGGCTACCAACGGAAAAATGAACGAAACCACGGAGCACCGTTCTCCCAGAGATTCTGACGGCCACGGCACTCACACTGCCTCCATCGCCGCCGGAAGGTACGTCTTTCCGGCTGCCACACTCGGCTATGCCCGCGGAGTCGCTGCCGGAATGGCTCCAAAAGCTCGCCTAGCTGCCTATAAAGTTTGCTGGAACGCCGGATGCTACGACTCCGATATACTCGCCGCTTTTGACGCCGCCGTTGCCGATGGCGTTGATGTCATCTCTCTCAGTGTTGGCGGTGTGGTCGTTCCCTACCATCTCGATGCGATTGCCATCGGAGCATTTGGAGCCTCCGATGCGGGTATTTTCGTCTCTGCCTCCGCCGGAAACGGCGGTCCCGGTGGCTTGACGGTGACTAACGTCGCCCCTTGGGTCACAACCGTCGGCGCAGGAACGATTGATCGGGATTTTCCCGCGGACGTCAAATTAGGAAATGGAAAAACTATACCCGGAGTAAGTATCTACGGTGGGCCCGCATTATCACCGGATCGCCTCTACCCATTAATATACGCCGGGAGCGAAGGAGGTAACGGTTATTCATCGTCGCTGTGCCTGGAGGGATCGTTAGACCCTAAGTTTGTCAAGGGCAAAATAGTATTATGCGATAGGGGCGTTAACTCGAGGGCTGCTAAAGGTGTTGTAGTGAGAAAAGCAGGTGGAGCTGGGATGGTATTAGCTAATGGTGTATTTGACGGCGAAGGTTTAGTGGCCGATTGCCACGTGTTACCGGCAACAGCTGTCGGTGCATCGGGCGGCGACGAGATTAGAAGGTACATTGCAGCTGCTGCCAAGTCCCGGTCGACCGCCAAGGCCGGCATAATTTTTAAGGGAACTCGGCTCGGAATAAGGCCTGCTCCTGTTGTGGCATCATTTTCAGCCAGAGGACCAAATCCAGAGTCCCCTGACATCTTAAAACCGGACGTGATAGCACCCGGGTTAAATATACTTGCAGCGTGGCCTGAAGGTGTGGGGCCATCCGGTATTCCGTCAGATAAGCGTCGGACGGAATTTAATATATTGTCCGGCACTTCAATGGCATGTCCTCATGTTTCTGGACTGGCTGCATTGTTGAAGGCAGCGCATCCGGGATGGAGCCCCGCAGCTATAAGATCTGCTTTGACTACAACGGCGTATACAGTGGATAATAGGGGAGAAACAATGGTGGACGAGTCTACGGGTAATTCTTCCAGCGTGATGGATTTTGGGGGTGGACATGTTCATCCCCAAAAAGCCATGGATCCTGGCCTAGTGTACGACATAAATTCGTATGATTATGTTGATTTTCTTTGCAATTCGAATTACAGCGCCAAAAACATTCAGGTGATTACTAGGAAGAATGCAGATTGCAGAGGGGCTAGGAAGGCTGGGCACTTGGGGAACTTAAATTACCCATCTTTATCTGTTGTGTTCCAGCAATACGGAAAGCATGAGATGTCGACTCACTTTATCCGGACTGTAACTAATGTTGGGGATTGGAATTCGGTTTACAAGGTAAAGACGAGGGCTCCTAGCGGGACGATGGTGACGGTGAAGCCCGAGAAGCTTTCGTTTAGGAGGGTGGGGCAGAAGCTGAGCTTCTTAGTGAGGGTGGAAGTGATGGCAGTGAAGGTCTCAGCTGGGAGTTCAAGTACGAGGAGTGGTGCGATAGAATGGTCTGATGGGAAGCACATTGTTACTAGTCCAGTAGTTGTGACAATGCAACAACCTCTCTAGGTCTAGACTAATTTTTTTATTTTTTTCAAAATTTTTAAGTTTATGTTTTGATAGACGGATGATATATCATCATCTATCTATCTCCCCTCCCCTCCTCTCCTCTAAATACATATTTTGAGAGGTTCAACTATTGTTGTTGTTGTAAGATTAAGAATTAAATATGTTTGTAAAAAAAGTTGGTTGTTTAAAAATTAAGTTGTGGTATGAAATAATTAAGACTCGGGCCAAGCCAATTTGAGCAAAATTAGGACTCTAGTTAAACCAATTTCGTTATTTTTAGCGTTTAACAACGAATAAAATTCACTGAAAATTAACCAACTCATCATCACGTGTTGCTCTACTTTTTTTATTCAAGTGTAGTAGTATCCTTTGCTTATTTGATTTTCGTCTGTATCTACAAATGCCCATGCGGGTACCCTTTTAAGGTGTGGTCTTTGAGAGTCTATATAGTGTAAGGCCGTTAGTAATAAAAAGATGCTTACTTCACTTGTTGTAGTAGTAGTAGTAGTAGTAGTAAATGTTTATGGGCTCATTGCTTCTTGCGTCCTAAAACCTATGTACGTATGGGCCGCTCATCTGATCAATTGCAATAATGACTACAGCTATTGCACAAAATTAAAATCAAGATTTGGAGGGTTGTTATGGATTGAATCCAAGAATGAGGCTGTCAAAATTAATAGGAAAAATAAATGGCAAAAAGCACTTTTTGGCGACTGTGGTTATAGTAATTTAACGAAATAGCCACTGTGCTTTTAAAATATTCAATTAGCCCACTGAACTTTTTAAAAATGTGCAATCAACCCATTCCGTCCATTTTGAGTAACAGACGTTAACAATTTGCTTACGTGGCTTTTTGAAAAAAAATAAAAAATTATGTGTCTTTGCTGACAGGGCGGGAGAAAGCTTAGTTATCTTTTTTCTTTTTCTTTTATCTTTTTTTCCAAACAATACAAATTATCATAAAATAGAAAATTAGCTATAAAATAATTAATTTTAAAAATAAAAATAAAAAATTAATTTTAAAAATAATTAATTAGTTTTAAAATAAAATAATTAATTTTAAAAATAAAAAAAATAATTTTAAAATAAAATAATATTTTTCTCTCTTTTTTTCCGATCCAAAATTACATCTGAACAAAAATAACATTTTTAATATTATAAAATTCTTCTTTTGTCCCCAAATTTATCATATTTTCATCTTCTTTATTAAACCTGCCACCATCAATGTTCATCATCTTCAAGCTAGAGGTCGCCACCATCATCAATTTTTATCGCAAGAAAAGTGCAGAAAATAAAAAGAAGAGAAGCAGATCTACATTGATCTCCCAAGTAATTGTGGAAAAAAAAGAAGAGAGACTGAAGATTTTTTAGATCTCGTACCACCGCAATCGCAAATTTCTTGTTGAGTATATATCTAAATCCCAAATTTCTTGTTATCTTCACCATCACAGACCTTATCTCTCACAGACCCTCTCTCACGTTCACTGAAATTGCTCGATCTTGCCTCTTCTACAAAATTCTTATTTCACCAGTAGTAGAGAAAGGAGAGGAAAAAACGACATCTCCTCCTTCCCCTCCCTCAAATCTGTTTGTGGATTTAATATGAAATTGTTTGAAAACTGAAAATCATCGCCTCTATTTCTCTCCTCCTTTCTTGCTTCTAATTTTCCCCTTCCCCCAAGGAGCCACATTCCAAAAAGGTATACTCCCACGTTTTAAAGTCAGCAACAAACATACTGATTTGAAACTAACAATCTTTCTGGGTTTTTTTCAGTAATCCAGATGATGGGTGTTTGGAGGCTGTTCTTATTTTGTACTCCACTACTAACATTTACCGGTTAATCCATATGATTTTGTTCTTACAAACATACAGATTTTCACCGGTTAATCGGCTGTTTTTTTATTTTGATCTGGTGTTGGGTATTGTTCTGGCCGGGGCCGGATTCTATAGCTTTGGGTAGGCGACTGATGGACTGGTGGTGGTGGGTCGACGGATTCAAGGGTTTCAATTTTGGCGAGGAAGAAGATGAACAGTAGAGATTTGGTATTTGGGGGATTTGGGATCTTGTTGGAGGAGAGAGAGGATGGTATTTTGATTATTTGAATTATTTAGAATTAAAATAATTAAAAGAAAGGAAAAGAGATAAAAGAAAATAAAAGATTATAAAAAAATAATGTGATTTTGATTGTATAAATAATATTATTTTTTATGTTATTTGTTTAACTAATTTTTGTTAATTGTATCAAATTTTTTATTTTATGTTAATTATGTACTTACCTTTTTTTATCATTAAAATATATATTAGTATTAATTTTTAAAATAAAAATAATTATTAAAAGAAAGAAAAAGAGATTGTTTTTTTTATGTTTAGTTATTAAAAAGTTTTAATATTATTTTATTATTTGGATTTAATTTTAAAAATAAAAAGCCAGTCAGCAAAGACACATAATTTTTTATTTTTTTTCAAAAAGCCACGTAAGCAAATTGTTAACGTCTGTTACTCAAAATGGACGGAATGGGTTGATTGCACATTTTTAAAAAGTTCAGTGGGCTAATTGAATATTTTAAAAGCACAGTGGCTATTTCGTTAAATCACTATAATCACAGTGGCCAAAAAGTGCTTTTCGCCAAAAATAAATTGTATTAGTCATGGTGGGGGTGACAATGACATAGGGCGTGTTTGTTTCGGTTTGAATAAGGCTGAATGACTCTGAATCTGAGATATTCAGCTATTCATACTGTTTGTTTACTTATTTCAAAATTTGAATTGGGTTGAACACATCTGAGCGGTTCTTTTAAAAAAAATTACCTGAATCGGCTGAATAAGGTTTTTTAGCCAAATAGACATCACTTCTTCGATTCTTCTCTGCATCGTCGCTCCATTGCTTCTCTGCAAGGCGTGGGTTCACTGTTCATCTTCTTTGGAAAAATCAGCAAATTTGTGAACAGATTCCCAAATTGACTGCTCTGTTATGTTCTGTTCTGTTCTGTTCATCAGAAGAAGGAATATAAAGAAAGATGACAGAAGTTGTGATAAGGAACAAAACTGGAATACCCAACATGAAGGACATGCCTATCCTTCAGGACGACCCCCTCCTCCCGACGGCTTTGCTCAGAGGATCCCAAGCAAAGGTTCGTCGCCATCTTTTTTGCTGCTTTGGGTACTTTCTCTTGGGGCATATACCAGGTCGGCAAAGGCAACAAAATCCGAAGTTATATTTTCCCTCTTTTCTCCATTTCTCTATGCATTCGTAATTGGATTTTATTTATTTGTTTTTTTACGTGGGTAGTGTTTGATAATGTTGGTGGGTAGTAATAATATTATGAAGAGCTCTTCTAGGCTGACCGGCCTTTTCCGACCGGGGTAGTGACCGGCCGAATTTTATTTTTTATTTTTTGCTTTGTACTACAAAATAATTAATATGATTTATTGGAACTGAAATTTTTACAAAATGCAGTGATTTAGGTGTCTTTTTGGATACACGTAACAAACAGGGTTATACAGTCTGTACAACCCTATTTTTTACGTGTATCCAAATGACACCTAAATCACTGTATTTTGTAAAAATTTCAGTTCCAATAAATCACATTAATTATTTTGTAGTACAAAGCAAAAAAAAAAAAAAAATCTGGCCGGTCACTACCCCGGTCGGAAAATTCCGGTCTCCCTATACTTTTTCTATTACGAAAGAGTCCAATAAAGTGAGGAATTTTTTTATGGGTGTTGTTGATTTGAGCTGTTATATTGCTAGCTTAATGATGAATTTTTTATGGGTGTTGTTGATTTCAGCATAAGAGGGGAAAAATAGTAAAAGATTGTAATTCAGATGTTATAGAAGTATCAATTATCAAATAATTTTTTTTTATTCAGTATTCAGTTCTATTCAACTCATTCAGATTGTTTAAACATTCATAATTATTTCATTTAATTTTATCAAACAACCCCATAATAGTATATACTCTCTCCGTCCCTATTTAAATGACGTTTTAGAGTTTTTTATTTGTCCCTAATTAATTGACGTTTGTTCAAATTTAGGAGTATTAATGATAATTTTTTCAAAATTACCCCTCATTATTCTACTTATTTTTTTGGTACTTTAAACTCTTATTGTGACAACCCCAAAATAGGTCCATTCCATCCAACCTATTCTGAGTCGCCAAATACATGGTACAGAAAACAACTATAACTTTATTACAACAATTGTCGTGCAAAATACAACAACACATATGCTGTGAGTTTGGATACAAACATATACCAAATGTGACTCATGTCCCAACTGTGGACAGCACCTCACAATGACACCTTAAATAAAGGTATAGTCAAAAACTGTTTTAGAAATTAGAATATTTGGGAAGTGTTCAAGGAAACCTTTGTACATGGGATGCCATACTTCTAGGTTATGATAGATATCATATGCCCACAGAATTATCCTTGGTTGACCCAATAGATCCCAAAGAAAAATGAGAAGATTACTATCATATTCTTCCTAATGGTGAGTCTTCTCTTGACATATCATTATCTCTACTGTCTCTAATTGAGAATTATACTTCAAACAAACACCAAGATTATATAGGTAGTGCTCGTAGATATACTCAGCAAGTGGATGAGCACAACCCTGTCTTACGATGACACGAGGTTGTATGTCATTAGACATCTTGTATGATAGTGACGAAACACCCTTCCAACGTTGGGTTCGCCTCACCCTATTTTTTTCACCAAATATAACTACTAAATGATGACCACCGCTCTATTCCCTTGTTACTCCCGCTCGACCCAGCTACACTCTTATTACCTGAAAGGAATTGTGAAGCAAAAGGGTGAGCACAACTAGCTCAGTAAAGAATATCATGGCTAAAGATAAATAAATTATCAATAGTCTTCATCAGTAATAAATCAGAGATTTAGAACATATGGTAGATGATAAAAATTTTCAACCATAGTTGCAGCGGAACGAGCAATCCATTAGAAGAGTCAAATAGACTATAAAGTCTATTATCTTCTCCATGTTAAAAGTCTACCAACAATGTTTTATCCCTGTAACATCAATCAACAATTTCTGTCCACAATCACGTGTATAACTCATAATCGTAATTGTAGTTCTAAATTCCTTTTCTCATCCAGGACAAAGATAATTTTTATCACCTGAAACATCAAACATCATAGTTATACCAAATCACATTTCATGTTCATAATCATACTAATAAATTCATCTCTGCACAACAGGCCAACGATATTCGTCAACAGTTCATCTTTGCACTACTGGCCAAAGATATTCAACAACAGGTCATCTTTGCACTACGTGTGACGCCCCCAAAACAGGTCCATTCCATCCAACCTATTCTGAGTCGCCAAATACATGGTACAGAAAATAACTACAACTTTATTACAACAATTGTCGTGCAAAATACAACAACACATATGACGTGAGTTTGGATACAAATATATACCAAATGTGACTCATGTTCCAACCGTGGACATCACCTCACAATGACACCTTACATAAAGGTATAGTCAAAAATTGTTTTAGAAATTAAAATATTTGGGGAGTGCTCAAGGAAACCTTCGTACATGGGAGGCCATGCTTCTAGGTTATGATAGATATCATATGGCCACAGAATTATCCTTGGTTGACCTAATATACCCCAAAGAAAAACGAGAAGTTTACTATCATATTCTTCCCAATGGTGAATCTTCTCTTGACTTATCATTAACTCCACTGTCTCTAATTGAGAATTATACTTCAAACAAACACCAAGATTATATAGGTAGTGCTCGTAAAGATACTCAGCAAGTGAATGAGCACAACCCTATCTTATGATGACACGAGGTTGTATGTCGTTAGACATTTTGTATGATAGTGGCAAAACACCTTTCCAACGTTGGGTTCGCTTTACCCTAGATGATTCACCAAATATAACTACTAAATGATGACCACCGTTCTATTCCCCTGTTACCCCCGCTCGACCCAGCTACACTCTTATTACCTGAAAGGAATTGTGAAGCAAAAGGGTGAGCACAACTAGCTCAGTAAAGAATATCATGACTAAAGATAATTAAATTATCAATAGTCTTCATCAATAATAAATCAGAGATTTAGTACATATTGTAAATGATAAAAATTTTAACCATAGTTGCAGCGGAACGAGCAATCCATTAGAAGAGTTAAATAGACTATAAAGTCTATTATTTTCTCCATGTTAAAAATCCACCAACAATGTTTTATCCCTGTAACATCAATCAACAGTTATGGTCTACAATCATATAAATAACTCATAATCATAACTGTAGTTCTAAATTCCTCTTCTCATCCAGGACGAAGATAATTTTCATCACCTATCTTTACCTGAAACATCAAAGATCATGGTTACACCAAATCACATTTTCTGTTCATAATCATACTAATAACTTCATCTTTGCACTACGGCCAAAGATATTCATTAGTATCACCAGTTGGTCATGTTCATCTCAACATCTGTTCATCTTTGCACTACTGGCCAAAGATATTCAACAACATGTCATCTTTGCACTACGGGCCAAAGATATTCATCAATAATTTATCTTTGCACTACAGGCCAAAGATATTTCTCAACAGTTCATATTTGCACTACGGCCAAATATATTCATCAACAGTTCATATTTGCACTACAGGCCAAATATATTAATATCTCAAAGAAATACATAATCATTTCAGAATTTATATAAACAATAATTATAACCATGTTGATCAATTCACCTTTGCACTTAAGCTAAAGATATTCACTTATAAATTCAATGGTCATGATCATACCAGTCAACAATTCAACTTTGCACTACTGGCCAAAGAGAACCCTAGTCATGATCATACCAATAATCTACCCATCTTTACACTCCAGTGAAAGAGAATTTTAACATCAGGATTATAAAAATATTATATATGATAATAAAAATAATATGATCAACATATAGTTTTAATCTCAAGAGTAATATTCGTAACTCATGAATAGTAAATCGTGAATAGTAACTCATGAATAGTAACCCCGACACAAAAGATAGAAATTCTACAATAAAATCCATACCAATATTTCGGTATAATGATATTGAAAGAATAACATTTCTTAAATTTATAAATAATTTATTTTAATTGTTTACACTTTACTAAAATAATGCATTTAATCATTCTAAAATGTCAACCTCATAAGATTTCATATGCATTTAATCATTCTAAAATGTCAACCTCATAAGATTTTATTACCTATAACCAAAACCCTCATAAAAAATCTGTATATACCTCATATAGGATTCTCAAGCCATAAAATCTTATTTTTCAATTTTCTTACTTCACATAACATATTTAATTCATTTACTCATAACTAGTCAATTTTTATGAAAAATACCAAATCAGTTCCAAAAATATTTCTTTTCTGGGATTTAGCATAATATAGTCACATAGTGAACATATATTTTTCTCAAAATTTTTAAAACTCATTTACTATTTTTCATATGGCCAAAACAGCCGAATATTTAGACATTTATCATAAATTGTACTTTTATCCAAAAATTTCGAATACTCCTATCATATGCATGTACTCCCAATAAAAATTTCATCAATTTTGGAGTTAACCACAAGGAATTATAAGCGGTAACTTTTAAAATAGTCTTTTCTCATAAACTTCATAACTCTTAATCTATACATCCAAAAATCACCATTTTTGGATACAATCAAGAAAACTCATCAAAATATCATTTCAAATTTTTCTAGAATTTTTAAAGGTCAGAAAAATTACGAAACTGAAAAACATAACAACCCTTAAAATCCCTTACTATCCCTTACTATCCCTTACCTCAAAAGTGCAGTATTTCTGACCGGAATGCAAAGCCGAAGGAAACTTGCACTGAATAGTAACTCTCAAAGTATCTAAATACTCACAAAATATGCTTCATAATATAGAGAGATAACGAGAGAAAGCTTATGTTTCTGGTGTGATTTTCAATTCTAACTTAGCCCTCTATTTATAGGAAAATGTTAGCACGCCGAAACAGACTTAACCTGCAACCTGATGGCTTTACCTGCTATTATTCCCACCCACCATATTTGAATAAAAATCTCAGCACATTTCTTCACCAACCAAGAGTAGGGCCTACCAATTCTAGAATTTTCCACCAAAATGATAAACTCCAAAAATTCAACAATTTCTTAACCAGTCAACTCGTAAAATTCATAATAAATCATACGTTCAATTTTAACGGTTCAAAATTTGTGGACATATACTCAACTTATATATGTATAACATATCCAAAAATCACAACGATCCAACGGTCGGATTAAAAATTATAACCCTCGTAAAATATCTCAAAAACCCTAATTTAATTTTTAATACCTCCGTTCCGACAAAAATACAGATAAAACACCTCAACATTAACTCCTTCTTTTTTAACCACAAAAATATATCCCTCATTTATATCCACATAAAATAAATATTTCCTTATCATATGAATCAATAATTAATTATTCACAAATAATATTACAGAATCACATTTATGACAACCAGTCCGTTCCCAGGAAAGAGGGGACTTTCCAATAAGAATTTCTCCTTACTGGCGCGCAATTAGGTGACCAAACCTCTCCTTAGACAGAACTTTCTAGACATTGCCAATAATGTTATCTAATAATATTATTCAAATAATATGAATTATTGATCTGATAATGGGCAATACTGTGTAGTGACAATTATTGAACAACAATAAAATAAAATTTCAACGTAGCAATTATTGAATCAATAAAATAAAATATTGAACAGTAATTACTGTAACAATTATTGAGCAGTGCCTTCTTACGTAAGAATCAATAATTTCAAAAATACTATGCAATACCGTGTGCTACTGTGCAATAACGCGTATTACTGTATTTTAACCACCGGGTATTCCAACAGTGTTAACGGTAACAACTACGCCGTTATTTGTAAAAACTCAAATTTGTCGTTTTTTTTACCCGACAGTTATTCTGTTATGGGGCCCACAAATGGCTGCGCCGTCGTACGAATATTCCCTGACAGAAAGAATATTCCACGACCAAACGAATATTCCCCGACAATAATGAATATTTTATAATTAACCACTTGCGTATTTTGAAAAAAAAAATTATATATCACCCTTAACTTTAACTTTTATCAATTTAACCATTTACTGAATAGTAATTATAAGAAAAATTGAATACTTTTATATCATAAAATTCGGGGTCTTACAATCTCCCCTCCTTATGAAATTTCGTCCCCGAAATTTACGTACCTGGTATTTCAAAAAGTTCAGAATACCTTATTTCATTTCAGATTACATCTTTCCTGTCATCATGATTTTTCCATTGCTCATCTCCTGTATTTCAGATATCATTCTAGAATACAGCTTCAAAACAAGGGTTAATTGAACAAATTAACATATCACATAATATCCCGATATTATGACTGACCAACAAATAAGCTTAGGTAGGACACACTAGCGAATGATTTACTCATCTCTCCCCTCCTAGTTATATTTTCCGATCTCCGCCAGAGATCATATCCCTAAGCTCTGATACCACCTGTGACACCCCCAAAACAGGTCCATTCCATCCAACCTATTCGAAGTCGTCAAATACATGGTACAGAAAATAACTATAACTTTATTACAACAATTGTCGTGCAAAATACAACAACACATGATATGAGTTTGGATACAAATATATACCAAATGTGACTCATGTTCCAACCGTGGACATCACCTCACAATGACACCTTACATAAAGGTATAGTCAAAAACTGTTTTAGAAATTTGAATCTTTGAGAAGTGCTCAAGGAAACCTTCGTACATGGGAGGCCATTCTTCTAGGTTGTGATAGATATCATATGGCCACAGAATTATCCTTGGTTGACCTAATATACCCCAAAGAAAAACGAGAAGTTTACTATCATATTCTTCCCAATGGTGAATCTTCTCTTGACTTATTATTATCTCCACTGTCTCTAATTAAAAATTATACTTCAAACAAACACCAAGATTATATAGGTAGTGCTCGTAAAGATACTCAGCAAGTGAATGAGCACAACCCTATCTTATGATGACACGAGGTTGTATGTCGTTAGACATCTTGTATGATAGTGGCAAAACACTTTTCCAACGTTGGGTTCGCTTCACCCTAGATGATTCACCAAATATAACTACTAAATGATGACCACCGTTCTATTCTCCTGTTACCCCCGCTCGACCCAGCTACACTCTTATTACCTGAAAGGAATTGTGAAGCAAAAGGGTGAGCACAACTAGCTCAGTAAAGAATATCATGACTAAAGATAATTAAATTATCAATAGCCTTCATCAATAATAAATAAGAGATTTAGAACATATGGTAAATGATAAAAATTTTAACCATAGTTGCAGCGGAACGAGCAATCCATTAGAAGAGTCAAATAGACTATAAAGTCTATTATCTTCTCCATGTTAAAAATCTACCAACAATATTTTATCCCTGTAACATCAATCAACAGTTCTGATCCACAATCATATAAATAACTCATAATCACAACTGTAGTTCTAAATTCCTCTTCTCATCCAGGACGAAGATAATTTTCATCACCTATCTTTACCTGAAACATCAAAGATCATGGTTACACCAAATCACATTTCCTGTTCATAATCATACTAGTTGTAAGACCACAACTTTTATAAATAAAGATGAATTTTCTATAAATATCATTTTTGAATATTATGGAGTTAATTTGATATAATGTTATAGTTGTGGGTAATATTTATAAATTTTATAAAGTACGCAAGTTGTTATATAATATTCGATTGGTCGGGGAATATTCGTTTTAACAGGGAATATTCGTACAACGACACAATCATTGGTGGACCCCACAACGGAATTATTGTCGGATTGAGAAAACGACAAAAATATTTTATTAAAAATAACGGCGGAAGTTTTACCATTGTTACTGTTGAACTACTCGGTAGTAAAAGTACAGTAATACGTGTGGTTGCATAGTAGCACACGGTATTGATTATTAATGCTTATGTGAGGAGTCACTCAGTTTGATTCCATTATTGTCAGTTAATAATATGAATTATTTAGCGATAATGACGTTTTGTTTTATTCGTATTATTAACGTAATAAAACAGAAACATCTTTTTATATAAAACAAAATACTTTATTAAAGTTATTCTATAAATAGAATATATTATATTTTATTTAAAAGATTTTTCTTTAAATATGGACCGTCAGATTAAAGTAATCAATCTGGACCGTTCATGGATTAGTTACTATGCATTCTATTTTTCTATAAATAGCAGCTCATTCCTTCATTATTTCTTACGAATTCACTGAACTCTAGAGAGAGAAACTATAGAGAGAAACTATAGAGAGAGAGAAGAAGAGTATTCTGCTACTTAACTACTTCCTTACTTCAGCTCTTCTTTAAAATGGTAAGGGGTGTTATTCTTTCTTATTCATGAAGAGAACTGTTATTATTCCATTTCTTATTATTCTGTTGGAATAACCTGTATACGCGGATCTATCCTATACTTGGTGACATTCTTCTATTATTCTGTTGGAACATCCTGTCTGTGTGTTTTACACCGGACCTGGTTCTGTTTTTATTATTATTCTGTTGGAACATCCTGTCTGTGTGTTTTACACCGGACCTGGTTCCGTCTTGTTATTATTCTGTCGGAATATCCTGTCTGTGCGTTTACGCCGGACCTGGTTTCATTATTTATTATTCTGTCGGAATATCCTGTCTGTGCGTTTACGCCGGACCTGGTTCCATTAATTATTATTCTGTCGGAATATCCTGTCTGTGCTTTTACGCCGGACCTGGTTCCATTATTTATTATTCTGTCGGAATATTCTGTCTGTGCGGTTACGCCGGACCTGGTTCCATTATTATTATTCTGTTAAGAATAACCTGTCTGTGCGGTCTATCGCATGCATGGTGATTTCTTTTGTTATTCCATTCTTTATTATACTCAGTTGGTTAAGTTTTGACTTCTATACTCCATGAAATTTGTGGAATATCCTTGATATTTGCGCTTCATCTAGTATCTATTCATGAAAATATTCTCCTGATCATTCTTGAATTTTACTCCACAAAGCAGTATCATGTTGACAATTTGGACGTTGTTAATTCTTGGATAAATTAATTCTTGAACTTGTTTTATTGAATTCTTATATCATTGTCATCATCCTCATGTTTATATTCTGTTGAAAGTCATCTATGGCTTGTAGTGCATAGATGGACTTGGTATGATTATGACCAGGGATTATTCGGTATAATCATGACCGTAATGTTACAAATGATGTGGTAAAAGTCCTCATTGGCCCGTAGTGCATTGATGGACAGTTGTTGGCATGATCATGACCATTAATGAATACACAAATATCCTTGGCCGTAGTGCAGTGGTCGTGATAACGATATCCTTATCGTAGTGCAGGATGATTATTATTTATTAAGCTGAGTCTCAGCGATAGCAGTGTTGAAAAACCTTTTAAATTATAAAAGATAGTAGAGTTTATTTTCTACTTGACTCTTTTAATGGATTGCTTGTTCCGATGCAGTTAAACTTGATGTCTATTATATTTTATCAGTTTAACATTGTTGAAGGCTAATGATAATTTATTCTGCATTATCTTAGTCATAATATTTCTTACTGGGCTAGTTGAGCTCACCCTTTCTTTCACTGTTCTCTTCAGGAAATGAGAACGTAGCTGGGGCAAGTCGGGGAACGGAGTGATGGTTCGAATGATAGTATTAGTTAGTAGTCCTCACTATTCTATGTAATGGTGTGTTAATAAATGTAATGAGGACTCCTTTTGAGTATGAATACTCTCTAGAAGATAATATTTGTATTCAAACTCACAGTTTATGTTTTGTCGTATTGTACACGACAGTTGTATTAGTAAGTTATATTTGTATTCTGTACTATGTATCTGACGACCCAAGATGGGTGATGTATACCTAATTTTGGGGGCGTCACAGTTGGTATCAAAGCTTAGGGATATGATCCCTGGCTAAGATGTGAGAATAGAACTAGGAGGGGAGAGACGGGGAATTCCTTCGCTAGTATGACCTACCTAAGTTTATTTGCATGGTATTTAATTGGTCGGTCATAATATAAGGATAATATATGACATATCAATTAACTTTTATTTTGTGGCAGTATCTGAAAATGGCATCTGAGAATGTTGAGAATAGCAATGGAGCACAGGCGATTATTGATTCACCACATATCAATAATCAGGATAATGTTCATCAGGAAGGTGACAATCCTCATGCAAACAACAACACTGACCAGATGATGAATGATGGAATGTTCAGAGGTTTTATGCAATTCATGCAACAACAGGTGAAAGGCTCCTGTCCACAACGTAGGTGAAAATACTGGAAACTCTCAGGCGGTCACCGCTAAACAGTTTAAGGAGCTGGGACCACCGGAGTTTAAGGGAGAACCCAAACCACTTGTAGCTGAAACATGGATAAAACAGAAAATCAAGATATTTGATGTCTTGGGTTGCTCCGAGGAGCAAAAGGTTCCCTTTGCCGCCTTTATGTTGCGAGGAGAGGCAGATTACTGGTGGGAATCGATAAAGCGTACTCAACCTGCCGCACTGAAGATGTCCTGGGAGAAGTTCCAAGAGCTGTTTAACGACAAATACTTTCCCGAGAGTATTCGTCACATGAAGGAGGTGGAGTTCATCTAATTGGAGCAGAATAATATGACCGTGTCGCAGTACGAGGCAAAATTTGCGGAGTTATCCCGGTTTGCGTCCCACCTGGTGGATAATGAAAAAAAAATGACGGGGATGTTTTTAAGAGGTTTGAACCCAGAGATACGTCAACATCTTGTTTCTCATAAACTGTGTTTATATTCAGATGTTGTAAATAGGGCTCAGTTGGTGGAGCGCGATAACGAGACAACGCAACCAAAAGAGAGCAACCGGCAAAATGATAATACCAGTGAGAGCAGTCATCGAAGCGGTGACAACAAGCGTGGAGGAAATCAACAGGCCAGAAATGGTAACCACTTCGGTGGTAATCAGGGCCAAAACAATAAGAATGGGCATTTCAAGAAGAGGAGATTCAACAATGATGGAAAGACGTCAGCACCAGCACCTGTCGTTAAGGAAGGAGAACGACCACCTATCATATGTTTCAAATGCGGAGGGGAGGGGCACATCAGTCCAAACTGCGCGATGCCGTCCAAAGCATGTTATAATTGTGGAAGAGAAGGTCATTTAGCCCGATTTTGTCGTTTACCGAAGACAAATTCAGCTAGGATGGAGGCACCAAAGGCCGTCCCAGAAAAGTCAAAATCGATTGTGCAAGGGAGAGCGTTTGTTGTGAACTCCCAGAGAGCAAGGAACCCGAATGAGGTCATCACGGGTAAGCTTATCATAAACTCTAACGAAGTCTATACTTTATTTGATACCGGTTCTACCCATTCTTTTATTTCTCCTACTTGCGCTCATCGATTAAATTTGATTCCGGAGAAATTAGACTTTGACTTAGCAGTTGAAACTCCATTGGGAGAAACCTTCATTACATCCACGGTTTATAAGTCTTGTTTGGTTCAAGTTGGTACCCACACATTACCTGTCGATCTGATTTCATTAAAAATACTTGCATTTGACGTGATTCTAGGGATTGATTGGTTAACTACTCATCATGCAAAAATTGATTGTTTTCGTAAGGTTGTTAGCTTTCATATTCCTAATCGACCTATTATGCGAATTAAGCAACCAAACCATTAAAATCAATCGCTGTCATCTCAAGCCATAAAGCTATTCGTTTATTGAAAAACGGATGTCAAGCTTTCTTAGCTCATGTCACGGATCTAAACAAAAATACGTCAGCTTTGAATGATATTTCTGTTGTTAATAAATTTCCTGACGTATTTCCCGAAGAACTTCCTGGCCTACCCCCAGAGCGTGAAATTGAATTTTGTATCGACCTTGAACCCGGTACAAAACCCATTTCCAAAGCCCCATATCGAATGGCTCCTATTGAACTTCAGGAGTTAAAGACCCAACTGCAGGAATTGTTAGACATTGGTTTTATTCGTCCTAGTACTTCTCCTTGGGGTGCTCCTGTTCTGTTCGTGAAGAAGAAAGATGGGAGTATGCGACTTTGTATTGATTATCGGGAGTTGAATCATGTCACCATCAAAAATAGGTACCCATTGCCACGTATTGATGACCTGTTTGACCAGTTGCAAGGAGCACAATTCTTTTCAAAGATCGATCTTCGTTCTGGATATCATCAGCTGAAGGTTAGAACTGAGGATATTCCAAAGACTGCCTTCAGAACTCGGTATGGGCATTATGAATTCTTAGTTATGTCTTTTGGATTGACTAATGCTCCTGCTGCCTTCATGGATATGATGAACAGGGTATTCAAGGAATATTTGGATCACTTTGTGGTCGTCTTTATCGATGACATCCTTGTTTATTCCAAAAGCCGTGAAGATCATGAGCAACACTTGAGGTTGGTACTCCAAAAGCTTCGTGAATACAAACTTTATGCCAAGTTGAAGAAATGCGAGTTCTGGCTGGAAGAGGTAGCATTCCTTGGGCACGTAGTATCAAGTCGTGGAATATCGGTTGACCCGGCAAAGATTGAAGCTATTCAAAGCTGGGAGCAACCTAAATCAGTGACCGAGGTACGTAGCTTTCTTGGTTTAGCTGGTTATTATCGGAGATTCGTGGAAGGATTTTCTCGAATCGCTACTCCATTAACTCAGCTGACTCGGAAAGATACAAAGTTTGGTTGGAGCGAAGAATGTGAGCAGAGTTTTCAAGAACTCAAGAGGAGACTCATTTCAGCACCTGTTCTAACAATACCATCTGGCTCGGAGGGATTTGTCATCTACAGTGATGCTTCGAGCAAAGGGTTGGGATGCGTTCTCATGCAACATGGAAAAGTCATAGCCTATGCATCAAGACAACTCAAGGAATATGAGAGGAATTATCCTACTCATGATCTAGAGTTGGCAGCTGTTGTCTTTGCACTTAAAATTTGGAGGCATTACTTGTATGGGGAGAAAGTGGAGATCTTTACGGATCATAAAAGCCTCAAATATTTCTTCACTCAAAAGGAACTCAACATGCGACAACGACGTTGGCTTGAACTGTTGAAAGATTATGATCATACCATTCAATACCATCCTGGAAAAGCGAACGTGGTAGCTGACGCATTGAGTAGAAGATCATATGCGGGTACAAGTGCAATATTAACAACGCAAAGGCCCATTTTGTGTGACTTGCAAAGGATGGAGATAGAGTTAAAGACTCCAGGGACCCATGTGATGATGGCGAATATACGAGTAGAACCAACTTTAATCGATAAAGTTAAAGCTGCTCAAGCTACAGACCTGGAGCTGATGCGTATGAGGAAGAAAGTGCAAGAAGGTGCTATGCCGGAAGCAAGAATCGATGAAGAAGGAATACTTCGAGTCAACTCCAGACTTTGTGTTCCTAACAACCCTGATTTAAAGTATGAAATCATGATGGAGGCGCACAACACACCGTTTGCAATCCATCCTGGAAGTACCAAAATGTATCATGATCTTCGTCATACATTTTGGTGGAGCAATATGAAGAGAGAGATAGCGTTGTTTATCTCAAGGTGTCTAACTTGTCAACGAGTCAAAGCGAAGCATCAAGTACCAAAAGGTCCATTGCAACCACTTGAAATTCCAGAATGGAAGTGGGAGCACATTACCATGGATTTCGTTACCGGTCTTCCTAGGGTTTCTCAAGGTATTGATGCGATTTGGGTCATTGTTGATAGATTGACCAAGTCTGCTCATTTCTTACCGATACGAGAAACTTATACACTTGAACGTCTTGCTCGTATGTACATAAACGAGATTGTAAGACTGCATGGTATGCCAGTATCCATAGTTTCTGATCGAGACCCAAGATTCACTTCACGATTTTGGGTTAGATTACAAAAAGCTATGGGTACGGATTTACGATTTAGTTCGGCATATCATCCTCAGACGGACGGACAATCAGAGAGGACTATTCAAACTCTAGAAGATTTATTAAGACTCTGTGTCTTTCACTTCAAGGGAAGTTGGGACAAGTTCTTACCATTGGTGGAGTTTTCCTACAACAACAGTTATCAAGTAAGTATTGGCATTGCTCCATTCGAAGCATTGTATGGAAGAAAATGTCGTTCTCCAGTATGCTGGGATGAGGTGGGTGAAGCAACGTTGTTGGGACCGGAGTTGGTACGTATGACTACAGAAAAGATTCAAACGATCCGACAACGTATAAAAACCTCACAAGATCGACAAAAGAGTTATGCTGATCTTCATCGAAAGGACGTGGAATTTGATGTAGGAGATCATGTGTTCTTACGTGTTGCTCCATGGAAAGGAGTTACGAGATTTGGAAAGAGAGGAAAGCTCAATCCTCGATTCATCGGTCTATTTTTAATCCTCAATCGAGTAGGAACTGTGGCTTATAGACTCGCTTTACCGCCAAGTATGTCTCGTGTTCATAACGTTTTTCACATATCCATGTTACGCAAATATGTGGAAGACCCGAACCACATTATTGAGTTAGAACCGGACGAAATAGCGGAGGATTTGACGTATGAAGAAGTTCCTGTTCAAATCTTGGATAAGAAGGAACATATTCAACGCTCCAAGGTTATACCTCAAGTCAAAGTTTTGTGGAGAAACCACGATGTTGAGGAAATGACTTGGGAGTTAGAATCTGAAATGAAATCAAGGTATCCTTACCTCTTCGACATACCAGGTACGTACCCTAATTTCGAGGGCGAAATTTCATAAGAAGGGGAGGTTGTAAGACCCCAACTTTTATAAATAAAGATGAATTTTCTATAAATATCATTATTGAATATTATGGAGTTAATTTGATATAATGTTATAGTTGTGGGTAATATTTATAAATTTTGCAAAGTACGCAAGTTGTTATATAATATTCGATTGGTCGGGGAATATTCGTTTTAACAGGGAATATTCGTACAACGACACAATCATTGGTGGACCCCACAACGGAATTATTGTCGGATTGAGAAAACGACAAAAATATCCTGTCTGTGCGTTTACGCCGGACCTGGTTCCATTATTTATTATTCTGTCGGAATATCCTGTCTGTGCTTTTACGCCGGACCTGGTTCCATTATTTATTATTCTGTCGGAATATCCTGTCTGTGCGGTTACGCCGGACCTGGTTCCATTATTATTATTCTGTTAAGAATAACCTGTCTGTGCGGTCTATCGCATGCATGGTGATTTCTTTTGTTATTCTATTCTTTATTATACTCAGTTGGTTAAGTTTTGACTTCTATACTCCATGAAATTTGTGAAATATCCTTGACATTTGCGCTTCATCTAGTATCTATTCATGAAAATATTCTCCTGATCATTCTTGAATTTTACTCCACAAAGCAGTATCATGTTGACAATTTGGACGTTGTTAATTCTTGGATAAATTAATTCTTGAACTTGTTTTATTGAATTCTTATATCATTGTCATCATCCTCATGTTTATATTCTGTTGAAAGTCATCTGTGGCTTGTAGTGCATAGATGGACTTGGTATGATTATGACCAGGGATTATTCGGTATAATCATGACCGTAATGTTACAAATGATGTGATAAAAGTCCTCATTGGCCCGTAGTGCATTGATGGACAGTTGTTGGCATGATCATGACCATTGATGAATACACAAATATCCTTGGCCCGTAGTGCATGAAATTTGTGGTCGTGACCCTAACGAATATCCTTGGCCGTAGTGCAGGGATGATGTGAATTATTTATTAAGCTGAGTCTCAGCGATAGCAGTGTTGAAAAACCTTTTAAATCATAAAAGATAGTAGAGTTTATTTTTACTTGACTCTTTTAATGAATTTCTTGTTCCGCTGCAGTTAAACTTGATGTCTATTATATTTTATCAGTTTAACATTGTTGAAGGCTAATGATAATTTATTCTGCATTATCTTAGTCATAATATTTCTTACTGGGCTAGTTGAGCTCACCCTTTCTTTCACTGTTCTCTTCAGAAAATGAGAACGTAGCTGGGGCAAGTCGGGGAACGGAGTGATGGTTCGAATGATAGTATTAGTAAGTAGTCCTCACTATTCTATGTAATGGTGTGTTAATAAATGTAACGAGGACTCCTTTTGAGTATGAATACTCTTTAGAAAATAATATTTGTATTCAAACTCACAGTTTATGTTTTGTCGTATTGTACACGACAGTTGTATTAGTAAGTTGTATTTGTATTCTGTACTATGTATCTGACGACCCAAGATGGGTGATGTATACCTAATTTTGGGGGCGTCACACTAATAACTTCATCTTTGCACTACGGCCAAAGATATTCATTAGTATCACCAGTTGGTCATGTTCATCTCAAACATCTGTTCATCTTTGCACTACTGGCCAAAGATATTCAACAACATGTCATCTTTGCACTACGGGCCAAAGATATTCTTCAACAATTTATCTTTGCACTACAGGCCAAAGATATTTCTCAACAGTTCATATTTGCACTACGGCCAAATATATTCATCAACAGTTCATATTTGCACTACAGGCCAAATATATTAATATCTCAAAGAAATATATAATCATTTCAGAATTTATATAAACAATAATTATAACCATGTTGATCAATTCACCATTGCACTTAAGCTAAAGATATTCACTTATAAATTCAATGGTCATGATCATACCAGTCAACAATTCAACTTTGCACTACTGGCCAAAGAGAACCCTAGTCGTGATCATACTAATAATCTACCCATCTTTACACTCCAGTGAAAGAGAATTTCAACATCAAGGTTATAAAAATGTTATATATGATAATAAAAATAATATGATCAACATATAGTTTTAATCTCAAGAGTAATATTCGTAACTCATGAATAGTAAATCGTGAATAGTAACTCATGAATAGTAACCCCGACACAAAAGATAGAAATTTCACAATAAAATCCATACCAATATTTCGGTATAATGATATTGAAAGAATAATATTTCTTAAATTTATAAACAATTTATTTTAATTGTTTACACTTTACTAAAATAATGCATTTAATCATTCTAAAATGTCAACCTCATAAGATTTCATATGCATTTAATCATTCTAAAATGTCAACCTCAGAAGATTTCATTACCAATAACCAAAACCCTCATCAAAAAACTGTATATACCTCATATAGGATTCTCAAGTCATAAAATCCTATTTTTCAATTTTCTTACTTCACATAACATATTTAATTCATTTACTCATAACTAGTCAATTTTTATGAAAAATACTAAATCAGTTCTAAAAATATTTTTTTTTAGGCATTTAGCATAATATAGTCCCACAGTAAACATATATTTTTTCTGGAATTTTTAAAACTCATTTACTATTTTTCATATGGCCAAAACAGTCGAATATTTAGACATTTATCATAAATTGTACTTTTATTCAAAAATTCTGAATTTCACAGAGTATACTCCTATCATATACATGCACTCCCAATAAAAATTTTATCAATTTTGGAGTTAACCACAAGGAATTATAAACGGTTACTTTTAAAATAGTCTTTTCTCATAAACTTCATAACTCTTAATCTATACATCCAAAAATCATCATTTTTGGATACAATCAAGAAAACTCATCAAAATATCATTTCAAATTTTTCAAGAATTTTTGAAGGTCAGAAAAATTACGAAACTGAAAAACATAACAACCCTTAAAATCCCTTACTATCCCTTACCTCAAAAGTGCAATATTTCTGACTGGAATGCAAAGCCGAAGGAAACTTGCACTGAATAGTAACTCTCAAAGTATCTAAATACTCACAAAATATGCTTCATAATATAGAGAGAGAAAGAGAGAAAGCTTATGTTTCTGGTGTGATTTTTAATTCTAACTTAGCCCTCTATTTATAGGAAAATATTAGCACGCCGAAGTAGACTTAACCTGCAACCTGATGGCTTTACCTGCTACTATTCCCATCCACCACATTTGAATAAAAATCTCAGCACATTTCTTCACCAACCAAGAGTGGGGCCCACCAATTCTAGAATTTTTCACCAAAATGATAAACTCCGAAAATTCAACAATTTCTTAACCAGTCATCTCGTAAAATTCATAATAAATCATACGTTCATTTTTAACGGTTCAAAATTGGTGGACATATACTCAACTTATATATGTATAACATATCCAAAAATCACAACGATCCAACGGTCGGATTAAAAATTATAACTGTAACGACCCCAAAACAAGTCCATTCCATCCAACCTATTCTGAGTCGCCAAATACATGGTACAGAAAACAACTACAACTTTATTACAACAATTATCGTGCAAAATACAACAACACATATGTTGTGAATTTGGATACAAATATATACCAAATGTGACTCATATTCCAACCGTGGACATCACCTCACAATGACACCTTACATAAAGGTATAGTCAAAAACTGTTTTAGAAATTAGAATATTTGGGAAGTGATCAAGGAAACCTTCGTACATGGGAGGCCATGCGTCTAGGTTATGATAGATATCATATGGCTACAGAATTAACCTTGGTTGACCCAATAGACCCCAAAGAAAAATGAGAAGATTACTATCATATTCTTCCCAATGGTGAGTCTTCTCTTGACATATCATTATCTCTACTGTCTCTAATTGGGAATTATACTTCAAACAAATACCAAGATTATATAGATAGTTCTCGTATATATACTCAGCAAGTGGATGAGCACATCCTTGTCTTATGATGACACGAGGTTGTATGTCGTTAGAAATCTTGTATGATAGTGGCAAACCACCCTTCCAACGTTGGGTACACTTTACCCTATTGGATTCACCAAATAAAACTACTAAATGAACTTTTTTATACTGCTTCGGGAGAACATCCACAGCTAGAGACCACCGTTCTATTTCCCCGTTACCCTCGCTCGACCCAGCTACACTCTTATTACCTGAAAGGAATTGTGAAGCAAAAGGGTGAGCACAACTAGCCCAGTAAAGAATATCATGACTAAAGATAAATAAATTATCAATAGCCTTCAACAGAATTAAATCAGAGATTTAGAACATATGGTAGATGATAAAACTTCTCAACCATAGTTGCAGCGGAACGAGCAATCCATTAGAAGAGTCAAATAGACTATAAAGTCAATTATCTTCTCCATGTTAAAAATCCACCAACAATGTTTTATCCCTGTAACATCACTCAACAGTTCCTTTCCACGATCATATGAATAACTCATAATTATAATTGTGATTCTAAATTTTTTTCTTCGCACCCAGGACGAAGAATATTTTCATCACATGTCTTTACCTGAAACATCAAAGATCATGGTTATACCAAATCACAGTTCCTGTTCATAATCATGCTAATAAATTCATCTTCGCACTACGGCCAAAGATATTCATTAACAAACCATCTTTGCACTACGGGCCAAAGATATTCAACAACAGTTCATCTTCGCACTACAGGCTAAAGATATTCATCAACAGTTCATCTTTGCACTACAGGCCAAAGATATTCATCAATAATTTATCTTTGCACTACAGGCCAAAGATATTCTTCAACAGTTCATATTTGCACTATAGGCCAAATATATTAATATCTCAAAGAAATATATAATCATTTCAGAATTTATATAAACAATAATTATAACCATGTTGATCAATTCACCTTTGCACTTAAGCTAAAGATATTCACTTATAAATTCAATGGTCATGATCATACCAGTCAACAATTCAACTTTGCACTACTGGCCAAAGAGAACCCATAGTCATGATCATACCAAAAATCTACCCATCTTTACATTCAAGTCAAAGAGAAATCAATATCATCATTAGGGTTATAAAAATGTTATATATGACAATAAAAATAATATAATCAACATATAGTTTTAATCTCAAGAGTAATATCCGTAACTCATGAATAGTAAATCGTGAATAGTAACTCATGAATAGTAACCCCGACACAAAAGATAGAAATTTCACAATAAAATCCATATCAATATTTCGGTATAATGATATTGAAAGAATAACATTTCTTAAATTTATAAATAATTTATTTTAATTGTTTACACTTTACTAAAATAATGTATTTAATCATTCTAAAATGTCAAACTCATAAGATTTCATCACCAATAACCAAAACCCTCATCAAAAATCTGCATATACCTCATATAGGATTCTCAAGTTATAAAATCCTATTTTTCAATTTTCTTACTTCATATAACATATTTAATTCATTTACTCATAATTAGACCATTTTCATGAAAAATACCAAATCAGTTTCAAAAATATTTCTTTTCTGAGATTTAGCAGAATATAGTCCCATATTGAACATATATTTTTCTCAGAATTTTTAAAAGTCATTTACTAATTTTCATATGGCTAAAACAGTTGAATATTTAAACATTTATCAAAAATTGTACTTTTATCTAAAAATTCTGAAATTCACAGAGTACACTCCTATCATATACATGTACTCCCAATAAAAATTTCATCAACTTTGGAGTTAAGCACAAGGAATTATAAGCGGTTACTTTTAAAATAGTCTTTTCTCATAAAATTCATAACTCTTAATCTATACATCCAAAAATCGTCATTTTTGGACACAATCAATAAAACTCATCAATTAATCATTTCAATTTTTTTTCAGAATTTTTGAAGTTCAGAAAAATTACGAAACTGAAAATCATAACAACCCTTAAAATCCCTTATTATCCCTTACCTCAAAAGAGCAGTACTTCAGACTGGATATCGGATATGACGCTGAAGAAAACTCGCACTGATGAATAGCTACTCATCAAGTATCTAAATACTCACAAAATACACTCAATAATATAGAGAGAGAAAGAGAGAAAACTTGTTTCTGGTGTGATTTTCAATTCTAACTTAGCCCTCTATTTATAGGAAAATGATAGCACGCCGAAGCAAACTTAACCTGCAACCTGATGGCTTTACCTGCTACTATTCCCACCCACCACATTTAAATAAAAATCTCAGCACATTTCTTCACCAACCAAGAGTGGGGCCCACCAATTCTAGAATTTTCCACCAAAATGATAAACTCCGAAAATTCAACAATTTCTGAACCAGTCATCTAGTAAAATTCGTAACAAATCATTCGTTCAATTTTAACGGTTCAAAATTTGTGGACATATACTCAACTTATATATGTATAACATATCCAAAAATCACAACGATCCAACGGTCGGATTAAAAATTATAACCCCCGCAATATATCTCAAAAATCCTAATTTGATTTTCAATACCTCCGTTCCGACAAAAATACAGACAAAACAACTCAACATTAACTCCTTCATTTTTAACCACAAAAATATATCCCTCATTTATATTCACATAAAATAAATATTTCCTTATCATATGAATCAATAATTAATTATTCACAAATAATATTACAGAATCACATTTATGACAACCAGACCGTTCCCAAGAAAGAGGGGGTTTTCCAATAAGAATTTCTCCTTACTGGCGCGCAATTAGATGACCAAACCTCTTCTTAGACAGAATTTTCTAGACATTGCCAATAATGCTATCTAATAATATTATTTAAATAATATGAATTATTGATCTGATAATGGAAAATACTGTGCAGTGACAATTATTGAACAACAATAATATAAAATTTCAACGTAGCAATTATTGAATCAATAAAATAAAATATTGAACAGTAATTACTGTAACAATTATTGAGTAGTGCCTTCTTACGTAAGAATCAATAATTTTAAAAATACTGTGCAATACCGTGTGCTACTGTGCAATAACGCGTATTACTGTATTTTAACTACCGGGTATTCCAACAGTGTTAACGGTAACAACTACGCCGTTATTTGTAAAAACTCAAATTTGTCGTTTTCTTCATCCGACAGTTATTCCGTTATGGGGACCAAAAATGGCTGCGCCGTCGTACGAATATTTCCCGACAAAAAGAATATACCACGACCAAACGAATATTTTTCGACAACAATGAATATTTTATAATTAACCACTTGCGTATTTTGAAAAAAAAATTCATATATCACCCTTAACTTTAACTTTTATCAATTTAACCATTTACTGAATAGTAATTATAAGAAAAAATTGAATACTTTTATTTCATAAAATTCGGGGTCTTACAATAACCCCCGCAATGACAAATTTCATGAATACTTTTATTCATTGTTGTCGGGGAATATTCGTTTGGTCGTGGAATATTCTTTCTGTCGGAGAATATTCGTACGATGGCGCAGCTATTTGTGGGCCCCATAACGAATAACTGTCGGGTGAAGAAAAATGACAAATTTGAGTGTTTACAAATAACGACGTAGTTGTTATCGTTAACACTGTTGGAATACCCGGTGGTTAAAATACAGTAATACGCGTGTTTGCACAGTAGCACACGGTTTTACACAGTATTTTTGAATTATTGATCCTTACGTAAGAAGGCACTACTCAATAATTGTTACAGTAATTACTGTTCAATATTTTATTTTATTGATTCAATAATTGCTACGTTGAAATTTTATATTATTGTTGTGCAATAATTGTCACTGCACAGTATTTCTCCATTATCAGATCAATAATTCATATTATTTAAATAATATTATTAGATAGCATTATTGACAATGTCTAGAAAGTTCTGTCTAAGGAGAGGTTTGGTCATTTAATTGCGCGCCAGTAAGGAGAAATTCTTATTGGAAAGCCCCCTCTTTCCTGGGAACGGCCTGGTTGTCATAAATGTGATTCTGTAATATTATTTGTGAATAATTAATTATTGATTTATATGATAAGAAAATATTTATTTTATGTGGATATAAATGAGGGATATATTTTTGTGGTTAAAAATGAAGGAGTTAATGTTGAGGTTTTTATCAGTATTTTTGTCGGAATGGAGGTATTAAAAATCAGGATTTTTGAGATATTTTGCGGGGGTTATAATTTTTAATCCGACCGTTGGATCGTGGTAATATTTGGATATGTTATACATATATAAGTTGAGTATATGTCCATAAATTTTGAACCGTTAAAAATGAATGTATGATTTATTATGAATTTTACGAGATGACTGGTTCAAAAATTGTTGAATTTTCGGAGTTTATCATTTTGGTGGAAAATTCTAGAATTGGTGGGTCCCACTTGTGGTTGGTGAAGAAATGTGCTGAATTATATTTCAAATGTGGTGGGTGGGAATAGTAGCAGGTAAAGCCATCAGGTTGCAGGTCAAACCTACCAAAATTTTCCTATAAATAGAGGGCTAAGTTAGAATTGAAAATCACACCAGAAACATAAGCTTTCTCTCTTTCTCTCTCTATATTATGAAGCATATTTTGTGAGTTTTTAGATACTTGGTGAGTTGCTATTCATCAGTGCAAGTTTCCTTCAGCATCATATCCGATATCCAGTCAGAAGTACTGCTCTTTTGAAGTAAGGGATAGTAAGGGATTGTAAGGGATAGTAAGGGATTGTAAGGGATAGTAAGGGATTTTAAGGGTTGTTATGATTTTCAGTTTCGTAATTTTTCTGAACTTCAAAAATTCTGGAAAAATTTGAAATGATATTTTGATGAGTTTTCTTGATTGTGTCCAAAAATGGTGATTTTTGGATGTATAGATTGAGAGTTGTGAATTTTATGAGAAAAGACTATTTTAAAAGTAATCGCTTATAATTCCTTGTGGTTAACTCTAAAATTGATGAAATTTTTATTGGGAGTACATGTATATGATAGGAGTATACTATGTAAATTTCAGAATTTTTAGATAAAAGTACAATTTTTGATAAATGTCTAAATATTCAGCTGTTTTGGCCATATGAAAAATAGTAAATGACTTTTAAAAATTTTGAAAAAAATATATGTTCACTATGGGACTATATTATGCTAAATCTCAGAAAAGAAATATTTTTGGAACTGATTTGGTATTTTTCATGAAAATGGTCTAGTTATGAGTAAATGAATTAAATATGTTTTGTGAAGAAAGAAAATTGGAAAATAGGATTTTATGGCTTGAGAATCCTATATGAGGTATATGCAGATTTTTTATGAGGGTTTTGGTTATTGATGATAAAATTGTAAGAGTTGGCATTTTATGATGATTAAATGCATTAATTAGTAAAGTGTAAACAATTTAAATAAATTGTTTATAAGCTTAAGAAATGTTATTCTTTTAATATCATTATACCGAAGTATTGGTATGAATTTTATTGTGGAATTTCTACCTTTTTGAGTCGGTGTTACTATTCACGAGTTACTATTCATGAGTTACTATTCACGAGTTACTATTCACGATAAAATTGGTTTCTTTTACTAACCAAATTATAGTTGATTTATGAATATTACTCTTGAAAATAAATCTATATGTTGATTATATTGATTTTATTATCATATATAACATTTTTATAACCCTGATGTTGAATTTCTCTTTCACTGGAGTGTAAAGATGGGTAGATTATTGGTATGATCATGACTAGGGTTCTCTTTGGCCTGTAGTGCAAAGTTAAATTGTGACTGGTATGATCATGACCATTGAATTTACAATTGAATATCTTTAGCTTAAGTGTAAAGATGAATTGATTAACATGGTTATAATTATGGCGTATATAAATTCTGAAATGATTATATATTTCTTTGAGATATGAATATATTTGGCCTGTAGTGCAAATATGAATTGTTGAGGAATATCTTTGGCCTGTAGTGCAAAGATGAATTGTAGATGAATATCTTTGGTCAGTAATGCAAAGATGAACTGTGGATGAATATCTTTGGCCTGTAGTGCAAAGATGACTTGTTGATGAATATCTTTGGCCCGTAGTGCAAAGATGAAGTTATTAGTATGATTATGAACAGGAACTGTGATTTGGTATAACCATGATGTTTGATGTTTCAGGTGATGAAAATTATCTTCGTCCTAGATGAGAAGAGGAATTTAGAACTACAGTTATGATTATGAGTTATTCATACGATTGTGGAAAGGAACTGTTGAGTGATGTTACATGGATAAAATATTATTGGTGGATTTTTAACATGGAGAAGATAATAGACTTTATAGTCTATTTGACTCTTCTAATGGATTGCTCGTTCCGCTGCAACTATGGTTGAAATTTTTATCATTTACCATATGTTCTAAATCTCTGATTGATGAAGGCTATTGATAATTGAATTATCTTTAGTCATGATATTCTTTACTGAGCTAGTTGTGCTCACCCTTTTGCTTCACAATTCCTTTCAGGTAATAAGAGTGTAGCTGGGTCGAGCGAGGGTAACGGGGAAATAGAACGGTGGTCTCTAGCTGTGGATGTTCTCCCGAAGCAGTATAGAAAAGTTCATTTAGTAGTTATATTTGGTGAATCCAATAGGGTAAGGTGTACCCAACGTTGGAAGGGTGGTTTGCCACTATCATACAAGATGTCTAACGACATACAACCTCGTGTCATCATAAGACAGGGATGTGCTCATCCACTTGCTGAGTATATATACGAGCAATACCTATATAATCTTGGTGTTTGTTTGAAGTATAATTCTCAATTAGAGACAGTGGAGATAATGATAAGTCAAGAGAAGACTCACCATTGGGAAGAATATGATAGTAATCTTCTCGTTTTTCTTTGGGGTCTATTGGGTAAACCAAGGATAATTCTGTGGCCATATGATATCTATCACAACCTAGAAGCATGGCCTCCCATGTACGAAGGTTTCCTTAAGCACTTCCCAAAGATTCTAATTTCCAAAACAGTTTTTGACTATACCTTTATGTAAGGTGTCATTGTGAGGTGATGTCCACGATTGGAACATGAGTCACATTTGGTATATATTTGTATCCAAACTCACAGCATATGTGTTGTTGTATTTTGCACGACAATTGTTGTAATAAAGTTGTAGTTATTTTCTGTACCATGTATTTGGCGACTCAGAATAGGTTGGATGGAATGGACCTATTTTGGGGTCGTTACATTTGGTATCAGAGCTTAGGGATATGATCTCTGGCGGAGATCGGGGAATATAACTAGGAGGGGAGAGATGAGTAAATCCTTCGCTAGTGTGTCCTACCTAAGCTTATTTGTTGGTCAGTCATAATATCGGGATATTATGTGATATGTTAATTTGTTAAATTAACACTTGTTTTGAAGCTGTATTCTAGAATGTTATTTGAAATACAGGAGATGAGCAATGGAGAAATTATGATGACAGAGAAGATGGAATTTGAAATAGAAGCAAGGTATTCTCAACTCTTCGAAATACCAGGTACGTAAATTTCGGGGACGAAATTTCATAAGGAGATTGTAAGACCCCGAATTTTATGAAATAAAGTATTCAATTTTTCTTATAGTTACTATTCAGTAAATGGTTAAATTGATAAAAGTTTAAAGTTATGGCTGAAATATGAATTTTTTTTTTCAAAATAAGCAAGTGGTTATAAAATAATCATTGTTGTCGGGGAATATTCGTTTGGTCGTGGAATATTCTTTCTGTCGGAGAATATTCGTACGACGGCGCAGCTATTTGTGGGCCCCATAACGAATAACTGTCGGGTGAAGAAAAATGACAAATTTGAGTTTTTACAAATAACGACGTAGTTGTTATCGTTAACACTGTTGGAATACCCGGTGGTTAAAATACAGTAATACGCGTTTTGCACAGTAGCACACGGTTTTGCACAGTATTTTTGAATTATTGATTCTTACGTAAGAAGGCACTACTCAATAATTGTTACAGTAATTACTGTTCAATATTTTATTTTATTGATTCAATAATTGCTACGTTGAAATTTTATATTATTGTTGTTCAATAATTGTCACTGCACAGTATTTCTCCATTATCAGATCAATAATTCATATTATTTAAATAATATTATTAGATAGCATTATTGGCAATGTCTAGAAAGTTCTGTCTAAGGAGAGGTTTGGTCATTTAATTGCGCGCCAGTAAGGAGAAATTCTTATTGGAAAGCCCCCTCTTTCCTGGGAACGGCCTGGTTGTCATAAATGTGATTCTGTAATATTATTTGTGAATAATTAATTATTGATTTATATGATAAGAAAATATTTATTTTATGTGGATATAAATGAGGGATATATTTTTGTGGTTAAAAATGAAGGAGTTAATGTTGAGGTTTTTATCAGTATTTTTGTCGGAATGGAGGTATTAAAAATCAGGATTTTTGAGATATTTTGCGGGGGTTATAATTTTTAATCCGACCGTTGGATCGTGGTAATTTTTGGATATGTTATACATATATAAGTTGAGTATATGTCCACAAATTTTGAACCGTTAAAAATGAACGTATGATTTATTATGAATTTTACGAGATGACTGGTTCAAAAATTGTTGAATTTTCGGAGTTTATCATTTTGGTGGAAAATTCTAGAATTGGTGGGTCCCACTTGTGGTTGGTGAAGAAATGTGCTGAATTATATTTCAAATGTGGTGGGTGGGAATAGTAGCAGGTAAAGCCATCAGGTTGCAGGTCAAACCTACCAAAATTTTCCTATAAATAGAGGGCTAAGTTAGAATTGAAAATCACACCAGAAACATAAGCTTTCTCTCTTTCTCTCTCTATATTATGAAGCATATTTTGTGAGTTTTTAGATACTTGGTGAGTTGCTATTCATCAGTGCAAGTTTCCTTCAGCATCATATCCGATATCCAGTCAGAAGTACTGCTCTTTTGAAGTAAGGGATAGTAAGGGATTGTAAGGGATAGTAAGGGATAGTAAGGGATTGTAAGGGATAGTAAGGGATTTTAAGGGTTGTTATGATTTTCAGTTTCGTAATTTTTCTGAACTTCAAAAATTCTGGAAAAATTTGAAATGATATTTTGATGAGTTTTCTTGATTGTGTCCAAAAATGGTGATTTTTGGATGTATAGATTGAGAGTTGTGAATTTTATGAGAAAAGACTATTTTAAAAGTAATCGCTTATAATTCCTTGTGGTTAACTCTAAAATTGATGAAATTTTTATTGGGAGTACATGTATATGATAGGAGTATACTCTGTGAATTTCAGAATTTTTAGATAAAAGTACAATTTTTGATAAATGTCTAAATATTCGGCTGTTTTGGCCATATGAAAAATAGTAAATGACTTTTAAAAATTTTGAAAAAAATATATGTTCACTATGGGACTATATTATGCTAAATCTCAGAAAAGAAATATTTTTGGAACTGATTTGGTATTTTTCATGAAAATGGTCTAGTTATGAGTAAATGAATTAAATATGTTTTGTGAAGAAAGAAAATTGGAAAATAGGATTTTATGGCTTGAGAATCCTATATGAGGTATATGCAGATTTTTTATGAGGGTTTTGGTTATTGATGATAAAATTGTAAGAGTTGGCATTTTATGATGATTAAATGTATTAATTAGTAAAGTGTAAACAATTTAAATAAATTGTTTATAAGCTTAAGAAATGTTATTCTTTCAATATCATTATACCGAAATATTGGTATGAATTTTATTGTGGAATTTCTACCTTTTTGAGTCGGTGTTACTATTCACGAGTTACTATTCATGAGTTACTATTCACGAGTTACTATTCACGATAAAATTGGTTTCTTTTACTAACCAAATTATAGTTGATTTATGAATATTACTCTTGAGAATAAATCTATATGTTGATTATATTGATTTTATTATCATATATAACATTTTTATAACCCTGATGTTGAATTTCTCTTTCACTGGAGTGTAAAGATGGGTAGATTATTGGTATGATCATGACTAGGGTTCTCTTTGGCCTGTAGTGCAAAGTTGAATTGTGACTGGTATGATCATGACCATTGAATTTACAATTGAATATCTTTAGCTTAAGTGTAAAGATGAATTGATTAACATGGTTATAATTATGGTTTATATAAATTCTGAAATGATTATATATTTCTTTGAGATATGAATATATTTGGCCTGTAGTGCAAATATGAATTGTTGAGGAATATCTTTGGCCTGTAGTGCAAAGATGAATTGTAGATGAATATCTTTGGTCAGTAATGCAAAGATGAACTGTGGATGAATATCTTTGGCCTGTAGTGCAAAGATGACTTGTTGATGAATATCTTTGGCCCGTAGTGCAAAGATGAAGTTATTAGTATGATTATGAACAGGAACTGTGATTTGGTATAACCATGATGTTTGATGTTTCAGGTGATGAAAATTATCTTCGTCCTAGATGAGAAGAGGAATTTAGAACTACAGTTATGATTATGAGTTATTCATATGATTGTGGAAAGGAACTGTTGAGTGATGTTACATGGATAAAATATTATTGGTGGATTTTTAACATGGAGAAGATAATAGACTTTATAGTCTATTTGACTCTTCTAATGGATTGCTCGTTCCGCTGCAACTATGGTTGAAATTTTTATCATTTACCATATGTTTAAAATCTCTGATTGATGAAGGCTATTGATAATTGAATTATCTTTAGTCATGATATTCTTTACTGAGCTAGTTGTGCTCACCCTTTTGCTTCACAATTCCTTTCAGGTAATAAGAGTGTAGCTGGGTCGAGCGAGGGTAACGGGGAAATAGAACGGTGGTCTCTAGCTGTGGATGTTCTCCCGAAGCAGTATAGAAAAGTTCATTTAGTAGTTATATTTGGTGAATCCAATAGGGTAAGGTGTACCCAACGTTGGAAGGGTGGTTTGCCACTATCATACAAGATGTCTAACGACATACAACCTCGTGTCATCATAAGACAGGGATGTGCTCATCCACTTGCTGAGTATATATACGAGCAATACCTATATAATCTTGGTGTTTGTTTGAAGTATAATTCTCAATTAGAGACAGTGGAGATAATGATAAGTCAAGAGAAGACTCACCATTGGGAAGAATATGATAGTAATCTTCTCGTTTTTCTTTGGGGTCTATTGGGTAAACCAAGGATAATTCTGTGGCCATATGATATCTATCACAACCTAGAAGCATGGCCTCCCATGTACGAAGGTTTCCTTAAGCACTTCCCAAAGATTCTAATTTCCAAAACAGTTTTTGACTATACCTTTATGTAAGGTGTCATTGTGAGGTGATGTCCACGATTGGAACATGAGTCACATTTGGTATATATTTGTATCCAAACTCACAGCATATGTGTTGTTGTATTTTGCACGACAATTGTTGTAATAAAGTTGTAGTTATTTTCTGTACCATGTATTTGGCGACTCAGAATAGGTTGGATGGAATGGACCTATTTTGGGGTCGTTACAGAAACTATAGCGAGAGAGAAGAAGAGTATTCTGCTACTTAACTACTTTCTTATTTCAGCTCGTCTTTAAAACGGTAAGGGATATTATTCTTTTGTATTCAAGAAGAGAACTTCTGTTATTCCATTTCTTGATTATTCTGTTGGAATAACCTGTATATGCAGAATACCCTATACTTGGCGATATTCTTCTATTATTCCGTCTTTATTATTCTGTTGGAACATCCTGTCTGTGTGTTTTACACCGGACCTGGTTCTGTTTTTATTATTATTCTGTTGGAACATCCTGTCTGTGTGTTTTACACCGGACCTGGTTCCGTTTTTATTATTATTCTGTTGGAACATCCTGTCTGTGTGTTTTACACCGGACCTGGTTCCGTTTTTATTATTATTCTGTCGGAATATCCTGTCTGTGCGTTTACGCCGGATCTGGTTCCATTATTTATTATTCTGTTGGAATAACCTGTCTGTGCGGTCTATCGCATGCATGGTGATTTTTTTTGTTATTCCATTCTTTATTATACTCAGTTGGTTAAGTTTTGACTTCTATACTCCATGAAATTTGTGGAATATCCTTGACATTTGCGCTTCATCTAGTATCTATTCATGAAAATATTCTCCTGATCATTCTTGAATTTTACTCCACAAAGTAGTATCATGTTGACAATTTGGACGTTGTTAATTCTTGGATAAATTAATTCTTGAACTTGTTTTATTGAATTCTTATATCATTGTCATCATCCTTATGTTTATATTCTGTTGAAAGTCATATGTGGCCTGTAGTGCATCGATGGACTTGGTATGATTATGACCAGGGATTATTCGGTGTAATCATGACCGTAATGTTACAAATGATGTGGTAAAAGTCCTCATTGGCCCGTAGTGCATTGATGGATAGTTGTTGGCATGATCATGACCATTAATGAATATACAAATATCCTTGGCCGTAGTGCAGGGGTGATTCGATGATGTGGATTATTTTATTAAGCTGAGTCCCAGCGATCACAGTGTTGGAAAATCTTTTAAATCATAAAAGATAGTAGAGTTTATTTTCTACTTGACTCTCTTAATGGATTGTATGTACCGCTACAGTTAAACTTGATGTCTATTATATTTTATCAGTTTACATTGTTGAAGGCTAATGATAATTTATTCTGCATTATCTTAGTCATAATATTTCTTACTGGGCTAGTTGAGCTCACCCTTTCTTTCACTGTTCTCTTCAGGAAATGAGAACGTAGCTGGGGCAAGTCGGGGAACGGAGTGATGGTCTGAATGATAGTATTAGTTAGTAGTCCTCACTATTCTATGTAATGGTGTGTTAATAAATGTAATGAGGACTCCTTTTGAGTATGAATACTCTCTAGAAGATAATATTTGTATTCAAACTCACAGTTTATGTTTTGTCGTATTGTACACGACAGTTGTATTAGTAAGTTGTATTTGTATTCTGTATTATGTATCTGACGACCCAAGATGGGTGATGTATACCTAATTTTGGGGGCGTCACAAAACCCTTCTTATTTTAACAAAAGATTTAAGGGTATTATAGACAATTGAGTACTATATTTAATGCTTTCTAATTATTATCTGAATTCTTGTGTCCATCTCTAAAATGTCAAATAATTAAAGACGAAGAGAATAATTTTTAAGAACGAAAGGAGTATTATTATAAAGTCTCCATAAGACTTGTTTATAAAATTAGATCACATTTTTTTAAAAATATTTTTATCCTTACAATTTAAAACATATTAGTATTATTTTATTTGTTTAATATTAACTTTTTATTTACTCATATAAATTTTATATAATTTTTATTTTACCGCACATCATTTATCAAACTTCCTTCAACCCACTCCACGCCACCCCAGCCCACTCCACCCCACGCCATCCCACCCCACCCCTTCACTTCGTTTCTTCCTTATTACTAGTACTATATAAAACCTTTACCTTAACAAAAGACTTCTAAATTCAGTAGTACCTTTCGTTACCAAAAATCCGTAGTAAATCTCAACAATCTTTCGATCTTTCCTTTTACGGTCACACTCTGAAACCCTGTAACATTTCTCTGGAAAATAATCGGACAAAGAGATGTGTGGTGGAGCTATCATATCCGACCTAGATCCACCGAGACGGTCTTCTCGCCGTCTCACTGCCGATCTTCTCTGGAACACCGTTCTGAAGAAAAACCCGAACAATTACTACTCCAAGCCCTTGAGATCTGAGTTTTTCGACATCGACGATGATTTCGAGGCCGATTTTCAAGGGTTCAAGGATTTCTCTGAATATGAAGCTGATATGAAGCCTTTTACTTTCTCTGCTTCCAAACAGTCTGGTATTACACGGGGTAAACCATTATACTGTTATGTTCCTAAGGTTTCATTTATTTATAAGGCTAAAATTTTGCTTTTTTCTTTGACTTCCGTTTCTTAGTAAATGAGATTGGAGTAGCATATGATTTTTAAGTATTATTTTTTTTGGGTTCCTGATTATTGTTGGTTGGCTGCTTAGTTGGATCTATTAATAGTGTTTGAGGTTGTATTATCTGGATTTTTTAGATAGTACTAGGGATTATTTTTTTTTATTGTCTTTTTTTGGAACTTGTACGATTATGCGGCTCTATTGTTGTGTAAAGGAAAAATCATCAAGTCTTCACAAGTTGTGCATGATTTTTTTTCCTCGGACAATTTCCTTGTGATAGTTCCACTTTAAAAGTAAAAAACTTACAAACCAGGTTCACTTTTAAAAAGAGTATTAACAAGAATAATAATTTCTTTCTACTTTTTTTTTTGTCAAAGAGTGTTCCTTTTCCTTAATCTTCCAAAGTTCTAAACATACCCTAATGAATCAGTTGAAATTAACTGTTATACTTGTTTTAATCATTGAATTTAGTACCGGTATCACCCAGTATGTTGTGATTCATTTAATTTTGTTCCAGAGTATCACTTTTATATTTTGGTTTATCACAAGTTTAATTATTTTTATTCATCTTATGAAAGGATCTGATGTTATAAAATCTGTGGAATCCAATGAGGAAGTGGAGAAATCCTCCAAGAGAAAGAGGAAAAATCAATATAGAGGGATCAGGCAGCGGCCATGGGGTAAATGGGCTGCTGAGATCCGTGATCCGCGGAAAGGTGTCAGAGTTTGGCTTGGAACATACAACACTGCTGAAGAAGCAGCAAGAGCTTATGATTCTGAGGCAAGGCGGATTCGGGGGAAGAAAGCAAAAGTGAATTTCCCTGATGAGGCTGCCTCAACTGCTGTGAAGTGCACCACTAAGACAAACCCTCGGGTAGTATTTCTCAAGGAAAAGTTAAACTCTGTTCAGACCAGTCTGAACCAGGATTTCAATTTAGTGGACCATCCAGATTGTGACTACTATACCTCTTTAGGTTTTGTGGAAGAAAAACCGATTCTTAAGCCTTGTGGTTATTATGCAGATGCATACCCTGCTATTGGAGAGGTGGTGCTCAAACCTATGTCCTCATCAGATGGTGCTACCGTGCATTTTAATTCTGATCAAGGAAGTAACTCCTTTGATTATTCTGACTTTGGTTGGGGAGAGCATTCCTCAAGGACTCCAGAAATTAAATCTGCTCTCTCGGCTACTCTAGAAAGCAATGAAGCTCATTATGTGGAAGATGCTAACCCTGCAAAGAAACTGAAGTCAAACTCCGTGGATTCTGTTTCCGGTGAAGGAAATACTGAGAAGAAATCTGATGATCTCTCTGGTTTCGAGTCCGAGATGAAGTTCTTTCAGGTGTCATATATGGATGGCAACTGGGATACTTCAACGGACGCCTTCCTTGCTGGGGTCACAACTCAAGATGGTGAAAACCCGATGGATCTTTGGGCTTTTGACGATCTTCCTTCTATGGTTGGGGGAGTTTTCTGAGCAACCTTGCCCCCTGGCAGGCTTTGTAAATAAGGCTACATGTCAGTAAATTCATATGTATTTAATCAGTTTGCGTGATGCATTCTTCTAAGTAGGATTCTGTACTGGTTTTTCTTTCTTGGAAGTTATTTTGACTTGTTTTTTTCTTTGTTTGTTCAGGTGCGTTTGTTGTTGATGGAGCAGGAAGAATAATAAGCTAAGCATGAATATGCCCTAAATGCATTCTAAATTTGGCTTCTGTTGTATGGATAGTACATAGGTATTAAGGTCTATTTTACTTTTGAGACTGAAATTAGGATTTGATTATGATGTCTGTATGGATGATGAGTACTGAAGCTTTATTATATCAGCTTTGTTTTTGATTTATTGTGGCTCTCTTTTCATGCCCTACTTATTTTTTGGGATGAATCTTGGTAAGTTTCTTATATTGCTACTATACGGTATATGAAGGTGCTGGTTTGGCCAAAGTCTTGGGGAGTTTTAACTAAAATACTGTGTGGTGCAAGTGAAAAATCTTGGAGAATTAGTCAAGTCTGCCAACCAATAATCTCAGTTGTCTTTTAACTGTTCATGTCTTGATTAGCATCTACAGGGTTTTTAATTAACAATTTAACATCTAGAGGCCAATTGCACAGCTTGAGTAAATTTGGCGTCATCCATATTATTAGATGCTTGTTATGTGTTTATTTTTCTTATATTTTTTTTGGGGTAGGGGATATGACTATTGTCACAACTTTTATATGCCTACATATTTCTGAAGGATATTGAATTTCATTTTCTTAGTTTATACAATTGAGTATGCTAATATTTCCTCTTCTTTTTTTCCCCTCTCTTTATAGAGGATAGATTTCAAGTAAGTATTAATAATTTAATTTTTTATATTATATATAAGTAATTTGTTTTTCTTTTATCTTTCTAATAAATTTTAAAAAGCAATATTGAAATTGTATATTCAATTTGATCAATCGTATAAAGTATATATATATAAATTACATTTTCCTTTATTTTTTTGTTGTCATCTAAAATTTCAATTGAAAAAGAATACATTATATATGTAAGCACTATTTGCTGACATCGGAAGTCATTCGTTTCCCCCAAAAAGTTGGTCGTTCAGAAGTGTATAGAAAGGGAAGATGAAAATTTAGAAGCGACGCCAAGAAAGGAATAGAAGAAAGACGTGTGAAAAGAAAAACATCACATTCTTCTTCCTCCTCCTCCAAGTAGTACGTACTATTTCTATCAATGAGTTTAACATAACAGTTGATTATGAGTAGTTGGTAAACTACAAAAATGAAGAGGAGGAGGAGGAGTTATCAATGGATGTCCCCGTACAAAATTCTTTCTTCCATGCATATTCTTTCAAGAGGGTTTGTTTCTTTATCCTCGTATTTGTTATCACCTTAATTGCGGCATTGGGGACAGTTGCATTAATGGTAATCTTTGTGTTGAAGCCTGAAAGGCCTATTTTCTCTGTCCAAACACTCAACTTGGAATCATACAAATTAGATGTTTATTCGAACTCAACCCTGTTTATTTCATCTGTTGTTTCTTTGAGACTGAATGCCCAAAATCCAAACAAAGTAGGCTTAAGGTATAGTAGGTCAAGACTTGGCATTCTGAACCAAGGACTGGTGATTGGATTGGTTCGAGTTCCCGACTTCTTTCAACCTCCACACAGCACAAATGTAAGCGTGTCAACCCGAGTTTTGTTTCAATGCTTGAATGTTAGCCAAATCCTCTCCACACATGGCATTGCTAAGAAGATGAGAATCTCAGGTGATATCAAGGTTTATGTCCGCCTCTTTCGTATCACCTTGCCAAAGGTCAAGGTACTACTATATGCATTCCAATATGTAAAGGTGTTTTTTTTCCCTTTCCTTTCCTTTCTTACTTGCTTGCGATTTTCTTGTCTTGTAGGTTGCTTTAGACTGTGACATAAATATTGATGACAGGTATCTCACATATAGTAGTAATAGTAATGCAATGCTCAACAATATTGAAGCAGTTAAAACTCAATTACTAGTATGTACTACTCTCTCTCTCTCTCTCTCTCTCTCTCTCTCCTGCGTGCGTGCGTGCAACTAATTACTACTACATAATTTTTCTTATGATTGATATGATAACCTTTTGCAGACATCATCATCTATTCCTGCCACATTCTCCAACAACTGCTCAATTGCTTTTTACATCTAGACAAAAGGTAGTATTAATACAAGAGCTAATACTAAAATTGGAACCTCATATTTCCTTTCCTTTTAATTAGTAGTAGTTTATTTGGTCCCAAACCAGACCACCCCACTTTATACTAAATAAGAGGTTGAATTGAATAGAATTAAAATTGGTGACTTTGTTATATAATTTTTGGATGGAGCTAGGGAAGTTCAGTAAAATCATCACGGTTTCGCTGCAGGTTGGAAGCATATATATTAGTAATTTTATGAATGGCCAAGACAAAAGACTAAAGAGTGTGTACGTGTACAACTACGGCATGTTTGGACTCCTATGGAAGCTAGCTCCCTTGGGCGGGCAAATATGTAGTATCAGTAAAATGTAATTATATTGTTTTTGGGCCAAAAAATTTGTACTAAATATGTGGGTAATTAACAACTTGTGAAAAAAAAAAACCATTTCATATTTATTTATTTATTTTTGGTTAAACTTGGTTGTGTTGGATGGAGCTCAGCTAGGTGTTTATATTAATTAATTACGTACCTTGGACATTTTTCATCGACCCAAGGAAAGGTCATGTTCGCTCAACCCAGGCCAGGCCAGGCCAGCATCTCAATAACCACAGTACAGTACATACGCCTGAATCTGCATCGATGATCAATTGATCATCCTATAACAATTAATCAATAACCACAGACACAGTACATGTGTATATAAATAAATGGGGAGAATATATATATATATATATATATATATATATATATATATATATATATATATATATAAATACGGTAAGGATCAAGAGCATCCACCTCAAAACGACGTAGTTTTGGAGGGACGCGGTGACATTTTTGTAAATACGTGAGGGACGCGGTGACATTTTTGTAAATACAATGTCACCGCGTATTTACAAAAATGCCACCGCGTCCCTCCAAAACTACGTCATTTTGATAAGTGGATGTTATTTAAGGTCTGGTTGCTCTTTAAGGTGGATGCTCTTGAACCTTACCGTATATATATCGGTAAGGATCAAGAGCATCCATCTTAAAGAGCAACCAGATACACGTTGGATCTATCTTTATTTGACTCGGTTGAATTAATTTGGTCAAAATCTTGAATTTGAAATCGTTAAAATTGGTTAAGTTGACTCGTTAATTTGGTGTTTTTTTTATCATGTTTTGTATCAGTTTTTTTTAATATTAAAATTAATTATTTTTATTGATATTGTAACGTAACTTTATTATAATTTAGTTTATAAAAAACATGATTTTTTTTTAAATTTTATTAATTATTAATAATATATTTTTATATATTTATAACGTTATTGTTCGATAACAATTCAATTACTAATAATTCACCCACCCGATAACTTTTTTGATTAGTTAACTGATCCAGATCTGAAAATATTGCGTACTTATGGGCAGGTTAAATGAATATAGCATGTGCATATGCATATGCATTATGATGGGTATGATGGCTTATTGCCAGGAATGACCCGGATTTTGTCTCCGACCGGATATTCTCGTCAAATTTTGCTACTTTTATTTTATATTCTTTAATTAGTAGGGAGAAGAAACAAATGATGTATTATAGACCTGGCAAACCGGTCCAAAATCCGCGGGCCGGATCGGGCCGGATCGTCCGTCAAAACTCGGGCTTTGGGCCACTGTTTTTAAGTCCATAAAAACTCGGGTCTTTTTGGCCCCGCCCGTCAACAATTTTTTTTTTTTTTTTTCAATAAAGTGTTAGGTTGTGAGGCTTGAACACAAGACTTGTAAGTAAATAAATAAGAGTTCAAACCAACTGAGCTACAACAACTATTTATTTTTAATGTAATCTTCAATATATTTTAACTATAATTAAAAATTAATTAATAATACTAATTTATAATACTATTACAATTTTAATTAATTGAGATATGTAGTTAATGTATGTAATTAATTAATCGTGTTTGTTTGTATTATTGTTTATTATTAATTATTTTATTATTTTTAATATTTATTATTATTATTTTTGGTGTAACAAAGAGTTTACAAAAAAAAAAATTTAATAGCCGAAGCCCGCGGGCCGGCCCGGCCCGCCGCGGGCCGGCCCGGCCCGCCCGTCACGGGCCACGGGCCGGCCATTTCCAACCCACCAAAACCCGGACCTTTTTAGCCCGGATCGCCGTTGACCCGGCTCGGCTTCGACCCGCCCCGCCCCGTTTGCCAGGTATAATGTATTATATCAAAAGGATCTAGTAATCGGCGGTATCCCAAATAAATTAGAATGAATTTAAATTATCCTTTGTTTTTTCGTCCAATTCAGATTGAGTTCTATTTATAATATAGAAATGGATTAAAATATTATCCTTCTCCTCTAGCCCTCGCGTCTAAATCAAGTAGCCATTAAACAAATACTAATAATTACTTGTATACTAGTATTACTCTGCTTATGGTGCAGGTTAATTCACCACGACAATGGCAGCAGCAAAGTTTGAATTGTGTGCCTTACTAGCCCTGGTGGTCTGTGCAAGTCTTGTGTTATCGGGTGTTCCCCTTTTGGAAAGCTGCAATGCTAATAAAGCGGGCCTCTTCATCTTCGGCGATTCACTTTATGATCCTGGTAACAATAACTATATCAATACTACCACCGAGTTCCAGGCTAATTTTTGGCCGTACGGCAAATCCTTCTTCAACGCCCCAACGGGAAGATTCTCCGATGGCCGCCTCATCCCCGATTTTATCGGTACCTTACAATTATTAACACCCTAAACTAAAAATTATTTCTGTGTCATTTAATTACCTTTAGACTTGCATACGCTTCACTTTTAGTTCACAAATCTTTTATTATTGTAGCCGAGTACGCCAAATTACCACTAATTCCACCATATCTTCAACCTGGGAATCATCAATTTCTTTTTGGAGCAAACTTTGCATCTGGGGGAGCTGGTGCTTTGGACCAAACTTATGCAGGCCTGGTTGGTATATATAACAAACAAATCTACAATTTAATTAGAACAAGTTTTTTTTTTTTGGGTGGCGTGGGGTGGGGTTGAATGTCATATATAAAAGCCTTTAGGCGATTGGTGATTAATTGTGATGATATCTATCATATTTATTGTCTTTAGTAATCTTTAATTTACAGGTAGTAAACCTCAGAACCCAGTTGAGCCAATTCAAGAATGTAGCAAAGCAATTAACTCAGCAGCTAGGAGATACAGAAGCTGCGGAACTGCTCTCCGACTCGGTGTATATGATAAGCATCGGGGGCAATGATTACTTGAGCCCAGCTCGTGGAGATTCCAAGCAGTCATATACTCGGCAACAATTTGTGGACATGGTTATCGGCAACTTCTCAACTGTCATCAAAGTACCGACAAAACATTTAATCCATTTGTACCCCTTTTTTGAAATTTTCAAACACTTTAATTTTTGTCAGATTGATATATTTATTTTGGATAAATAACAGGAGATATTTAAGAAAGGGGGGAGGAAATTTAGTTTTATTAGCTTACCACCCTTGGGTTGTTGGCCAAGCATCAAGGCACAAAGAGCAGGAAAAAGTAGTAATCCCTGCGATGAAGATCTAGCAGCCCTGGTACAGCAACACATGGAGGCATTTTCCAAAAACCTGAATAAGTTGGAGAAGCAGTTAAAAGGAGTCGAGTATTCCTACTTCGATCTCCACACTTCCTTCAGTGACAAAATGGCCAATCCGTCAAAATATGGTAAGCTTAATTTTTGTCTGAATATATATGAATTAAGGTAGCGTAGCTGAGATGTGTATGAATGATGGAATGTGTGTGTGCAGGTTTGAAGGATGGGAGTAGCGCGTGCTGTGGCAGCGGCCCTTATCGCGGAGTTTATAGCTGTGGAGGAATGAGAGGAGAGAAAGAGTATGAATTATGCGAGAATGTTAGTGATTATCTCTTCTTCGACTCTTATCATCCTACTCAAGTTGCTTATCAGCAATTGGCCAAGCTAATGTGGGAAGGAAGTCCCATTGTTGCGGGGCCTAACAATTTGAAATCACTTTTTGAGGTTTCCAATAAACGAGGTCCAAAAGTTGTTTAAGAATTCAGGCCGATGAAGATATATATATAAATAAATTAAGTTGAATGAGATACTCCTTGTTTTAGTACTAATTAGATTCATAAATTATGTAATATCTAATGTTATCATAATTATATCCATCATTAAATTGTATCTTTAGTAGAAAATTTGTGTTAAAAAAAGAGAGAAGAAAGATGTGACGTCCCCAAAATTAGGTATACATCACCCATCTTGGGTCGTCAGATACATAGTACAAAATACAAATACAACTTACTAATACAACTGTCGTGTACAATACGACAAAACATAAACTGTGAGTTTGAATACAAATATTATCTTCTAGAGAGTATTCATACTCAAAAGGAGTCATCATTACATTTATTAACACACCATTACATAGAATAGTGAGGACTACTAACTAATACTATCATTCGGACCATCACTCCGTTCCCCGACTTACCCCAGCTACGTTCTCATTTCCTGAAGAGAACAGTGAAAGAAAGGGTGAGCTCAACTAGCCCAGTAAGAAATATCATGACTAAGATAATGCAGAATAAATTATCATTAGCCTTCAACAATGTTAAACTGATAAAATATAATAGACATCAAGTTTAACTGCAGCGGAACAAGCAATCCATTAAAAGAGTAAAGTAGAAAATAAACTCTACTATCTTTTATGATTTAAAAGATTTTCCAACACTGTGATCGCTGAGACTCAGCTTAATAAAATAATTCACATCATCGAATCACCCCTGCACTACGGCCAAGGATATTCGTATATTCATTAATGGTCATGATCATACCAACAACTGTCCATCAACGCACTACGGGCCAATGAGGACTTTTACCACATCATTTGTAACATTACGGTCATGATTATACCGAATAATCTCTGGTCATAATCATACCAAGTCCATCTATGCACTACAGGCCACAGATGACTTTCAACATTTTATAAACATGAGGATGATGACAATGATATAAGAATTCAATAAAACAAGTTCAAGAATTAATTTATCCAAGAATTAACAACGTCCAAATTGTCAACATGATATTGCTTTGTGGAGTAAAATTCAAGAATACTTAGAAGAATATTTTCATGAAAAGATACTGGATGAACCGCAATTATCAAGGATATTCCACAAATTTCATGGAGTATAGAAGTCAAAACTTAACCAACTGAGTACAATAAAGAATGGAATAACAAAAGAAATCATCATGCATGCTGTAAGACCCCGAATTTTATGAAATAAAAGTATTCAATTTTTCATATAATTACTATTCAGTAAATGGTTAAATTGATAAAAGTTTAAAGTTATGGGTGAAATATGAAATTTTTTTCAAAATAAGCAAGTGGTTATAAAATAATCATTGTTGTCGGGGAATATTCGTTTGGTCGTGGAATATTCTTTCTGTCGGAGAATATTCGTACGACGGCGCAGCTATTTGTGGGCCCCATAACGAATAACTGTCGGGTGAAGAAAAACGACAAATTTGAGTTTTTACAAATAACGGCGTAGTTGTTACCGTTAACACTGTTGGAATACCCGGTGGTTAAAATACAGTAATACGCGTTATTGCACAGTAGCACACGGTATTGCATAGTATTTTTGAAATTATTGATTCTTACGTAAGAAGGCACTACTCAATAATTGTTACAGTAGTTACTGTTCAATATTTTATTTTATTGATTCAATAATTGTTGCGTTGATATTTTATATTATTGTTGTTTCAATAATTGTTGCTGCACAGTATTTTCCTTTATCAGATCAATAATTCATATTATTTGAATAATATTATTAGATAACATTATTGTCAATGTCTAGAAAGTTCTGTCTAAGGAGAGGTTTGGTCATCTAATTGCGCGTCAGTAAGGAAAAATTCTTATTGAAAGCCCCCTCTTTCCTGGGAACGACCTGGTTGTCATAAATGTGATTCTGTAATATTATTTGTGAATAATTAATTATTGATTCATATGATAAGGAAATATTTATTTTATGTGGATATAAATGAGGGATATATTTTTGTGGTTAAAAATGAAGGAGTTAATGTTGAAGTTTTTGTCAGTATTTTTGTCGGAATGGAGGTATTAAAAATCAGGGTTTTTAAGATATTTTGCGGGGGTTATAATTTTTAATCCGACCGTTGGATCGTGGTAATTTTTGGATATGTTATACATATATAAGTTGAGTATATGTCCACAAATTTTGAACCGTTAAAAATGAACGTATGATTTGTTATGAATTTTACGAGATGACTGGTTCAGAAATTGTTGAATTTTCGGAGTTTATCATTTTGGTGGAAAATTCTAGAATTGGTGGGCCCCACTTGTGGTTGGTGAAGAAATGTGCTGAATTATATTTCAAATGTGGTGGGTGGAAATAGTAGCAGGTAAAGCCATCAGGTTGCAGGTCAAACCTACCAAAATTTTCCTATAAATAGAGGGCTAAGTTAGAATTGAAAATCACACCAGAAACATAAGCTTTCTCTCTTTCTCTCTCTAGATTATTGAGTGTATTTTGTGAGTATTTAGATACTTGGTGAGTTGCTATTCATCAGTGCGAGTTTCCTTCAGCGTCATATCCGATATCCAGTCAGAAGTACTGCTCTTTTGAGGTAAGGGATAGTAAGGGATAGTAATGGATTTTAAGGGTTGTTATGATTTTCAGTTTCGTAATTTTTCTGATCTTCAAAAATTATGGAAAAATTTGAAATGATATTTTGATGAGTTTTATTGATTGTGTCCAAAAATGGCGATTTTTGGATGTATAGATTAAGAGTTATGAATTTTACGGGAAAAGACTATTTTAAAAGTAACCGCTTATAATTCCTTGTGGTTAACTCCAAAATTGATGAAATTTTTATTGGGAGTACATGTGTATGATAGAAGTATACTCTGTAAATTTCAGAATTTTTGGACAAAAGTATAATTTTTGATAAATGTCTAAATATTCGGTGGTTTTGGCCATATGAAAAATAGTAAATGAGTTTTAAAAATTCTGAAAAAAATTTATGTTCAATATGGGACTATATTATGCTAAATCCCAGAAAAGAAATATTTTTGGAACTGATTTGGTATTTTTCATGAAAATGGACTAGTTATGAGTAAATGAATTAAATATGTTATGTGAAGTAAGAAAATTGGAAAATATGATTTTATGGCTTGAGAATTCTATATGAGGTATATGCAGATTTTTGATGTGGGTTTTGGTTATTGATGATGAAATTGTAAGAGTTGGCATTTTATGATGATTAAATGCATTAATTAGTAAAGTGTAAACAATTAAAATAAATTGTTTATAAATTTAGGTAATGTTATTCTTTCAATATCATTATACCAAAATATTGGTATGAATTTTATTGTGGAATTTTTATCTTTTATGTCGGGGTTACTATTCATGAGTTACTATTCACGATTTACTATTCATGAGTTACGAATATTACTCTTTAGATTAAAATTATATGTTGATCATATTATTTTTATCATCATATATAACATTTTTATAACCCTGATGTTGAAATTCTCTTTCACTAGAGTGTAAAGATGGGTAGATTATTGGTATGATCATGACTAGGGTTCTCTTTGGCCTGTAGTGCAAAGTTGAATTGTGACTGGTATGATCATGACCATTGAATTTATAAGTGAATATCTTTAGCTTAAGTGCAAAGGTGAATTGATCAACATGGTTATAATTATTGTTTATATAAATTCTGAAATGATTATATATTTCTTTGAGATATTAATATCTTTGGCCTGTAGTGCAAAGATGAAATATTGATGAATATCTTTGGCCTGTAGTGCAAAGATGAATTGTTGATAAATATCTTTGGCCCGTAGTGCAAAGATGACCTGTTGTTGAATATCTTTGGCCAGTAATGCAAAGATGAACTGTTGATGAATATCTTTGGCCTGTAGTGCAAAGATGACTTGTTGATGAATATCTTTGGCCCGTAGTGCAAAGATGAAGTTATTAGTATGATTATGAACAGGAACTGTGATTTGGTATAACCATGATCTTTGATGTTTCAGGTAAAGATATGTGATGAAAATTATCTTCGTCCTGGATGAGAAGAGGAATTTAGAATCACAATTATGATTATGAGTTATTCATATGATTGTGGAAAGGAACTGTTGATTGATGTTACAGGGATAAAACATTGTTGATGGATTTTTAACATAGAGAAGATAATAGACTTTATAGTCTATTTGACTCTTCTAATGGATTGCTCGTTCCGCTGCAACTATGGTTGAAATTTTTATCATTTACCATATGTTCTAAATCTCTGATTTATTATTGATGAAGGCTATTGATAATTTAATTATCTTTAGTCATGATATTATTTACTGAGCTAGTTGTGCTCACCCTTTTGCTTCACAATTCCTTTCAGGTAATAAGAGTGTAGCTGGGTCGAGCGAGGGTAACGGGAAAATAGAACGGTGGTCTCTAGCTGTGGATGTTCTCCCGAAGCAATATAGAAAAATTCATTTAGTAGTTATATTTGGTGAATCCAATAGGGTAAGGTGTACCCAACGTTGGAAGGGTGGTTTGCCACTATCCTACAAGATGTCTAACGACATACAACCTCGTGTCATCATAAGACAGGGATGTGCTCATCCACTTGCTGAGTATATATACGAGCACTACCTATATAATCTTGGTGTTTGTTTGAAGTATAATTCTCAATTAGAGATAGTAGAGATAATGATATGTCAAGAGAAGACTCACCATTGAGAAGAATATGATAGTAATCTTCTCGTTTTTCTTTGGGGTCTATTGGGTCAACCAAAGATAATTCTGTGGCCATATGATATCTATCATAACCTAGACGCATGGCCTCCCATGTACGAAGGTTTCCTTGAGCACTTCCCAAAGATTCTAGTTTCTAAAACAGTTTTTGACTGTACCTTTATGTAAGGTACCTTTGTGAGGTGCTGATACATGATGGTGTCCAATGTCACATTTGGTATATATTTGTATCCAAACTCACAGCATATGTGTTGTTGTATTTTACACAACAATTGTTGTAATAAAGTTGTAGTTGTTTTCTGTACCATGTATTTGACGACTCAGAATGAGTTGGATGGAATGGACCTATTTTGGGGTTGTTACACATGCGATAGACCGCACAGACAGGTTATTCCAACAGAATAATAAATAATGGAACCAGGTCCGGCGTAAACGCACAGACAGGATATTCCGACAGAATAATAAATAATGGAACCAGGTCCGGCGTAAATGCACAGACAGGATGTTCCAACAGAATAATAACAAGACGAAACCAGGTCCGGTGTAAAACACACAGACAGGATGTTCCAACAGAATAATAAAAGAATGTCACCAAGTATAGGGTAGACCACGTATACAGGTTATTCCAACAGAATAATAAGAAATGGAATAACAACAGTTCTCTTCATGAATAAGAAAGAATAACACCCCTTACCGTTTTAAAGAAGAGCTGAAGTAAGGAAGTAGTTAAGTAGCAGAATACTCTTCTTCTCTCTCTCTCTATAGCTTCTCTCTCTAGAGTTCAGTGAATTCCTAAGAAATAATGAAGGAATGAGCTGCTATTTATAGAAAAATAGAATGCATAGTATCTAATCCATGAACGGTCCAGATTGATTACTTTAATCCGACGGTCCATATTTAAAGAAAAATCTTTTAAATAAAATATAATATATTCTATTTATAGAATAACTTTAATAAAGTATTCTGTTTTATATAAAAAGATGTTTCTGTTTTATTACGTTAATAATACGAATAAAACAAAACGTCATTATCGCTAAATAATTCATATTATTAACTGACAATAATTGAATCAAACTGAGTGACTTCTCACATAAGCATTAATAATCAATACCGTGTGCTACTATGCAACCACACGTATTACTGTACTTTTACTACCGAGTAGTTCAACAGTAACAATGGTAAAACTTCCGCCGTTATTTTTAATAAAATATTTTTATCGTTTTCTCAATCCAACAATAATTCCGTTGTGGGGTCCACCAATGATTGTGTCGTTGTACGAATATTCCCTGTTAAAACGAATATTCCCCGACCAATCGAATATTATATAACAACTTGCGTACTTTACAAAATTTATAAATATTACCCACAACTATAACATTATATCAATTTAACTCCATAATATTCAAAAATGATATTTATAAAAAATTCATTTTTATTTATAAAAGTTGGGGTCTTACAAAAGACGCTTTTTTGGTCATCAAATCAAAGTTGAACCAACCAAAACGGCTGCTTATTTGTCTTGTTATAGTATTTCGGTAAAAATAAATAAATCTTTTGGACCAATCAAATCACCTTGATATTTGTGTTCTTATATTATGGTAGTATTTGTTTTTTTAAAATGAATTTTATTCAAGAAGACCACCAGTTTTATCTCTAATCTTTGATCAAAATCGAGTATAAATATTAGTATATAATTATTTAATTTTGTATAAAATTCTATTATTACTTTGATAATTGTAATTATTAGTAATTGAGTAGAATAAAATCTTATTATACGAAGATCATATTCCTAAAATAAAATACTAGTAGTAAAACATGAATCAATACGGAAAATTGAGATGGTCAAATTCGGAGTGTTGACCTAGCCAGGTCACCTAGGTAATGAAAGACTCCATATTTACTCAAACAACTACAACAAGTAATAGTAGTATCAAATTCTGGCAGTTGACCCAGTTAATTTGGACTGGAGAGAGCCTTGGTTCTCCTTTTGATCTGTTATCTTCTTCATCTTGTGTTGATGGATGATGTAGTCGCCGGAGCTGTGTTTCACTTTAAGTCTATTCACTGAACCCCTTCCGTAACAAACCATCCTCTTTTCCGAGAATTATTATTTTTTATATCCATGTCTCTGTTCTGTGTATACCATGAAGAAGAATCAAATCATATATAGGGTTTCAGGGCTGGGTTGAGTTTGCCGGTGATCTCTTGTCTTCCATAATATAAACACTCCCGAGTCTGAGGCATTGGATTCAAACTATGGCGTCAGAGATGCAACCAACTTGGTTCAGAGAAGAGCCTAACCAGAACACAACGTATTTGCAAAAGTTCATGCTTTACGAGACTCGCGCGGTACATTTTCAACCTTCTTTCATAGCATCTTTTAATTAAGTTGAATTGTTGGTCCTTTTAATATAATTTGTTTGTTTGTTAGGTAATTTTTTTTTATCTTTTCTGGTTGTTTGTGGTTCTAACTGAAGTTGATATTGTTTTCTTTTGGGCTCCAATTGTGTAGTTATTTCTTGTATATAAAAACATTTGCATTGGTTTTGCACTTTTGCTGAAGGGAGTGCTTATTGATTTGCCAAAATTATGGGTTTTATGTAGAACATCTTTGTAAGACATATAATGGTTGAGTTGCAGGATAGAAGTTTGAAATTTTTGTAGTCACATACTACTGTGACTGTGAGATAAGCATGCACACGTTATCAAGTTCTGCTCAATAAGGAATTTTTTTATTGTTCACGTAATGTTATGATTGTTGAATATGTTCAATGTTATTGGCCACCAAAGCTCTCATAACTTTGCTAGTTTTCACTCTCAACTGTGGCGGCACATATTCTTATATTGCTTGAATGAAACATGATTATGTCATTATTAAACGCCGTTCCTGCTGTATATTTTTCCCGTATGGGAAGTGCAATCATTTTAAAATCTGGTATTTACACATACAGATATGTGAAATTCAAGACATTGTTACTTAACAGTTCATCTATTTTTGATGTATGTGAAGCTAAATTATTTCTCACTTGCAAACCTATGATTTATAAGATTTGGAAATATACTGAAAAACAAATAGTTTATTTATGTGTATTGGTTTCGCGATATGTTTTTTGACATTTCCATCGAGTTACGGCCGGAAGTTATTGCTTAAAGCCTTATGGTCTCAAAACCTCGAATCTCTGCCTCTCTCCAGTGTGCTGTCACAAAACACTTGCAGCTACACTTGCACATTGCACTCTAATCAATGAGATATTTTATTTCAGCAAGTTTTGTGAAGCAGAATTATCAGATGCATCTATCCTGCAACATTAACGAGACCTTGTGCTCAAAATTCCATTTTCTATAATTATACGATGTCTGTTGTTTTGGAGTCTGTAATTATATATGCTTCTTAGATAGATCAGATTTGTAAAAGTATTACAAGGAAAAGATCCCATTGTTCAAACAAGAAGGTTAAAGAGCCCAGGCATAGAGTTATTATAGCATGTTGAGAGGTGATGTTGCGAGTGTTAGAACCTATTTTACTTGGATTGTGATTCGATATTAATCATATTATACGCGGAACAAAAAAGGATTGGAATTCACCAATTTGTGTAGTACAGTATAACTTTCTTAAAGATGTAGTTAAAACTAGTGGATACATAATTTGATTATGGTGGTCTCTCTATTTATAATGGTTGAAGATTGAAATGCTTTTAGTTATTCAAACCATTAGTTATCAAGTTCAGACCTTCATCAATCAATAGAAAAATATCTTCCACATTTAGGAGTATTTTACATTTTAATTATGTCTTTTAGGATTTTCTGTTATCTAGATCCTCTACTTCTTTGGCACTAAAGTTTCCTCTATGTTTCTGTTTTTTCTTTTTATCTTCCCTTGGTAATATCAATTAAATTGCTGTAGTATTATTTTATATCCTCATAATTTAAAATTCTAGTTATGAATATGTTTAAATTCCATTTTCATTCTAGTCTTGAAATTTCAGTGGACCCAAGCACTCTTTTATAGAAGGGTATAGTGATTTAAGTGGCTACCACCTATAGTACCATCACATCTAATTTATTAGCAGTAAATCTATCTAGTTACTGTTTGACCAATAGTTTCCGCTTCTTGGGTATATTTATGAACTATTGTTTAGATATATATTATTTAGCCTTTTACAAATCAAAAAAGTTATTTATGTGATTGTACTAAGAGTATGTTTGGGATTACTTAAAAAGTGTGATTACTGATTCTGATTAGCGCCTTTGATTATAGTTAGTTTTAAAAAAGTAGTTTGTGTTTGACGAATAAAAAGTACTTCAATTAGTAATAAGTGAAAAATATTCGGTATAAAAAAATTTGTTAGTCACTTATTTCAAGTGTAAATTACTAAAAAGTAATATTTTAAAAAGTAAATATGGGTAATTGTTGGAATTATTAAAATAAACAGGGATATATTAGTAATATACTTGGTCAAACCTGATAAGTTTTGGCAAATAATCAGAAGTTCCTAATTATTTCTATAAAAAATGATTATAAGCAGTTTTAAAATCTGTTTATCAAACACTTTTTGCTTCTTGAAACTGATTGAAACTCGTTTATAAGCGATCCCAAACCCGCTCTAAGTTGATGTAAATAAATGCCACTAACCATCTCCTTTGGGATATGACTCCGTTTCTGTGCATTATCATTTTCCTATTATATTCACTTAAATTCATTTGTCTAATTCTATACAGTAGTTTCCACGGTGGTCGATACAAATTTTTCCCTTCAGTTTTGCTGAATACTTCAGGAATTTAATACACATTTGACAATGTAACAGAACTTTTATATGATTGGACGGGACAAGAGTAGAACAGTCTGGAGAGTTTTAAAGATTGACAGATTAGAGCCTTCTGAGCTAAATATTTGTGAAGATTCTACAACATATTCGGAAATCGAGTGCTGCGATCTGCTAGGAAGGATAAATGACGGAAACAAGTGTACTGGGGGGCTTAAATTTGTAACTACTTGTTATGGAATTGTTGGTATGTTATGTTTAATATATTCTTCTTTTTTTTGTACTTCTTTTTTGTCCTTTAAAAAAAACTGTTATGTTGTTTGATACAGACCTATAAGTCTCTTCTCTGATTTCAGGGTTCGTAAAGTTTTTGGGACCTCATTACATGCTGCTTATTACAAACAGAAGGAAGATTGGTGTCATATGTGGTCATGCAGTATATGCAATTACTAAAAGCAAGATGATTCCAATTCCCAATTCAACTGTGCAGTCAAATATGGTTTATTCTAAGAATGAGAACAGGTCTTTTGTCAATTCTGCATGTAAATGTAATATGTCATTTGTACTTCTAAGCAGACAAAAGGGGTTTAGATTCTTGTCCCTTTGTATCTTAATAAGCACCGTCTTTTGATGTGTTTGTTTTGATTCGTATTTTAAGTTAATTCACCATGGGCAACTTGTTTGCCTTTTTGCATCTTTCAGTGTTATAGGTGTTGTGGGTGTGTTTCCTTCATACTAAACTCATGTTCATATTATATTTGTATTACGTTTAAAAGATTTGATGTAGAATATAATTTGTCAAAGATCTAATTGTAAATATAAATATGCTAAATGGTACCATCAATATGTCCTTGATTGTTATAAATGTTTATAGAGGTTCTTGCCTGTTTATATCCTGTGACTTACAGGTAAACTACATTGGTGTTGTGATGTTAATTTATGATGTTGAATGAGGACAAGGTACCATCTGGGTTTAAGGGGGATTTTTTATTTTTATTTATTTGGTTTATTTTTATTTTTGCCTGGTTGACTTGATAAGTTAACAGCTCTCTCTTTTCAATCTTTTAGCTTTTACTGGACGTTGATGTATTCTTTTCCTTTGCCCTTTTTCTGTTGATGACATAGATATAAGAAGCTCCTATGCACAGTGGATCTGACAAAGGACTTCTTTTTTAGTTACTCCTATCATGTCATGCGTAGTTTTCAAAAGAACATGTATAACCATGAGGCTGGACAACTCATTTATGAAACAATGTTTGTTTGGAATGAGTTCATGACTCGTGGAATTCGCTATCACCTTAAGAATACTCTCTGGACAGTTGCACTAGTGTACGGGTTCTTTAAACAGGTACTCAATTCATGGGCTCTGAGCTACTTCATTATTCTGAAACTTCGTATAAAACTATTGCTTCTATGATTTTGCCCCTTCTGCTTAGTGGCATAATACTGTATCATCTTTTAATGCTGAAATTTAGTTGTTATTGTTCTCACTTCCTAGTTCATTTCTTTTTGCTTTTGGTGGTATTTGTTGTTACTATCAACTCCTTTCTCCTGAAATCTAAATTTTTCAGGAGTTTCGAAGGGACTTCATTCATCAGGAATTTCAAGAAACTTCATGGGACATCAAATTTTATCTTGTCTTTTGTATTATTAGTTAACTAAATTGGTAAATCTTCCTGTTTTTGTCAAACCAGATGATCCGGAAGATAACTTATGCAAATGACTGAAATCTTTTCTGCATGGTTACAATGTTTGGTGTCAAATTAGTTGTTCCATGCTCTGCAATAGTACTGCTTCAACGAAATAGTATTATGATATTTATGCTTTCATAAATTGTTATATCAGGTCAAACTTTCAACATCTGGAAGGGACTTCAAGTTGACCATTATTGCGAGACGATCTCGGCATTATGCAGGAACCAGGTTTGGACAAATGAATAAAAAACGAAGAAGTTCAAATTGTATTCTCTTGCTAAGATGATTAATAAACATGCATGTTCTTTCACTATACTTGGGGCAAAGTTAAATTCTCATCTCCATGACCTATTCTAGAGTATTTACCAAAAAAAATTCCACATATTAAATAAGGGGAAAAACAGTACAAGGTCTCTGTATAGTAAATATGTATGAACTGCACATATGCAGAGTGCATCTAAAATGATAGATTAATATCTGAAAAACGCTTCTTTGTTCCTTACTTACAATGATTATTCTCTTTTTGTCTGGTGTAGATATTTGAAACGAGGGGTAAATGAGAAGGGTCGTGTGGCCAATGATGTTGAGACAGAACAGATTGTGTTTGAAGATGTTCCTGAAGGATGCACGACTCAAATAAGTTCTGTTGTGCAGAACAGGGGTTCAATACCCCTTTTCTGGTCACAGGAAACTTCTCGATTGAATATTAAACCTGACATAATATGTATGTTAAATACTTTGAATACTTGTTTTCAAGTTTACAATTTCCCCTTATATTATGCTGAGACTCCTGTTTCCAGTGTCGAAGAAGGACCAAAACCATGAAGCCACTAAACTTCACTTCAAGAATCTTGCAAAGAGATATGGAAATCCAATTATAATATTGAATTTGATTAAGGTAACATTTTCACATTAACTAATGGATCAATTGATTTTGCATTGTTGTTTCAACATCAATCCTCTGATGGTAATCTTTCCTTTAAATATGCTTGTCATAATGGTTTTTGGTTTGCAGACTCATGAAAAGAGGCCCCGGGAATCTATTCTGCGTACAGAATTTTGCAATGCTATTGATTTAATGAATAAAGAATTATCCGAGGAAAATCGCTTGAAGTTCCTTCACTGGGATTTAAACAAGTTCTCCAGAAAGTACACCAAAATTTCCTTTTCCTTGTCCTTTTCTTTCTTTCTTCCCTCCTAGCATTTGTTTCCTTCTTTTATTTTGTCTTTATAACTTTTGAAATACAATTAATGTGAATATTTCTCGATTCCTTTTCAGCAAAGCAACTAATGTCTTGGTACTTTTAACCAAAATGGCTGCTTATGCGTTGAACTTGACTGGCTTCTTTTATTGTCAAGTAAGGACAAGGAAAATGCTGAACTGTTCCTATTTCGAGTAAGTTTAAGGGTTTTCATTTTGCAGTGCTTTTATAATGTTTCAATTAAGAATTAATATTCCTGACAAAGCACATGTCGTTGTTAAGTCCCTCATTTTCTATAGATCAGTTTACAATGTTTGATTTGACCCGACTCTTGGATTAAAATCTCCAGATGTTTGTTTTGGATTTAAATTCTTTGAAAGCTAATCTATAATGGGTTTTGCCATGATCAAAGCCTTTGCATGCAAGTAGCAAGCCTGATTGTTGATATTATGCATACCATTAATCATGGGCTAAAATATCTTGATCAGGGCTTTTTGGCAGCTTGTCCTAGTTTAAAGTCTTAACATCATGCCTTTTTAATCTTGTTGAATTTGAATATTTTTGAAATTGTACAGCTGGTGCAATTCTGTTTTGATATATTGAATTATTATTAAAATTTAACCATGACTTGTTTAGACTCTCTCTCTATAAATTCACTGTGGTGTTTCCATTAGCTATTAAATATGATGCATGATTAGTGATGGTGATGATTACAGACTACAGAAGAAAGACTCTGATGACTTAAAAAATGAAGTTTGCAATGGCATGGGTGATGCAAGTGGGAATCATCTTCTCAAACCGACATTTCAGAAAGGAGTTCTACGAACAAATTGCATAGATTGTTTGGACCGCACAAATGTTGCGCAATATGCCTATGGATTGGTTGCTCTTGGGCATCAGCTCCATGCTTTAGGATTTACAAATACCTCAAACATAGATCTCGATTCCCCTTTGGCAGACAAGTTAATGAATACGTATGAGACGATGGGTGACACACTTTCATTACAATATGGTGGATCTGCAGCACACAATAAGGTAATTCTTTTGAATGGCACTGCTTGGTGTTATTAATGTTTACGGTACATGTGGGACAGAAAATGGAAGGAGGGTCAAAAGTTTAGGAAATCTGTTGTAAAAGTGTCATTGATTGCTTTCCATTACTGTAATCATGTTTTTAATAGCTGAAACTATGTTAAAAATGGTAGAAAACTGGAATATGGCAGACATGATCCTATACGTAAGGTCTTGCATGTTGTATATGCAAATGTGGCATATAATTTGGTCAGTGGGTTGATAGGGGATAGATGGCGCCTTAATGTGTTTATTAATTACTACTACTCATTTAATGTTTTTCGTATACTTTAGTACAATCAAATAGGCCAATTACATCTAAGCTTCTAATCCTTCCGTACTGATTGACTAATTTGTATGTTGGATTTTATGCTCACAGGTCACCATTATAGTATGTTATGCTTTATACTTTTGCCACAGTTCTCCTTCATTGGAAGCTAATATGATCAACCAAGGCTAGGAGTCTTCAGAAAACGGAATAAACTGACCAAACTGGCCGAATGGTACTGAACCAGAAAAGTTTGGCCAGTTCTCCAAGCAAAATATTCGGTCATGGTTCCTGAAATTAAAACCGAGTAATTCTCAGTTGGCTAACAGTTTGTAGCAAATTAATCTGTTTTAAAGCCGAAGCAATCGAACCTTGTATGACTATCATTTGTACAAAACTATAAATACCATAGGAGTGAAAGACAAAGCTTTGAGCCTTTGGCAATTAATATTATGTTCTTTTCAAATTTCAACATAGACTCTTAGGGCTCTCTCTCTCTAAATCTAACTTAAATCCTTTCGAATCCTGCAAATCCTCTCAGCTCTCTCTCTCTCTCTCTCTCTCTCTCATGGGCCCGAGGCTATCTTCTGAAGAACCTCTACATCTTAAATTGTGCCATCATTATCTTCCACCCTTTCCTCTTTTACCGGGTATGTGTGCGTATAGATCATATTTCTACATCTCTTTCCTCTTGTGCCAGTTTCTTTCTCACCAACTGCTGATTACCACTTACAAATTTATAGTAAATAGAAATCACAGAAGCTACTGATTATACTCTACCCACTGTTACAGCAAAAATAGATAACAGCAGTTCTAACTCCTAAAAGACCTAGTCAACTGCATAAATTTAGATAACAAAATAATTACTATTACACCTCAGCAACCAAAAGCTTGACTTATTCAAAAACAAATTAACAATTAAATAGCAGGAGTAGAACATAAATATAAGATGCACTAATTTGTGACTCTCAATCATTCTCTCTCAACATTCAGACTATGAGTAGATGGTGTAGTTGATTCGGGTAAATTGGTTATTTGATGAAAGAAATTTTAGGATTATTAATGATTTGGTATGATTTTGTATTTAATTTGTTTTAAATGTCTTCAATTTTGTCGGGAAACCTATAACTGACTATTATCTGCCAAGTACAATAAAACCGTCTACTTCAGTCGATTTCAGTAAGAGGAATAGGAAAACCAAGCATTTCAGTTTAGGTGTATAATTCTCATAATAACAGGCTGAAGCTGACCGTGTATGCTTTTAAAGAGTCCATCTAAATTTTGTTATTCATTGTTTCCCTTAAAATGATATTGTGAATCTTCATCACCAAGCTACGATTAGAGGAACAGGTCTAATAGGCTAATAGCTGATAGCTCTATTTGTCTGCTTGATAGTATCGTGCGGTCATGAATTGATTATTGTATATTAAAAGTTGATATCAGTCTCAAATTAAAATGTATATGTCCATAATTAGAAACAGGTTACTTTAGAAGTATTAAATTGTAACAAATCGGGCCCAAAATTGAGTCCACGATAAGGCTTAATCCACGGCTCAAGAGCACCAGTTGGGTCATCTTGTCCCATGACAGGTCCACCCAAAAGTCATTACTACTTATTGGTACTCTAGGAAGTAGAGTTGAGACCTTATAAATAGTACAGTCCATCCTACATATTCCGATGTGGGACTGGGGTATCACATAAATATAGCTTAAATGTATTTTTAAATGGACATAGAATAAATTGTGATATTGCCTTGCCAATACCAATAGACTCTGAACACATTGGAGCTTAACATATTCTCACCATTAGTAATTAGTTAAATTTACCCGTGGAACTATATGAAAAAATGATTCTAAATTTTTAACTTTTAGGCACCGCAAGATCTTCATTTGTTGCATCTGGGACTTTTGAAAGTTCCTTTGCAGCTTTAATGAGTTTTGTTATATTTTGTTGTAAACTTATCTTGATTAGTTATCTGCTGTTCTGCCTAGCAGCCCATAGTATACAACTCAGTCCATCAGTCATGTTGCATGCATGTCTTCCTAATCATGTTTTTAAAGTTTAAACTTTTTTGAGTTCGTATTCATTTCTCTCCTAGAGCAATTGCTTATATACATTTATCAAAATTCGTAATTGTCTACAACTTCCGTCCTTGTGCATCTGTAAACAGATATTCTCTCAGAGAAGAGGTCAATGGAAAGCAGCAACCCAATCTCAGGAGTTCTTAAGAATTCTACACCGATATTATAGCAATGCCTACATGGATGCTGAAAAGCAAGATGCAATTAATGTGTAAGTCAAACCATTTATACCTCTTAAAAAAGTTCTATCGTTGTTTTTATTATGCCAGATCCTTCACCTGAAAATTGCATATCCATGAACATAGACTTGAGTTGGGCCTCTTGTGGTTAGAATATTATTATGTGATACTTCTATCTGTATAGAGGTGATTGTGTGAAATGACATTTTTTAGTTTGATGGAACTTAATCCATGTATCATCTGAAGCTGTATATCACTTTAATTGGTCTGAATTTCTTTTAATCAGGTTCTTAGGGCATTTTCAGCCACATCAGGGTAAACCAGAACTATGGGAATTGGATTCAGACCAGCATCACAATGTTGGAATCCGAGGTTCTAATTTTTTAGATGAAAATGCTAGGTATAATTTTTATCTTTTTGTGTTATGATACTTGATGATTTACCTTCATGTTAAATTAACTAGGTATCCTATACTTTGAATTGGAAGAGTGAAGTGTCTAAATTGTCTAGGTATCCTATACCAGGACATGTACAGGAAATTTCAACATTTTCATTATAAAGCTGTTTCTTTTCCCAATCATAGCTCAAATTTCCAATTGTAGTTGAAGATATTGCCACTGTAAAATTTCTTTTATTGTTTTCTTGATTCTTCTATGCTCTTACTTGATTCTTTCCGTTATCATGCACTTTTACTTTGCACAAATAAGAACTTTACTTCAGTATGCTTGCTCAGCTAAACAAACCGCCCAATATACTTGAAATGTTCATTTGGAGATTACGAGGAAAATACATAGCAGATTCAGTGTCCATTTTGAAGAAATCTCAAATTTGAAATAAATCTTCAACAAACATTCAAGCATTAAACATGCCTGCTTGAATCTTGTTACCATACCATCTTTGCTGCATATACTTAAATGGTCAAGACTCTGGAACACTATTCTCAAAATGTTTTTTTGTCTATATATATGTCCATGTGGAGTTGAGAGAGAACACATTTGATGCCTAATTATACTCCTGCTCCAAAATTATAAAATCATTATCAATTTGAGACATTTTTAAACTCAAAATTGTTAAGATTTCTTAAAAATTATGAAGCAATAAAATCTTGTACTTAATAATACTTTTTTGTACATGGTTTTTAATTTTTTTATTTTGCTAGTTTGAGAAATAATTTACGCACACACCCAACATTAGTCACTGTCAAGGTTTGAAACCCCACCCTTTTGGTACACAAGGGATAGGGGTAACCAGTGGGGCAGGACCCTATAGTTGATAGTTTACAATTTTCAATTAACTAAAATTAAATGAATATATATCAGGTTTGAGTTGGAAAATGTCTCAAATTGAATTATGATCTTATATTTTGAAACGGAGAGAGTATTATATTCAAAACATGTGATTTTGGTTGTTTTGTGTTTGTGCAGGTCATCTTTTAAAAGGTCACTATCTGATGGAAACATTATTTGTGAGCGCAACTCACCCATTGAAAATGGAATTCTTGATAAGAATGAAAATTTTAACCAGACGTTTACTGACAAAATGCAAGGTGGTAACAGGGGTCTTTCAGAGTCTACACCAGAAATCTTAACTTGCGATACCAATGCATCTTATTCCAGGTGAGTGTACATGACCCTTCCCACATCTTTTTCATAATTCTAGATTTCTGTATCATGGGATTTGGATTTTTTCAATAAGTAGGCCCCACCATTTCATTACGCCCTCCATCCCATAAAATATGTCTTAAGTACATCTTTCACACAAATTAAGAATAATTAAAGTGAAAGAGAGTACTAATAAGTTCCAACCCACATTGGAATTTTTCTAAATGGAGTGGACACTATTCAATACTTTTGAGGGTTAAATAGTCTTTATATAACATTTTGGATTTGAATTGTGTACTTTAGACATAATTTAGGGGACATTTTTTTGGGTACTTAAACATCTTTTGTGGGACGGAGGGAGTATTTCATTGTTGGACAAGAAAATGTTAGGTAGGGCTTTGTAACTGTATACTTCTTGATAACAATCTAGAAAAAACTAGTTTGAAGGAAGTGAGATTGGTTGCACGGTAACACTGTTGTAATTATTCTGTTAGCTACGTGGTGATTTTCTTTTAATTATTGATTGTTCAAAAAGATAGGGCTTTGTATAGGCCAAACAAACTTTCAATGGTAGCTGGTGCATGAGATAGTAAAATACACCTCTTTTGATGCTGTTCAACCGTGTATTTTTTTTTTAAAGGTAAAAATGCCTCTAGAATTTAGTCACCCCTATACCAATTTTTTGCTTAGTGAAAACCACTCTGACTCATCTTTATTCAATCACATCTAGGATATTACCAACTTCTAGTGAATTCATTGCCATTTAGAGCATTTTGTTTCTCATGTTTTGACCAAAGCAAAAGAATTGGAAGAGTAATAAGAATTTTAGGGTGCATAGTATATTATATGTGAAGTACTAATACATTTATTATCTGGACTTCATCAATGAATTTCTATCAGGCAGATATGTGTTCCCTATTGTGGCATAGGTTGAGGCTTCATGCTGCATGGGTGATTGTGCTCTAGTTATTATACAACTATTTGATGTACTACCACTGTATCTGTCGTTCTTAGTTGTGACATTATAAAGCAAAACTAAGTAACACTACGATCTTATGCCACTATGCAGGTGAAATGCTGTTCTAGTTGTTCATGTTTGTAAGGTTGTTTTTATTAAATTTTGGCTCTCTGCTGCAGGTATACCCCTGCGACGTCTATTAAGCAGTTTTTCCCGGATATGCATCCTGAACAATCTTACAAAAGTGATAGCTTAGGTCTTATTGAGCATTGGGATTCCTTCAATTGTTCAAATTTTCTTGAGGTGGATTGGCATTCTTCGTCTGGAAATTCATGTGAAGGAGAGACGTACGAAAGGTTATCATTCGGGCTCTGTTAACTAATGCTTATTTGATTATTAATCAAATTACACCAGCTCTCACCATCCTGTGTTAGTCATCACCACCATGTCCAAATTATACTGTCACTCCTTTACTAAGCTACAACTCAATGCACTACGATGCCCTCTTTCTTTATTTTTATACTATAAATATGTTTTATCTTGGTCCACTGGTATTAAAACTGCAATATCCCACCATATATGACCTTAAGCTCTTCATCTCAATTCTCAGGTAAAGAAATTTATAATTAGATCCAAAACAGGGACAAAACTTTTTGTATATAACATAATGGTGTATTTTGTTGCTTTATTTTCCAAGTGATTATGGTGCACAGATATTTTATGATGTTACACAATATGTGGGATAGACTGAGGCATTTGAAATTGTATTTTTTGCTTCCCCAGCCTCCTGAAATGACTGGAAGCATCAACACTTATTTGGCAATAACCCCTTGTTTCTTCCTATGGTTTTTATTTTAGTCGTCTAATTTTTACAGTTCAAAAAGTGAGTTTTGTTTTCCTTTCAGTTTTTTGGTTCTTTTCTATTAGCACTTACGTTATTAAGATTGGATCAGTTTTTAGTTTAGTCAATTATACTTTAATTATTTGAGAATTTCACACTGATGAGACTATATTGGATTTCCTGTATGCAGATCTTCACTTATAAACAATATTGCTAGTCTATCATCTGATAGTGTTGCAAATGAACTTAAAGTGGATACAAGCGCAAGTGAATCTGGATCTAGCATGAAGGTCAGTTCAATTTGTAAATTACAGTTCTTGAACAGTGAATTCAACATATTCTCTCTTACTAGGCAAGTGCAGGCTGGAAGAATAGAAATGTAGATAATTTTGAAGAGCTACAAATTACAACTGTATCGTTGGAAAGTACTAATATAGTTGTTACTTGTTTGCATTCATTATATCTCATGTCAGTTCGTTGATAAGTCTGTCATACTCCAATGAATTGATCCACATCGCCTCTGAATTTCTCTTAGTTTTAGAAAATGGAGACTCCTATTATATATTACAAACGTAGAATGGATGAAGAGAAAACAGGGGTAGAATTGGTCATATTGCAGTCAATCATCACTTCCATTTGGAATGCATTAAATGTTAATTGTTTCTTTTTAGCTTACCGAGTACTCTCAGACTCCATGGCTGCTCTATTTTAGTCTTGGCTTAAGTGGTATACTTGTGCTAGGGATGGGTTTTAATACATAGACTATATTATAGCAAAAGAAAATTCAATATGTGGGACAGCATATTAGTGAACCATTCTGTCTTCACCAACTATGGTCTGGTTGTTAGGACCTTGAATAAGTAGAGGGTGAGGAAGGCTTTTTTTTTTTTTTTGTTTTAATCTAGATTCTGTTGTTAAAATTTTCAGTTGGTTGATTTGTCAATTGGATTTGAATTGATGTGTATTTCTTCTTCTTTTATACTTAAAACTCATGCAGGGAAGCGAGCTGAATGTTACGGACCTCAATTTTGATGCTGACATTCTTGCAGAGTTCTCTGATAACTTTGTGAACTGGGTGGAGAGATGCTGTTCCCTTGATTTTCGGCACTAGGTTTTAGCTAATGCAGTACAGGATGTGTCATTTAATTATTATATCATCCGGAGGATGGATGTCATTAGCGAACAGAAATAATCACTTGGAGATTAACATATTATGATAAATAAGAAAAAGAAAGAAAGAAAGAAAGGTCTGAATCTATGAGTAGGGATAAATGCATCTATCTATCTACCATCTGGTTATCTAAATTTGATGGTCGATGTTATATACCCAAGTGAAATTGGAGAGGAATAAAGAGTAGATAGCATTAGTAGGCAGCTAATTTCTTTTGGAACTTTTAGATGCTCCTGGCTAAAGTTAAATGTTTGATTTAATGTAAATACGGAGTAGTTAAAAATTCTAGTTAGATTAGATGAATGGAGTTCCTTCCTACCGGGTTACAGTTCCAATCACAGAAGAGAAGATGCGTGCTAACAACTAACACTATGAAGAAGTTACCTGGATTCACCCAAGCCCAAGGAGGGTGAGATGATAATTTTAGTGATAAAAGTTTTTCTGTATATAATCATGTTGCTTGCTTCACTCTGTAAAGTTCCCATTTGCACCAGAAGGAGAGAAGAGAAACAGTATTAACGACAATTAGATCAGATCATAATACTTATATAAGCTGAATTAGGAAATACTAGTAACAGACCCGTCGTCTTTGACTTTGGTGGAGGCAACTTGTCAACCACCACAGTGAGCAATCCATTTTCACACGTTGCACTTCTCCGGCAGCTTGAGCGGACGAAGGAGTAAAAAAGTAGGGAGTAGATAGGTTTTTTAGTAACAACAATTAGTAACATTATTATTCCTTGAGAAAGTCGGACGTTCCCTCCCTCCCTTAACAATACATTTGGCGTAAATCTTGAATACATAAAGCAGCTTTTGTTCTTAATGTTTGTTTGTATTTCCAACCAATATCTTCAATCAAGTTAATGAAGGTTTGAAATTTAAAAAAAAAAATCAACCCCTCCTACAATGCCTTTGCCCAATTTATTTGTTTGTCTCAATTTATATTACTAAATAATTTTATTATTATTAATAATATTAACTAACTAATATTACTATTAAAAATAATATTAACTAGCTAATATTTTTTGTCCCACTTTTAAAATAAATATTATTACAAAATTATTATCTTAAACTTTTAAATTAAATATTATTACAAAATTATTAGTTAGTTAATATTATTATTAATATTAAATAATATTATTTTTATAATTTTGTAATAATGAGACAAGTTGCTAGCCATAAATATTATTACTAAATTTTACAATAAAGTGGAAAAATAAAAAATAAACAGCAAGTCGCTATTATGTGTAGCAGTAGGCATTTTTAGGAGATGAAAAATTCAAAGTTTTTTGGTGTTTAAAGTAGTAGTACCATTCCATATTTCTTGAAGAATGCCTGCCTGCCTGCCTGCCTGCCTGCCTTGATTAGAGAAGCCGTATATATTCCTCCGCCAGAAACTCGTTCCAAGAAATCTGAAACGAACCTTGTTTTCAAATTGATCAACGTCTCTCTCTCTCTACACATTAAACGTCTCTATCTCTCTCTACACATTAGTCTTTGGTCTTAGGGTTTATACAAGCTAAGATCAATTCTAAATCAGGTTACTCAATTTTAGGTATGGTATCGGTATTGGTAATTTGGTACTGGTTTCAATTTCAGATTTGATATCTTAATTAAATTTTACTAGTTCCCATTATATGCTTTGTGAGAACTCCAGGAGAGATGTCTAGGTTTCGTGCAGTATGGCAAGCTTCCCTCAGTGCAACCAAAAAAGGTACCATCTCATTCCTATATATTCTTTTTTTAGTAGTAATTAACTACCTTCTACTTCATTTGTTGGATGAATTATTGTAAAATTTGGACTTTATATTTTCTTCTTTCCTAACGAGTCTTCTTATACGTATGTACATACTACATTTGCGCCAAATGAGAGCCTACATTTTAAAGTAACAAAGTATGGTCTGTTGAGGGTTTACGTTCATCCGGGTATCTAAACTGAACCTGACTACCATTGTTTAATATTTATAATATGATGAGTTTGGTCAATCTTCTATTCAAAGGATGCTTCAAAAGTCCCAGAAGTAGTTCACTTTTCATTATATGTCCACCGCCATTAACAAAATAACTTGTAATTATACTTGACATTAATCTTTCCAAACCATCAGAAGGTGACATGAATATCCAAAGATCTAATTATTGTCTTGGTTGGTATGTCTGCAGTAGGGCAAAATTGACGATCATAAACTTACAGGTTAAAGCAGTTGATTTTCTGGTTATATTTATGTCCTCTGTCAACTATCAAACATTCAAAACAAGGTTCCCAGTTTTGTGATGATATCTGTCCATCAAGTATTTTCCAGAAGGGTGTTGCTTGTTGATTTTTGGCAGACATTTATGCTCTCTATCTACAGTACTGATCTTGATACTGTCTGATCAATAGTTCAATATATAGTACTTCTAAAACTGGGACAACTGTTGTTACACACTTATTTCTAAACTGCAATTGGAGTTCAATGTATCATTAACATTAGGTTTCAGTATGTATTTGTATCTGCTGACTACACTTCAGATGCATACATCCTTATGAGCCTTGTCTGAACAGAAAAGACCTGGAGCTTGGTACCCTTCTTTTAATTTGCGTGTATATGATGACGTTCAGTCTATCAATTTTTCTCTGTTGTCCCCTTGTAGCTCTCACATGGAATGTTGAAGACTTGATTCCTCCAAGTGAACGGTATATTTTCAGTTTCAATTCAAAGGAAGAGCTTAAAAAATGGCATCTGTATTCAGATTCTGAATATGGAGGTATGTATATGTTGAACTTTAATGTTTCTGTTGCATAGACTTGTGAGTTATATGCGCGTCTGACCACTCACAGGCCAGAAAATTCTGGAAATCATGGAAAACACCTCATGCTATGTCTTTCTTATCTATCTATCTATCTATATTATAAAGTGGGAGAAAATTGGACAGTTATTTTTAGTGTTAACACCAAAAGGGAAGCGTTTTTGGTTTCCATTTTTACCCTTTTTATCACTATTTATTTTCTTACACAGTTATTTTTAAATCCTATTTTCTCTCTTCCACAGTTCCACTCTCTTATCCCTTTTATTCTCATGCTCTCTCCCATTCTCCTACTCCTTTTACTCTCCCACTCTCTTATCTCTTTTACATTAAATCACACACGTAGTGTGTGCATGTAACTAGTGTATATAATTTGCTTTTTCCCTATTACGCACAGATGAACAATAATCGATCATTATGCATAAAATAAAGAGCTCAACCAGTCGAACCTTGTACCAAATTTATCAAACACCACATGTTCTATATTATTTGTAAAATATGGGGTTATAAACTACAATACATGTCATAATATTTATTGAAGATTGATCAATTTCAGTGATTGGTTATTTTGTAGGTTTGTCCTCAGCGTCTTTGGAGATTACAGATACTGGAAATGGATTAAGTGGTAACCTTCAGTATAAATTATACATCCTTCTTATGCTGTTGCTAGATTAAATATTCCAAATATTTCTCTCTTAAAATTTCATCTGAAAAGAGGTAGAAACTCTTGTAAGAAACTTTTGTAGTTTTCTTAATGATACATTTGTATGGTGGATGACCACCTTTACGAAACTTGTGATTTGAAATGTATACGACTAGTAAATTTTTTAGCCTTCTATAAAAATATTTAATTTTCATATTGTTATATGATCGAGTGTCCACGTGTTCTATGCTTAAAATAAGCCAGACTTCAAGTAATACTACATATATATGCTCACGCACACAGAGAGACATATATATATATATATATATATATATATATATATATATACATGCCTTTGGCAATCGATTGTATTCAGTATTTGACTAGTCCTTAATTGTTTGTAACAATTCCAAATGCCTTTTGGGTGTATATCGTATTCATTATAATCTTCTTATGAATATAACTATTTGGCTATTTGCCAAGCTTCCTTCTCTCAGATTTCATACATTGTTTGGTAGCTTGAGTTAATTCAAATCATTTAACAAAAAAAACATGCGACTTTGCTTCTACAATTTCATTCACTGACACGGGATAGCTCTGGTCCCTTCAGCTTTAACAATAAATAAGCACACCTAGAGAATCCTAAACTGATTGTTTGACCAAACTCTTAAGAATCCCCCCCCCCTCCACTCCCCCTCCCCCTCGCCCCAAAAAAAACAAAAAAAACTCCATTTATGTGTGCGGCCATTGTTGTTTTAAATTTCTTTGCATTGAAAAAATGTCTAGACAATGCAATTGAGACTGATTCCCTTAATTGACTTATCCCAGAAAATAGGTTACTCAATTGTAGCTCATGGTTCATACCTACATTTATGGCTTTATTTGCAAATTACCTTGTTATGCCTGCCACTATATATTACTGATTAATTTCATCTGGGTATTGTGATACATTAAGTACTCCTGAAGATAGGCTTATGGGTCCCAAAATTGTTGTATCACATCAATTGTAGCTCTGTTCCTGGAATTTGATTTTGTAATTAATCCCTTTTGTTATATCTGATAGGGATATTCTCTGGGAACCTCTCTCGGGATGTTACCAAGAGTTCAAAATGGAATATTTCTCGAAGTGGCTTTTGTGGAATGCGGTCTAAGAAGGTGAACAATGTTTCCAACTTCCCTAACAATTTACAGATCAAGAGTCAGAAGTAACTAATAGACGTGTTTTTTCTTGTTTGACACCTGCTATTAGCTTCTGTGTTATCTCCTTCCACCCAACAGGGTGAGGGGTATTTTTCAGGCCCTGGTTGCTATGTGGGTTAAAGTTTGCACTTATCGGAGAGAAGTAAAAAAAAAGAAGAAGAAAAAGGATTGAAGGTTTTTTTTTGAATTGTTTCAACTTGTTTATTCAATGCCTCACAATATCAGTGGTATCACTAAGTTCTTTGATTGTTCCATATTTCGTTTCTAATATAAATTAATGATGATGACTTGTGTCTTGGATGCTTAAAATATATTGCTATTTTGTTGAGTCTTCAAAAAATGTTACAGTAAGAAAATAAACCAGATTTTACTTTTTGGTGTAAGAAAATTCTCTTTATTGTGGTATACTGGTATCTCTGTAATTATAAAGTGAAAACTACAATATTGATTCCTCTTTTAGGGAGGCACTTAAAGCTTTGTCGATGCTTCTGTGACACTGACTAAAGTTTTCCAGAGATATCCATGGTTTAATAAATGATGCTAAGTCAGTCAGTCAGGGGGAGGTGCTCCACTAGGCACATCGGGTTGGAGGATGGTCAAGGATTTTGGTTGGATTCATGTTTTTCTACCATATATATGCACACATTGAAGGGTAGATAGAATTTTTAGTTCAGTTATGAGTTCTTGCCTGCCCTTGTTAACTTTGGAGTAAAATATGTGTTTTAAGGAAACTGAATTATTGAACCTATTTCCTACCATTTAACACTTAACAGTATGTAGTTTGTTCATCAGTAACAGATTTTGATAAATAATGTCCACTGGTGATGTTTCTCTTTCATGTTGGATGCATATTTATTCTTAATGCAAAAGAAAACTTCTCCTTTCCTTTTCTCTTCGTTCTCTTGTGACGCACGCCATTGGGGACTTGGGCAACATTTTTCATTAGCTCCATGATTTTTTGCAGTTTGATGGCTTCATTGATTTGGATCCATATGATACAATAGCACTAAAGCTTAAGGGAGATGGTAGATGTTATATATCTACAGTGAGTTTTCTATCTTCTGTCATTGTAAGCAAGAAAATTTGAGAAAGCTTGTAGCCTTGATGCTGTAGTGCTTCATTTACATAATTAATTGGCAGTAAGCTTCAAATTTGGTGGTAAACTTTCATGCAGATTTATACGGAGAATTGGGTAAATTCACCTGGACAACAAGAAGATAATTCATGGCAAGCTTTTGTTTTTGTGCCTAAAGACAACTGGTATATTGCAAAGGCAAGTTCTTTCCATCTTTACCTCATTTACATTAAGCAATGTTATCGCAAATTCAACCGTTTGAATTGGCAGTAAATTATATTTAGCAAGTCACAGAAACAGAGACCCTTGTTTTCATTCAAAGCACCATGGCTTCAAAACAAAGTGACTAGTTGTTTTTACTATGAAAACTTCAACTGATGGGCTTTACAGATACCTCTTGCTCGATACCTACCAACATGGAGAGGGAATGTCATAGATGCACAACTAGAAATGAATCCATCTAGAGTTCTTGGCATGTCTCTATCCGTCAATGCTGAGGGTGGAGTCCCAGGTGCTAAATCCGGGCCAGGTGACTTTCGTGTTGAAATTGATTGGATCAAAGCCTTGAGAACAGAGTGAGTTATTATAAAGTAACGTTGGAAAGATTTGAAATAATTGTATTAAAGCATTGAACTGGCGAAGGAAAAATGTGTTTTTGGTTAGTGTAACAACCAACTTTCCCCACTTGAAGATAAGAAACTTTGTGGTAAGATTATAATAAAGAGCATCTGCAATTTTATTTTAGTGTCCAATAACGGAGAGAGTACTTTACTGCCCCTGCCCTATCCAATGGTCTCGATTTGAGTCTCAATAATTCCAACTTGAAGCCATCTAACATTTCTTCTGTCCAAATGATGTTCATTGGCCGAAATCACCACATGCCCCTCCTTTCCATTAGAACCAGCCAAACTTTTATACATAATAATACTCCCTAGTATGACTCAATCTCATCCAACACCCACAACTCATGAACATGATGAAAAATTGTCGTTTTAAAAGAAAAAATTTATTTCAAAAAATTTGTCGTTTACAACTTTCGAGGAGAATAAATTATTTATTTTTCTATATTGTCCCTACATTTTCTCATTGTCCTAAGAAATTATATCTGTTGTATTAATAGTTTTCAATTTTTAATAAAGGGGTAATAATAGAATTTTAAATAAATTTTATTTGATAAATGATATTTTTTTAATCTATGTATCAAAATTTTAAACTATAATTTTTTAGGAACGGATTGCTGGAGAAAACTCTGATAAGGACATTCCCTACTTGCAGGACAGTTCATGTCCAGTGTCCAGCTTGGTACTTTTTGAAAGCCGGAAAGTTTGATGGTGGTGATGATGATGATGATGGTTGGGCGTCTGTTAAGGTTTCTTTAAGATAATAAACATTTCACTCTTCTCTTTCAATAAATTAAAATAATTACGATTATACAAATTAATTTTAGGATCAAAAATAATTAGGACGATTCTGACAGGATAATATATTTATGTATCAACTAGCTTGCTTGCTCGTACTCTTTAGATTAAGGGCGTAAATGAATCGAATTAAAGTGAACAGATAATTACTCGAAATGATAAATTTGTATTCGAATTCGAATTGTATTTAAAAAATTTTACTCAGATTCGACTTGACTCGGGTATTTATTACTCAAATTTGATCCTACTTGGATCGAATTATATTCAAACTACTCGCGAGTTTCAAATTCAAGTTCGAATTTGAGTTTTCACATAATAACTAGTTTTATAATAAATAAAATTATAGATTAAATTTGTTATTTTACTTAGAAATGAAAAAATATATTTACTATTATACTTTATAAATATAAAATCACAATTAAAATAAAAAAACAAAACAAAATAATAATAATAATTAATTATCTTAATTTGATTTAAATTTGTATATGTTATAAGAGAATGTATCGAGCATCTAATCGAATCTGTATCGAGTATGTATCGAATCATAATCAAGAATTTGAGTAATTTAAATCTATTCATATTTTTATTTGAACTATTTTTAATCTATTCATGTTTTTGTTCGGCTCGTTTAGATGCTTACTCTCTATTGACGGTAGGGATATAAGATATGGGTGGGGCCGTGAGGGGATGAGAATCGTAGAAAAAGTTGAACCAGACCAGACAATCCCTCCCTCATTCTTGTAGTAGTTTGTAGCACCACTTGTAGAAGAAGAAGAAGATTAAACTTTTAAATTGTGAAGAGAATTAATGTTATTTTTCATTATCTCCCTCCCATTCAAATTATGAAATTAACTTTTAGTTTTTAAAGTCGAGTCTTTTAACCTTTTAAAATAATAAAATATTATAATTAGTAATTTTGTCATATGATTCCACTATCATAATTGTATCACCTAAACTTACACATTTTTATCACTTATAATTTTAAGTTGTCACAAGCTAATTTTAAAAAATAATAATTAACCTTATGTTTTAAAATAAAAGGAATATTTTTCTATTCGTAAACATAATTATATAAGAATAACTATACGAATAGATTGTCAACCCGTTCCGTTTGGTTGCGATAACTTTTAATTCTCACACACAAAGAAATGATTAATTTTTTTTTTTAATTTATGAAAGAAAATTAGTAAATTTTCTTTCATATTGTTATCGAGTTTATAAAAAAAAAAATTAAATCCTACACGTAAGTTACAATTTGAACGGAAAAGTTTAGAAAAATTTAATAAAATAATTAGTGTTGGTATAAAGCTAATTAAAGTTATTTTTTCATAAATTAAATAAAATTTTAAAATTTAATAAATGAAGTCTAACATCGTCATCTCATCTTACACAGTCACAGACGGACGAGGGTATGTGGAAAAGGAAGATGCCTCCAATCCATTATAGAAGTTTCTGGAGAAATGGACCATACGCACAAAAATATCTCCCTTCCTTGGTTTCATCGGAGCCATACATTAATATACACTAAGAACATAGTAGTAGTAATCCAACGATCCACGTCCCAGAAAATAAAATAATAATAATAATAATAATAATAATAATAATTTATTAGTAATTATTAGTATAATTTAGGAAAAATCTGTAATGACCCTGTTTCTGGATTCTTCTTCTTTGAGCCTTCGCGATTACGGGGGAGAGGAGAGCTTCTAGCTAGTTGAGTTGTTTTTCTTCTCCCACCATCCACAGTACCGTAACATGCTAAGGTTCCGTGTTCTGATTGGTCATTCTTTCTTTCGTATTTTCTTCCTGTTATTATAACAATAAAACAAACAAAGGGGCTTTGGGGGTTCTCAGATTTGGTCCTCTCCTCCGTTAATTAATTAAGAAGCTTTCTTCTGTTTCTGTCTCTGACCAATGGCTGCCGACGAAGATAAGAACGATGATTTCTATTCTATTTTAGGGTTGAACAAACAATGCTCTGAGGTGGAACTCAAGACTTCTTACAAGAAGCTAGCACTGGTCAGCAAATTTTTTGCAAACTTCTTAAATTTCATTTATTTTATTTTTATTAGAAGAAAACAAGCATCTTTGTCAGTTTTTCTGATGATTAATTAATTCCATGGCTATAAAACAAATTCCTTTTGAGATTCTCTTCCAGGAATCAAAACCAAAAGTGGGTTTTTTTCTTTTCAGAGTTTGGTATACAATTAGTATACTACTTTTTCTGCTGATAATTTTTTGGGTGGGAATATTTGCATAGAGATGGCACCCTGATCGCTGTTCGGCTTCTGGGAATTCCAAGTACGTGGAAGAGGCTAAAAAGAAATTTCAGGCCATTCAAGAAGCTTATTCAGGTCATTTGCTCTCTCATTTACTTTTTTTTTTCTTGATTGATTCAATTCAATTGACTGATAAAATTTTGTTGGATTTCTTTTGGCAGTGCTGTCGGACACGAACAAAAGGTTTATGTACGACGTTGGAGTTTACGATCGTGATGATGACGATAACGTAAATCCATTAATTCCCTTTTCTTCTTCTTCTTCTTTTTTTCCTTCTGAATTTTGTTTAATCAAATAGGCAGCGGGGACAATGAAGCATTACCTCTTTGTTCTTAAACTAATTCAATGAATTCATGTTCGATCCGCTAAGGAATAGCAGAATTATTATGGTGACACGTGAAAAAAAATTAGTAACCAACAAAAATGAGATTAGAGCATTCCCTTTTTTTTAAGTGCCTTTTGTAACTTTTAGAGGTTTACAGTGTCACTCTAGACTTGATTGCTTATTAAAAATGAAATGAAGATTTTATCATACTTCTTAAATTTTGGAGAATCTTGTCTAGCTTTGTATTAATTCATGTATTTGTATGCGCAGGGAATGGGTGATTTTCTGAATGAAATGGCAGCTATGATGAGCCAAAACAAATCTAATGTAAGTCTCTGTTCTCTGTTGTGTTACCATAGTTTCCACTACTGAGCACTTGCCAACCACATAGCATGCAATTACATACGCACAAATATTATGTTGCCATGTATAACAACCTTCAAATTAGTCCTATATATCTTAATGTACACGAAAATGTTTGACAAGGAAAAATTTAAGTCTAATTTTATTCCATAATGTGGAAATGAGAGAGATACAAGCGGAGACAAATAATGACCTACCTTTATATATATATATATATATATATACAACTTTGTTATTTGGTTAAATTGCTTTCAGGCCTACGAGCTCTCTGATTATGTTTGCCTTCAACTGCTACAGAATTTGTATCTTGGGAAGAGGGGAGCCTTTCTGCCGGGGGGGGGGGCGATAATTATATATTAGGTGGACTGCTACACCAAGTCGTCATGCTAGCATGTCTATGTTTTGATAATCACATTTGTGCATCAACATGACATGGCTTCCTTATGGGTTTAAATTTGGGGTAAATTTGGATATTAGTAAGGATATGGTTACCTTGTTAAGCTGATTGGTGTGTGAGTCCATGAGCAAAACATAATTTTGTGTAGACTTGAATAGGTAAGGGGACGGGTTAGAAGAATCCTGTTCCATTTCTGGGAACATCTTTAGGTCCAGTGGTCCCTTTAATGCTGGTGATTGATGTTGCACCGATAGTTGGAGTCTCACAATTCTTATCAATGACAAATTGTCCTAGAATATTAACCCAAATAACTTTTTAAAAAGGAAAAACTAGAGCAAGTATTCTCTCATTTCTCTTGTATGCCCATATTAAAATCGAAGCCTTCTTTTTGACAAGTAGTAATCAAAGGTCCGAGTCCCTCTACCATGTGCTGAGATAATTTTATGGTGCCATGTTGGTACATGATATTATTGTAGCTCAATTTCTGCTCCACTAAAATAGGTCGGACTGGTGTTTAATATTAATAGCTATTTCCTTGCACAATTTGGAAAATTACAAGCTTTCGTTATCTTTATTTCCTTTTATTTTCATTATTACAAGTTTCTTGGAGCTAGTACCTAATTCACCAAAGACAAGTGCTGTGAAAGTGCCAGGCAAAAAAATATGTATGAATCTTTGGGCTGTAATGAATTGGTTGAATTACCTGATATCATGTTCCTATCTTGGGAAACTCCGGATTCTCAAGATGGTAGTGTAGGCAAACTCATACAATTAGGTAGTTATCTTTGAGAATATAATCTTCATTTTATCTCACATCTCTGTTGTCTTAGTAATGCAGCTAAGACAAAAGCGTGGTGGATTTACATTCCACTTCAAGGCACCTATTTAATGCAGTTGTGACAGTAGGGTGGTGCATTTTCTTACATACTTGTCTTGAAGAGGCACCTAGTTGTTGTCTTAGAATTGAAGATAAGCAATAGCATGGTTTTCAATTGTAGTGTGTGAATTTGTCAGGAAAATGTGGAGGAGAGCTTTGAGGAATTGAAGGCATTGTTTGAGGATATGTTTCAAAGTGACATAGAAGCTGTTGGTTCCTCTTCCCACAGCGGAAGTGCAACATCATGTTCTTCTATGTTTGAGACCTATGGGGAGAGGCCCAGTGCCTCCAACAAAAGGAACTTTGAGATGAACTCGAGGAAGTCTGAGGTTGACAACTCCTCTAAATTTGACACTCACTTTCAAGGGTTTTGCTTTGGGGTTAGTGTCATCTCCACCTCTCTTTCTCCCCTTCCCCAAACAATCTGAACATTTTTCACTTTGTTCTCTTATTTATGGGGTTCCTTTTTTTTTGTTCTTCTTTTTTTCCTCGTCTCAATTTCTGATTTTTGAAGGCAGGCGGAGCACCTAGAAAGTCACGAGGGAGGAGGATGTGTTCCAGGAGAGGGCAAAAGTAGGAGGAGCGGTAGTAAGCAGAAGGTTTCATCTGGGCATGATGTTTCCTCCGGCAACAATGCTGGCATATCTGCTTGATTATTGTGTCAAAGATCTCTGATCAATGTCAATTAGTCCAAGCATTGTGGACAGTTTCTTGGACTTCATAATCTTGGTAGAGATAATATAGATATAGATAGTTTGTCCTATTTAGTTGAACTAAACTGATCAATCTCTAGGAGGATGGAGAAGCATGCAGAGGCTTCTCAGTTTGGTCATTGTTGTTCAATTCAAATTGTTGAGCTTTCCCTCCAAAAATTGGTTTTCTGTGATTAATGTTGATATATTTGGCTTTAATTGGCGGCCGTTTAATTCTAGTTTAGAATTAATTCTCTATTTTCCTGATCTCTGAGTAAAAAATAGTAAATAAATTCTGTATAATATTAATTATAATATAACCATTAATTATATTCAGTTCAGAATTATTTCTCTTCCCTGGATATTTTTTTACCTGATTGTAGTGTTGTGCAAAATTATTAAGAAAATAATTGTATAATATTAATTATAATATTTTTGTATTGAAAAAAGATGATTTTATTTATTGGATAAAAAATAATAAATTTAATTGAAATTTTAAAATGATAAATATTAAGAAATAAAAATATTTTTTTAAAAATGATATTACAAAAAAGAGAGGGAGGTAGGGAGTATTTAGTATGGAGAATGCAACTTGCCAAAAGTAGAAATGCAATAATACGGTGCAATGGTTGTAGGGTTATGGGGATCTTCAAATTAGACTAGAACTAGAACTAGAACTAGAACTAGTACTTGTCAAAATCCGCAGTAGTACAGGTACAGTTGTTATTTTCCTATGTTTGGTGATTGGATTTGTCAAATCCAAAATAATTTGGTCCACAATTTGTTAATGCGTCAATTAAAAATAAAATTTGTCTGTAAATAATAAAGCTTGATATGATTATTATTATTTAATATAATAAAGTAGAAAGTGTAGTTGGGTACGTTATGATGACTAGCGTGAGTTAATAATGTGTAAACAAAGAATATTTGGCGGTTGCTATACCATTGTTGAGGTGGGAGTGATAATTGCAAGGAGTACTAATAAAACATCAAATATCTTAATAGTTTATATTTTAATACGTCTTAATAACTTATATATGTGTATAAAGACTCGTATTTATATCTTAATTATTCAGAAAAAATACAAAGATATATGTTATTAAGATATGAACTGTTCAGATAGATTAATATGCTATCCAACATTAGGTAGCTTTATCTATCTATATATTATAAAGTCTCTACGCAGGTTTTCTTATTCAAAAATTTAGTGTAATAGGGTTACCTTTTTTTTTTACCCATCAACTTTAGATATATTATTATTTTATATTTTTTAATATTATTTTTTTACCTTTTATTTATTCTTTTAAATTTTATAAAATTCTTAGGCTCGAACCGTCAATAGATAGCTCCGGTGTGATAACGGAGGTATGAGAATCACACCTAATTTGCATTTCCTTAGAAATAAGTAGAATTAAAAACTTTGGATTCCTTAAAACTTTATCCACGTGAATCATGGCCCAGAAGAAAAAAGAAAAGTTGAAGCAAAGCTTACAATTAAGTTGCAATTAACAAGTTAGATGAAGAGGGGGAAGAATATAATGGTGTCCTAGAGACACTTGTATCTCCACCAGATCGACATCATTCTTAAAGACGCAAGGCAACAAACCATGCATGCATGAATACCCGCTGGCTAGCAGCTGCTACCAGAAATTTCAAAGTAGAAAAAGAGCAAGTTTTGTTATATATATAGCAAGGGTACGATGCCTTGGGGTGGGGCATATCACCCACCTGACTCTGTCTGACTGACTGGATATGGGCCCTAAAACCGAATGAATGATTCAACTGCATGCTCGCACTTGTTATCTATACTACGTACCATTCAGCTAGTGCTAGCTAGAATATATATTTCTCCCCTCCCCTCCCCTCCCCTCTCCTCTCCTCCACTCCACTCCAATAATAAAATAAAAATCTTAAATTTCAATTTAATCCCCTACGGCCAACATGCAAATCAACAATCCCGGCTGTATTGCATAGGAATAGTATAATATATTGAACGTTCTCTCATAGAAAAATTATTTTTAAATAGCTAGCTAGGTTAATATGGAAAATTAATGATTTTCTTTAAAATTTACAAATGATAAATAAATAATAAAAAAGAAGAAGAAACTTTATTTTGAAAAAAAAAAAGACAATTAAAAAGGAATAATAATAATAATAATATTATATATATCCATTAAAAAAAATAAAAATAATGGTCAAAGTAGTATATATGAATATATTTATTTGTTATTAATGTATGAATCTTTTTTATTTTCCCCATTAGTCAGTTACTACGTACGTTTTATCCAAAAATATGTTTATGGCTCCAAACAAATCCATATTAGCCGGAGCCACTGGTGGTGGTGGTGTATAAGAATGAACAAATTCCCAAGCCTTGAAAAAAATCTGTTGGGAGGATAAAAAATATATAGAGACATATTAATTTATTTCAAACGTGCGTTTCGATCCCCCTTCCCTCTTGGTAACAGTCGGTATCAGGTGTTAATTGAGAAAACCACCACCGCCACCACCTTATTTCGGTTGTTACAAAAGAAGAAGAGAAGAAGAAAGCATATAAGCATATATATATATATATATAACAATGGGTTTCCTTCACAAGCTTTGGGACGAAACGCTTGCTGGGCCGGCACCTGAGTCGGGCCTCAGCAAACTCCGCAAGTTCAACTCTTTCTCTGCCGCATCCCACCAACAATCTTCTTCTCAACATCATCATCATCACGATGATGATCATTTTCCAGTTTCTCGCAGCATCACCATCCTCCGTACAAATTCCAACTCCTCCGCTGCCGCTCTCCCTAACCTTAACGTCTCCACTGAATCGGGTTCTGTGCCGTCTTCTCCCTCCTCCTCAACCACGCCCGCTTCGCCCTTCTCACGTAATTCATCAATACCAATTCATTTCTTAATATATATATATATATATATGAATGTAATTATATATGTATAGAAGTTGTGTTTGATGAGGGTGTACGTATGTTGTACATGTTGTTGATATATATTATATATCAGCTACCACACCTCGTGGGGAATTCAAGAAACTGACGAGGAAAAAATCGACATCGGAAGCCTTACAACGAAGGGAGCCTAGAAGTCCAACTGGCTACGATTGGTTCGCCTCGTCCATCTGATCATCGATCTCTTTATATAATTCTTTACATTCCACAAATTAACAATTGATCCATACATCCGTATAATTAAAATATTTGACGAATTAATTTGATTTGAAAACTAATTAAATAAATCTTTAATAATTCTATTCAGTGCTTTAATTTGAATATATTATGCAGGATTGTTCTAAGTGCTTTGGATCGTTGAGGGAGGAAGTGACTATTTTGTGATTATGTACATACATAGACAACCCAACCACCCAACCAACCAACCAACCTTAATTATTAATAAATGAATACTATATGTACTAGTATATGTGTATATATATATATATATTCCGTCAAAGTTGTTGCATGCGCATGATCTGCTATATAAGTGAGTGCAACATGCATGATGGACCTACCAAATTATATAAAGTAACGCCTGACAAGAATATAATGCATGCATGCATGGTTCAGATGAAGAAAAAATCGTTCGTCACTGCAGGAACCCTACATTATATACTGCTGCTCTGCTTAGCTTGAGTTGATTGAAGAGGAAAAGTACGTAGAACGAACAACCGACTTTTGGGCCTAATTGTTTCCTCCATTTTGTTAATGGAGTGCTGCTGATGATGCCTTTTCTTAATTTTCATCCTCAATTAATTTCTTAATTTCTTTCTTTCTTTCTGTATATATATATATATATATATATATATATATATATATATATATATATATATATATATTTGTTGCCCTGGCCCCTGTATTTTAGTTTTGAATCTGTAAACTCGGTGTATGTATATATTATTGTGACTCTTTCAATGGTTTCATTATTAATTCATATATAAATTAATGTAGAACATATGATTTACAAGACAATTTTGGCTGTCTTGTGAAATTATAAAAAATTAGGGATAGAGAGCCAATTAAATGCATGTATGCCATTCACTAGCTAGGTGAGATTGATCATGAAATCATAAAAAATAGGGATATGAATTTCTGACTTGATAAGGTTAATTGAAATCCATTTATTTATTAGTATTGTACTACTATATATCATCTTTAAAAAGAGGAACATTTGAAAACATATATATACGAATATGAATTAATTGAAAAACCAAATTAAGAAGGGAAAAATATGTGTAGACACAATTATTACCATACAGTGTCAAGGGAATCAGCACCCAGATCAGCAAATTTGGTTTGTGGGGCAACATTAATTAGTTTCATCAATAGTCAGTTGCTTGGCAATTGTGATTTCAACAATCTGCAGAGTTTCTGGTTGAGCCTGCGGCGTGCACAAAACGTAGACTACCAGCTAGTAAATTAAATTAATTGACTACAACAAATTTCAGATCGAATAAATGACAGTACGTAACACCATTTTCATTTAATTTGTATCTTAAGTTAGGTTACCTATATTATAATTAGGGATTGTTTGTTTACTTTTGAATGAGTTTGATGAATTTGATCGAATAAATCATTCAGACCAAACCGTTTGTTTCATAATTTTCAAACTCTGGATGTGTCCGAACGATTCATTCAAAAAATTGTAACGGAATGGTTAAGAAGTAGTACTGAATAATATTTTTACTTATACTTTCTCATTAACAATTAAAAATTACATCTAATATTCATCTTATTTTACTACTATTAAAAACAAATTTTGTTATATACAAATTGTTTTTTATTTTTCTTTAACAAATTGCTAACCAATTTAATGAATGTTGTTATAGTCTTTTATTTTGACTTTATGAACGGATAGAATGTTATTAATATTTTTAGTGTTTTATTTCTAAAATTATATTACTAATAATATACTCCATCGTTCAAAAATTTATATTTAATTATTCTTAGATAATATTATTTAATTATAATTACATAATGTTAGAATTTGAGCTAAAATAAAAGTTGATTTTAATAATTATTTTAAATAAATTCACATATCAATGTGTTCTACTCCTATCTATGAGTAGATTAAATTCAATATTTAAAAGTTCAAAAATCACCCTTGAAAATGATAAATGATACTCCCTCCGTTCCTTAATATAAGTCGTTTTAGAATTTCAAGTAAGCATTAATTGCTTAGTTTTCAATATTACCCCAAGTATTAAATGTAACTTTAGTTCTCAAACTATTTTCTATTCAATAAATAACAATCTCTTCTTCCAATACAAGGGCAAAATAGACAATTGATATTTTAGTTAATGTTATATAATCATTTCCTTAATACTTATGCACAACTCTAAAACCACCTATATTAAGGAACGGAGGGAGTAATAAATATATGTGGGAAGTCAAGTCTCACATTTGTTAAAAATTAAAAGTTTATTTATATTTTAATTTATTTAATTCTAATTATCAAAATTGTAAACATTTCAGTCTTCTTATTCTTCATTTCGTTAGCCGTAGTTCATTTTTGTTGAGAGAGAGTTCTAAACATTTTATTTTAGTTCGTTCCTTTGACAAATTCATTTTGAGATAGGTTAATATATATATATATATATAGAGAGAGAGAGAGAGAGAGAGCAAGGATCCTAAGCTCACCCTTATTGAGCTCACCTCGAGCTCACCTTGCCTTTTTTTTTTTAAAAAAAATATAACTAATAAAAAATGTATAATAATTTTTGGAATTGAAGATTTTTAAAAAAAAGTGTTTTGGGTGTGATTTGGGTACATATAACAAAGCAGTGTTATACAGTCTGTACAACACTGCTTTGTTATATGTACCCAAATCACACCCAAAATACTTTTTTTTAAAAAACTTTCAATTTCAAAAATTATTATACATTTTTTATTAGTTATGTATTTTTTTATAAAAAAAAAAAAACAAAGGCAGGGTGAGCTCGGGGTGAGCTCAATAAGGACGATCTTAAGAAATGGACTATATATATATATATATATATATATATATATATATATATATATATATATATATATATATAGTATCCAGTTTTAGTTTACTAGCACATAACAACTTTGTTCATAACAGTCATGAAGATTAAACTAGAAAAATATATGTATTCAGATATTTTTAACATATAATTATCAAACAAATTATTTTATTCCATATTTAGAGTTTCTACTCCATTAAGCTTGTTCAAATTTTCTTATATAGACATTCAGAATTTTTCATTCAATTTTATCAAACAGCTCATTGGTAATCTTGAAGCAATTAAGGGATGTAATTGCATATGATCTCATATATAATTAATTACTTCAAGACTACTAGTAAAATTATTTTTTGTAATAGTAAACAAAATTGTATTGCATGTAAATTTTTTTAACACCAGGTAATAAAATTAATTTTTGTCCAAGTGTGTCTTTGCATATTTAAGTATCCATAAAAAAGTAACAAAAGAAAAAAGAAACATGTAAGACCAACCAGAAAGATAAGATTGAAAGAATATATTAAATTATTGTTTCCCGATGGATTTGGGTTTTTCTCATTACCACTATTTAATAAAGTATTATTAAAAATATCTTGAAAATGATTACCGTGGGGATGTAGCTCAAATGGTAGAGCGCTCGCTTTGCATGCGAGAGGTACAGGGTTCGATACCCTGCATCTCCATCAACTATTTTTATGAATTGCTTACCATGACACACCTTCAGCACGACGTCGTCAAAAAATCTATACTAGGATCTCCATAAACCTCGAATATATATATATATAGGTATGATTTTTCGTTATTATATTTTTTAGGCATTAATTTTACTTATTTTCTAGTTTCTTCCATTGATAAAAATATGATTGAATTGTTTGAGGTAGTATATGTTGTATTCATTGGAGTGTATATTTTCTTTGCGGGTAGTTTTTGTTTTAGATTCCGGCTGGGTTTGCATGTTCGTTTTTCTGAATCAAGTAGTATTTTCTGTTTCTTTCTCTCATCTGCCAAATGTTTGTGTAAATGCCTAACTAGGCTAAGGAAAAGGAAAATAAAAGGTTAGTCTTCGGCTGCCCAGTTTTGCATAAAACGTTGGGAGTAAGTAATTATTAGTAACTACATAAGCCCTACACATTTCAAGAAGTTGGACTATTTTAGTTTTTCACTAGAATTGGCAATTTACTTGTCTTTTTTTTTTTCAGTTTTGCTAGCTCATAATTGCCTTTGTTTGTTCCACAGGTTATATAGGTTGCCCGAGTATGTTCATTTCTAAGTTTTCTCGGCTTGGAGCTTGGGTGATCAAGGGTCTAACTTCAGGTCTTTTCATTTAACTATTTTTTTTCTTTTTGTTTTGTTTTGCACTAATAGTTGCCAATACATGTACAGCAAAAGGCTGCATATAATTTTATTTTGAACAAACTTGTGTGGTGTTCTTTCCTTACAATCATCAATTAGCAATACAAAATCACATTTTGGTTTTTATTGAGTTGCCTTTGACTTATGCAAGACCTTGCATAAGGATTATGTTGCTCAGAGTGCATTCTTATATCATTTTGCTATAGAAAATATGCTCAATAAATTCCCTTGAGGTAGGCATATATTGTAATAGGTCCCACTCTCCTACATGGGTTTATGATAGCACAAGTAACATTATTTTGAATTACTAGATAAGCATTATTGAAGTTAAAAGTAATAGTTCTTGCTGTACTATGACACAAAAATGGAAGTTTGTTTGTGCTACGCGGATAGGGTAAGAGCTGCTATTTACTCAACAGCGGCTAGTCTTGCAGAGGCAACTGCTTGAGCTCCTACTCTCACTGCGGACAACAAGGGATATTGAAAAGAGGGAGAACAAGAGCTCTAAGTCATCCTCTTACACAAAACTAGTAGTGTAGCATGGTTAGTTGGTACTGATTTGGCTATTATAAATAGTTGAATAAATCCAATAATGTTCCTACAGGCTAATTTTTATTCACCACCAAAAAGTGTTATCTCTGGGATTCTTTGATAGTTCAGTTGAAGTGTGTAACTTCCTACATATTCGTACTAGATCCCCTCTCCCTCAACCCCACCCACCCCACCCCCCACGCCCCCGCCCCCGCACCCGCACCCGCACCCGCACCCGCACCCGCCCCCACCCCCGCCCCCAGCCCCACCCCCACCCCCAAAAATCAAAACAAAAGGAGAAGGAAAAGACTAACATAGAAGAAGGATAACATGAAAGACGGGAAGAAATATAAATAGACACGTAAGGGAAAAGGTAATGATAAGAGAAATTTGAGATAAGAATTACAGTAAGATGGAGATATTAAAAAGAAAGTGATATGAGGGGAGAGAGACTATGAGATATTGAGGAGAAGTGCCAATGGCAATAAGACATGGATCTTAAAAGCAATCTTCTTATGTGTCCAAGCTCAATCAATGTGGGTGTACTTTAAAGTTCAGATCCTCAGTTAATATTTTATGTCCAAGCTCAATGTAGGTTTCTTACAACACTTGTGGCCCTTGTGGGTATTTTCAAGCATAAAAGTAGAACGGTGGACGGTCATGATGTAGTTATGCATGATCATGATCACATACCATTTATTGTATTTAGGTGTTTTACCATCCATCCTCAGATCTTGATGCTATCTAATCTAAGGCGACCAAAATTATTACAAACGCATTAGAATAACTCGAGTCAAATCCCGAGTCCGGAACAAATCTTGGGTCAAATCTCAAATCTGAATCGAATCAAATTCATCCAAACAAGGCCTTATACCACTAGCCCAATAATATATTCTTGGGTCATTTTAGTACCACAGGCTCACCCAAAATATCATTACCAAAGTTACTATTGTTAATAACTCAATTCCTTATATACAGACAAACTTTTCATATATCTTTCGATGTAGGACTGGGGTGTTACAAGCTCTCTCACTTGAATGTTTGATGTCCCCATCAGAACTGATCATTACACAGCCTACAGATCTTTGACTTTCTAGCCATTATGGGATAATGCCAGTTGGTTTCGTGTCCTCGGCTTCAGACCTCTCTCCATTATGGGATAATTCCACCAGTCTTCGTATCTCTACCTTCCGCAACCCAATCGGATGACCCGACCTGAGCTTTCGAGACTTAGCTCTGATACCATATGAAACAACCGGGTCAAATCTCAAGTCCAAATCCTCGTCAGAATCAATCACATACACAATCCACAGATTTTTGTCTCTCTAGCCATTATATTGGCTTGACTTTGTGTTCCCATCTCCGGACCTCTCTCCATTGAAAGATAATACCATTAACCTTCGTGTTCACTTTCGACAACCTGATCGAATGACCCGACCCGAGCTTTCGAGAGTCAGCTCTGATACCATATGAAACTACCCCGGCCAAATCCCGAGTTCAAAACAAATCTTGGTTCAATGCATAAGTCTGAATCGAATCAAATCTATCCAAACAAGACATTAAACCACTAGCTCACTAGTATCTTTTTGGGTTATCTTAGCTCACCACAGACTCACCCGAAAGGTCATGACTGAAGGTACTATTGTTAGTAACTCAGGCAAACTTTTCTCATAACTTTAGATGTGGGACTGGGGTGTTATACGCATCGTTGCAGTTACTTTGTTTACCGACATTTTGTGGCTTCTTGTTTGATTCTGCAGAATCTCTGTGACATTTATCGGTAAAGATGGAGAGGAGACAAATATCAAGGTCCCTATTGGCATGTCTATGTTAGAAGCTGCCCGTGAAAATGACGTTGAGCTTGAAGGTAAGCACTTCTAGACGCATCATTCTGCATGACTACATAATGATGAATTAAGATAACCTCTTTATAATCTTTAAGTTAATCTATCTAGTTTTGAGGGTTTTAAAGATATATAATCTAGCATTAACTGGTCCAATTTGTTCAAGTTGATAATGTATTGGCTGCATTTGAGATGATATTACACAACCTGACAATCTTAAATTTGTAATTTAATTATTGCTCAATGTAAGTAACTTTCTGTGCTCTACAGATAGAAGCTAAATAACTTGAGCTTAATAGGAGCTTGTGAAGGATCGCTGGCATGTTCCACTTGTCATGTAATTTTGATGGTACGTTGAATCATGCCTGTGCAGCACTATAGAGCGAAGCCAATATATACTGCATCCTAGGCGCTAATATGATGACTGTGATTTTTGTAAATTTGTCTTGTGTTGTTGATGTTCTAGCATATACTGGGAAAGTTTAAAGTTAAAACCATTAATCATGCACATTAACTCTTCGTGATCTTGGCCTAGGATATGGAGTACTACAATACATTAGAAAACCCAAGTGATGAGGAGAATGATACGCTAGCAAAAGCTTAGGCTCCTCTTTATCTTGAGTTGATTCACATATATTCCCCTCTGCCTAAACAAGATTGTATTCTGTATAATAACGATTTTATGTAGGTCTCGACTGGGTTGTCAAGTGATTGCGAGGCCTGAACTTGATGGAGTTGGATTAGCACTGCCTGCAGCAACCCCGAAACTTCGCTGTGGATGGATATAAGCCAAAACCGCACGCACTAAGGTACGCATTCTGCTGGAAAGAAGCTGGTGAGTTCCAGTATAGGGACGAAGTCTGCCAGTTTGGTAGCATCCTTAATTATCACCAAGAATTAAGGGTCGGGTTCTGCAAGGAGTTTAAGATTGTTTCTCATAAAAATTTTATTTTATTTACAAATGTGTTGCGTCAAAAAGTATATTCATCTAACTTACAATTACAGGTAACCTATTGTATTGGGGACGGATTCCTTCTGTCCTGCCATGCAATGTATGTCTCTTGGGGGTCTTGTCACTCGTAGAAATAATCTAAACTGATTGTCCTTCGTCATGAATTTTATTATTTATTAAAGTAATACCATTTGGTATTCCCAACTCTCTAATAATTAGTAATTTCTAATGGACTATCAATACGTAATTAGTTATTAAGTTTACAAATATTTTCAGCTGAGTATAAAACTTACCCCATCCGTTTCTTAATATAGGTCGTTTTAAAGAAATATTTTCGGTTCTCTCATTATTTTCTGCCCAATAAATAACAATCTCTTATTCCAATACAAGGGTAATATAGACAATTAATATTATAATTAATATTATACAATTATTATCTTAATACTTGTGCATAACCATAAAACGATTTATATTAAGTAACGGAAGGAATAATATGGAAGATACTATGTGCAGCCTGCTCCAAAATCCCAACCGAGGACAGGACAATATCAATTGTAGGACGGAAGAAAGTAGACAAGACAAGGACAATATTTTTCACTTGCAAGTTCAAAAAGTAATACTACAATAATTTATATAGTTTAAATCATAGACCTATCTAGATAAGATTATATTTTTAGTCTTAAAATAAAAGTTATAATTATTAAATACTAATTTATCAAGAAGATATATAAAGTAGACTAGTATACATAAATGTCTCACTATATTCTTTACAATTTAAATCAAGTCTAATTTTTTTCCAATATTAAAAAAAATAGCCCAAGTGCTGCTAAATGCAAATTTTAATATTCCATAAAAAAGTGAAATAATATTCTTATTTTTGATACAGATGTCATACAATAGAGGGGACGATATATATATATATATATATATATATATATATATATATATATATATATATATATATATATAAGATTCCATCCACAGCAACCGGTTACTGTGGAGCAACCTCTTTTTTGGCCTGTTGAAATTTCGGTTGGAATAAAAAAAAAAAAATCAACATGCCAAAAAAGAGGTTGCTCCACAGCGACCGGTTGTTGTGGATAGAACCTCATATATATATATATATATATATATATATATATATATATATATATATATATGAGTCCGGATCCAGTTAGGGATCCCGGACTTTACTAAAATACGAATTTTTTTTTTTAAAAAAACAACTAAAAAAAATAAAATAAAATTATGGAACTGAAATTTTTACATAATACAGTATTTTTTGGGTGTGATTTAGATACATATAACAAAATATGTCTGTACAGACATGTTTTATTATTTTTTTAAGTTGTTTTAAAAAAAAAATTAAAGGTCCGCATTTTAAACTTATCTGAATAAGATCCTTTCTCATATATATATATATATATATATATATATATATATATATATATATATATATATATATATATATATATACCTTAATTCTGAAACACAAAAGTCAATAAAAATATCCAACAAGTGAGTCACCGACTATTAAAGTGCGTAGACCAACCTTGAATTCAAATCAAAGCTTAAATAATGTTGAGGAAAAAAAGGAAAGATAAAATAGTCCCAATAAAAGTGTACCCATTAGCAGCATGATCATTCAAGTTATATAGGATCGATTTCCCGATCTATCTCATCTCATCCATCTAAATGAATTATATAGGATCGATTGCCAGATCTATCTCATCTCATCCATCTAAATGAATCATCATCATCAATGTCCATAGAACTGAGCATTCGATTATAACTGAATCAAATAGACTATTCGATTATAATCAAAAATTGATATTTGTGTACTTTTGATATTCGAACAAATAATCGAATTACCTATCAACCGAATTACCAAATTTACTATTCAGTTATTCGGGTAATAACTGAATTATAAAAAATGAGAAATGAGCAAAGAGTGATTCAGCAGAGAATGAACGAGCTGAATACGTTTGGATTGATGGAACATATAATTAGACATCAGCTATTTGCATTTTGAGCTTGATCTTTCTTTCTCTCCTTTTTCTTTAGCCAAAACCCTAGTAAAATCTCATATTTTTTTCATACTTGTAAAGGTTGTCATTTTATTTTTTATTAATATGTTAGAATAATCTGTCTACGCGGATTACCGCATGCCTGATGAATAACCCTTTGTATTCATTCTTTATTAAGTTATGGAAATGATCTGTCTACGCGGATTAACGCATGACGGGTGAAAATCCATTTACAGTTTCTTATATTTTTTTCATATTCGTATGAGATATCATTTCTTTTATACTCGTCAAGAGTTCTTTCATATTTTTCTCTATTTATGGTACAAATTTATTGTTTGTTTCCATAACCTTATTGTTAAATGGTGAAAATCCCTAAAATTAGTAGAATATCCTTAATAGTTTCCACTTCATTCAATATCATTTTATTGAAATATTGGTCTGAATTTTCTTATTAAATTTTAATATTTTCATTTGGGGTACTATGTTAGTTTCCAGTAGGCACACAATAGATCTAGAAAGGGGGTTGAATAGATCTTTTTTAATTTCAAATACTTTTCTCGTTTATTTTGTATTGCTAATGAATTAGCATATGACAAACTTAAGAATCTTTTTAAGCATAGCGGAATAAGTAAAAGATTTCCTTCATTGATATATTCATGAACATACATACATTGTTCGTAGAGTTAGTTAAGTTGTAAGCAGTTAATACACACATAGCATTTATAGTAGTTAGGTACATAATGTAAATGACAGAAAGTAAATGACTGAATATAAAAGACACAAGGGATTTTAAGTGGTTCAGAGACTCAAGCTCCTAATCCACTCTTCTGCTTTAACGAACAAGAATTCCACTAAGGAAGGGCAACGCCCTGAATCACTAAGATTCCTTCAAGGGCAGCAGCCTTGGAACTTTAGTTCACTAAGAACTCTTCAAGCCCAGCAGGCTTGGAACTCCTCTAGTTCCCTAGGAACTCTTCAAGCCCAGCAGGCTTGGAACATCATTTAGTCCCTCTGGACAAGGACCCCTCAGGCCCTGGCTACTTGTCGTTGTTGTAGTTGTTGTTGGTGCTAGGCTGCTAAGATGTCTTGAAGCTTGAACATCTTTTGTACTTAGCAGCTTGGAGTGGTCTTCTTTGCATTCTGCGTAGAGTCTGGACCACTTCTTCTTTGGTGTAGCTGATCTTCATTCTATTCTACTCATCTTCATTCGATGTAAGCTGTGCACCATCACCATTTAGGTTTGCTAAGTGCTTGAGCTTTTGGTAGACTTCGTCTGGCACTTAGCATTCCCTGAACCCTTCTTAAATGGTTTGCAGACATGGTTCTGCATCTGTTCTGTTTCAGCTTTTGGTTCATGGTGATTCGTAGAATGGTTTTTTGGATCTTCTTTGTGCTCTGCCACTTTTCTGAATGTTATCTTCTTGGCCTTCTCGGCTCTCAGCTTGGCTGCCATCTTCAATGGCATTCTCATCCTTGTTGAGTGAAGCTTTAGTCTGTTTAAGTCCTTCTTCAACTCTGCTTCACTTCCACCTTTGTAGTCTCACTTCCACTGAGACTTGTTCTGTTCAGCTCTGGCAGAACTCGTAGAGTCTACACTATAGCATTCCAACAACTCAATGATCCTTCAACTCAGTAACTCTTGATCTTTGAAGCTCTGACTGACATATACTCCTTCACAATCTTCCCGTTGGAATATATCCGTTGGAAGCTATTTGAATTGCTTTGTAAATCTCGAGTTATTTGATGTAGACTGCAGATGTGACATGACATCTCCTTTTTTATCTTTCTGACACTGGAGTCTACTATTTCACCTACCCCGTCAGAGATGCCACTTTGGTGTCTCGGGCAGGTAGTCAACTTTATTTCTCCTTTCTGATTTCTCGATTAGAACGTCAGGAGGTGTCCTTTTGCATCGATGCTCTCAACTGGCAATGTTCGAATATCAGTCTTCAGATTGAACCATTGTCAATACTTCAATCTTCAGATTGAACCATTGTCAATACTTCCAAGAACCTTGCAAATTGCTTGTCTAATTTCTGCTTTTGGACTCGTTGCTGAAATGGTGGTGGTGGATACACAACTGGCGAGTCATCTAACTTTGTTTTCCTAAATTGGGTATTCGCACCTTGGTTTTCTGTATCCACTGTGTTATCATTGCCCTTTTTCTCCGAGAAAACTGAGTTGTTATTATCTCTTTCCACTATTTGTTTTCCACTCCTCAAGGTAACTGCCTGACAATGTTCATTATTTCCCTTTGGATTTCTTTCGGTATCACTTGGTAGAGTTCCTTGTGGTCTGTTATTCAGTGCTAAAGCAATTTGTCCCATCTGGTTTTCCAAATTCTTAATGGCCATCTCTTGTGACTTCATTGCCATTGCTTGGTTCTTCATAGCTGACTCGTTACTTGTTATATACTTCGATAACAATTCCTCTAAGTCCGATTTTCTCTCTTGACGTGGAACTGATTGTTGATTCTGAAATCCCGGAGGGTACGATTGTCGTGGAGCTTGCTGATTCTGAGTATTAATCCACGACTGATTCAGATTTCTATTCCCTTGATTATATGCGTTCTGATATGCATTCTGAGGAATTTTGTTGTAGCTACCCATGAATTGTACCGACTCTGGGTTGATTGCGCATTGATCCGTAGAATGTTCCCCTGCGCACAATTCACAAATGATCGCAACTGAATGTGTCTGTCCCCCGGACCACATGTCGAACTTCTTGGAAAGTGCTGAAATCTGTGTTGTTATAGCCGTCACTCCATCTACTTCTAAAACGCCAGCGACCGTAGGTTGCGTCATTCTTGCCGTGGGCCACTGATAATTATTAGTAGCCATAGTCTCTATCAGCTGGTAAGCTTCCTCATACGTCTTAGCCATAAATGCTCCCCCTGATGCCGCATCGATACTAGACCTGAGATTCCCATGCAGGCCGTTGTAAATGGTATTCAATTGCAACCATTTGGGCAATCCGTGATGTGGACATTTCCGAAGTAACTCTTTATATCTCTCCCATGCCTCGTATAGTGACTCCCCATGTTGCTGATCAAACATGGTGATCTCATTCCTCATCTTCGCAGTTTTTGCGGGTGGGAAGAATTTTGCTAAGAATTTCTGAGCCAGGTCCTCCCACGTCGTTATTGAGCCTGCTGGTAGAGAGTTTAACCAACTCTTCGCCTTGTCCCGCAAAGTGAATGGGAACAGGCGAAGCCTAACTGCCTCGTCCGACACCCCGTTGTATTTGAAGGTGTCGCATATTTCCAGAAAACCGATTAAATGATCGTTTGGATCGTCATTAACCATTCCCCCAAACTGCACTGAGTTCTGTATCATTTGAATTGTCCCAGGCTTGATTTCGAATGTGTTTGCAGCTATTGCAGGCCTGGTGATACTAGACTGTAGCTCAGTCATCTTGGGTGTTGCAAAATCTCTCAACGCTTTCTGGTCTTCGGCAGCCATTACTTCTTCTTTTTCAGCGTTTTCGAATTCGTCCCTTGTTTCCTCTATCCACTTGCTTAACCTCTGAAACCTTTTGTCGATGTCGTCCTCAAAAGGAAGCAGGTCTGGATTTTTGGATCGAGTTTGCATAAACCAATGTCAAAAACCTGAAATGCGAATATTTAAAAAAAAACGTGTTTAAGTAAAACTGGACTAATTAAACTGATATTGCAAATATATAAAGAAAATTTGTATTTATTCCCCGACAACGGCGCCAAAAACTTGTTGGCGAAAATCTAATTACGCACAACACGCAAGTATACGTGGTCAACAAGTAATATAATAGTAAGTAAAGTATCGTTCCCATAGAGATTAACACAAATTTCCCTCGCAACCACCAATTTCCTACTAATCCAAATTTTATTAAACTAATTAATCTCTAATTAAATTAAATTGTATCTCAATCATAAAAGAAAAATAAATAATCACCACAAATACCAAATAAGAAAGTCCAAACAAATATAGAGAATTAGGCTAATAACTTCACTCTAAGCACCCCTTTGATTTGTATTACCTTATTCCAGTTTAACTCACCATTCCAGCTTATTAATCAAGAACACATAAGTAGTATTAATCACCTCTCGATGAATTAACACCGTATTGACTCAAATCCACAATTAAGATAGAATTTAATCAAACACCTTAATTAATCAAGTCGCTATATTTCTAAGTAACTTCCAATTAAGCAAGGTTTAATCCCAAGTCCTCTTCAAGATTACATATGATGTTCAGCATATCTCTATCTCAACAATAATTACTAATTTGCTCTCAACAAATTTAATGACACATGCTATATTAATTAAGTCTAGATTTATATTTCATCTCTCAAATTCATACAAATCACACATAAAATTGTTGATCAAGCAATTTATAAATTAACGCTCAAATTAATATAGATAAACTGCATAATAGCTATATTAAACTGAAAACCAAGGTTTCACAATCATCGTTCCACTTAGAGATCCATTAAAAGCCTAATAAATAATTTAGCCCATAATAAACGAATAATACGCTAAATTGACCAAAGGAAACATCATCCCGAATACAGAGCTAGAAAGTTAGAGAAGAAAATTGATACACCACCCTTCTCCGCCTCTAATTCTGAAACTTCGTGAATTTTCCTCTTCTTCGTTCTTTCCAATCCTTGCTCCCGTTGATAGATTAGCTCCTCCCTTGAACGCCTCTCTATATCTATTATTAATAGCCTTTTTACTCCTCCAACCAAGACTCCTATTCCATCACAAAGTTCTGCCCAACAGAGTCCAGCTCGCAAAAAAAAAAAACAGTTCAGTTCACGCACCAGCGCGGTCCGCGCTGGCTTTTACACTACCGCCGCGCGCTCCGCGCCAGCCTGCCAGCAGCTCTTTCACGCCACAGCGCGGTCCGCGCTCTTCAGCCTAGTGATGCGGCGCACTCCGCGCCAGGTAGACAGAAACTTCAACATATCCTCAAGACATCCTCAAATGCTCCAATTTGCTACATGAGTCGGAATTACCTACAACCAAACGCAAACCCCATCAAAGATAACATGAAAATACTCAAAAACTAGCAAGATAACAAGCCATATAAACATAATTCATGGGTTAAAACCCACTCATCAAACTCCCCCAAGCTTGAACATTGCTTGTCCTCGAGCAAAAATGCAATGCAACTAAAATCTAAACTACGAATCCAGAATTAAAACCATACAAATGATTTACTCATGCATCCTCAGAAAAATTAGTAAACAAACACCCTTCATACAAAATTCCATCTGCAAGACCATCACTCTATAATCTAACCCTGTCATTATTAGTATAGTGTGTGTGTGTGCGCAACACCCATGCCAACCGATACTGAATCAACATAGCTACATAACCAATTTCTTTTCAGGAATCATGCAGTAAAAACTCAAAAATTCACAGATAAACAAACTCTAGCATTAGCTAAATAACCAAGTTCCGGTTCCGAGAAGGGTATTCATACTCAAATTTTCTTTTTTTTTTCTTTTTTTTTTCTTTTTTTTTCTTTTTTTTTCTTTTACTAAAGAGATGATTGGTGAGTGCGTTTTACGCTCCATCTCACACTTGCGTTTATGGAGAGTATTTCTTCTCAATCCACCACAAGCCATCATTTTACTTTTCGTTTTTTTTCCCAGCTTATATACCCAAATCTTCCCCCAAGCTTAGGTTCATACCTATCTTGTTCACTTTCTTATTTATACTAGCACTATCCTTTTAGAAAATATTTATGTAGCAAGTTGAACTAATCAATTAACACAACTGTTATTACGTGTTATCCGTTTTATACTAATTTCAGACCGAGCAAGATTCAATCACAATAGAACTTGCATCAAAATTCTTATACTTAGGGAAAAACTCATTTACATAATTTCAATTTCATCATTGGCCAAAGCAAATCACAAATATGATCTAATAACTGGATTCATGCAACTATATGGAAAAGAAATAAAAAAAAATTTCATAGATAAATCACTAGCATGCAACCTAAATAACAAATTAATACTGTAAAATCTAAATACCCAATCCCCCAAACTTAGATAAAGGAATGCCCTCATTGCGTAAAATATACACCTTAAGTAAATAAAATGTGGACTTCCCTGAACGCGTGACTACTCCTCCTCCGAAGGAGGATAAGGTGGAAGGATTGGTGGAATTGGCATAACAACCGGCTGAGCACTAGGATTGCAGCGAGAAAACGCCTCAGCAAGCGTATCGAAAGCATGTGCATTGTATTGATGCATTAATTCTTGCCGTTCGGCCAACCACAAGAATTGATTCCTTGGAGCCTGCGGTTGTTCTGCTGCAACTGGCGGTGATGGTTGGCAGATCATGATGTAACCTTCACCACGCGGGTGTGAACGCGCCCCATCCCAGGCTTTGTATCTTTCAATAGTAGCATGGTTAATCACTCCCGTTGGTTGTAGTGATGGCTCATTAGGGTTCCACTGCACACCAGCTTTTCGGTATAAGTCTGTAATGAGAAACCCATGGAGTAACCCGCCGGTAGTACTCCCACGTAAGGCCCGGTCAATAGAATCTTGAATACACGCCCCCACATCAACATCTTAAAAGGCAATGGAATTGTCCCGATTGTGGTGGTGGTGCATAATCCCATACAACAGTTTAGCCCGTGCCTTTGTCACATCATTTTGGTGGCGCGTGGGCATTAAACGAGCACATATAAATGTGTACCATGCTTTACCATATCGACTTAATGCTGATTGGGGAAAACTTAACTTTTCAGTCGTGCCGGCCTGAGTTACCCATTTAGTCCCTGGCTTGCATAAGGTGGCGATCAACTCATCCATCTCCGGTAAAGCATCTTCATACAAGTCATCGGTTGGTGTTTCCAACCCAAAATAAGCATTAATTGCGTTAGCATGAAACGCCACCGGTTTGCCGCGAACCATGGTGACATAATCAACGTGCTCCGTAGCATTAGCATAAAATTCCTTTACGATATTGATTGCCGCCGGAAGTGGTTGTTCCACTAGTTGAAACCAATGACGTTCGACAATTTGCAGAGCCATGTCTCCATCTAAATTTGCATCCGGTTTCAAGCCTCGCTCTTGCACCAAGTTCTTCTTGTCGATGGAGGACTTGAATTTGTACGCAGCCGTTTCACTTACAAATTTTAAATGATCATATGCCGGCCGAGTTGTGGAGGATGATGCTCGTTGGCGTTTGTGGGAAGACATGTTGTTTCCGGTGTAAATGGGCACAGGCAGGTGGTTCAGGCTTTTTATCGAACAGGTAGTGGGCGGAATGTGTGACTCCCCCAAACTAGATTTGTTGATGATGTTTTGCTACCCAAAATTGGTTAAAACCCAGCACCTTCGTTGTTGTAGCACTTAGATTTTGTAAGAGATGAAAGAAATTTCGTACCTTGAAGAAGTGTGGTTTGTCTTGTTAAAGAAATATCCCCCTTTGTGTCAAATTGGGCAAGGGTAGTGTTGGAATGAGGATGGGGTTGTGATATCTGAGAGTTAGAGTACCACTTGGTTTGGAATTGGGTGGCTTCATATAGATGCTAGGAGACCAACGTGGGTGAGAGTTGGAATTGGAAAGGGTTAATGGGTTTGGAATTTGGAAAAGAGAAGGAGAGTAAATGTGAATTAAATGTGGAGTTATGGGGAAGAGGAAGTGTAGTAGATTTAGGAGAAGTGGAAAGGTGGTATCAATGTTGTGGAGAGATGAAGAGGTGGGACTTTTGGACTGAATAGGTCTCTGTGTTGGGCAACTGTCGTCGCCGCGCGGTCCGCGCTTAAGGTGGCGTGCTACGCGCCTGAACTGAATTGGGAGCGCCTGTTTTTAATGAAAAGTTCTGGCATTGTGGCGCGGTCCGCGCCACTTGGAGTGCGCAGCGCGCTGGTAGGGCAGTGTGTGCGTTGAGTGGACTGTAGAGACTGAACTGGTGGCGCGGTCCGCGCAGTCCTTAGCATAGTTGTGGCGCGTTCCGCTCTGGTAGTCCAGTAACTAGATTGCTTTGTGTTCTCGTGCTCCTGCTCCTTCTGAACCTTTCTGCATTTATTCAAGAGATTATGTTATCTCGTAATATATTATTATGGGTACTAAGTAACTACTAAAATTTAAATGAAAGTAAGAAAATAAAATTTAGAGCTTGGGTTGCCTCCCAAGTAGCGCTTGGTTTAACGTCGGTAGCCCGACAGTCCGTCATGTCTGCTTATGTGTCTGTGAGGGTAATGTTGACGGTGTCCACATTTGCATCCGCACCCCAGTAATGCTTCAATCTTTGACCGTTAACCTTGAATGTTTCCAATGGATTTCTGCTATATAACTCCACGACGCCATGTGGGAAAACATTTTTTATGGTGAAAGGCCCTGACCACCGTGATTTGAGTTTTCCTGGGAACAATCTCAGTCTTGAATTGAACAGTAGCACGGCTTGTCCTGGCATGAAAGTTCGGTGCTTAATTTTATGATCGTGCCATTTTTTAACCTTTTCCTTGTATAAGTGTGCATTCTCGTAAGCTTGTAATCTGAATTCATCAAGCTCATTTAACTGTAATAACCTCTTCTCCCCCACTGCTGCTTGATTGAAATTCAGTTTTTGAATAGCCCAATAAGCCTTGTGTTGAAGCTCAACCGGTAAGTGACATGCTTTTCCATATAACAGCTGGCAGGGTGACATGCCGATAGGGGTCTTGTATGCAGTTCTGTATGCCCAAAGGGCATCATCTAATCGGAGCGACCAATCCTTACGATTTGGGTTGACTACTTTTTCCAAAATTTTCTTGACTTCTCTGTTGGACACCTCTGCTTGTCCATTGGTTTGGGGATGATACGCTGTCGCTATTTTGTGGTTGACCCCATATTTTGTCAGGAGGGCTGTAAATGCTTTGTTGCAGAAATGACTTCCCTCATCACTTATTATGGCCCTCGGTGTTCCAAACCTTGTAAAGATATTCTTCTGTAGAAACCTTAAGACCACTTTGGCATCGTTAGATGGTAGTGCTGTGGCTTCCACCCATTTCGAAACGTAATCCACAGCAAGTAAAATGTATTGATTGCTGAGAGACGAGGGGAATGGTCCCATGAAGTCAATACCCCATACGTCGAAGATTTCGACCTCTAAAATTGTTTGTAATGGCATCTCATTTCTTTTTGATATGTTACCCAGTCTTTGACAGCGATCGCAAGTTTTAACAAATTGATGGGCGTCTTTAAATAATGTAGGCCAATAAAACCCGGCTTGGAGGACTTTTGCTGCTGTTCTTTCACTACCGTAGTGTCCCCCATAGGCCGATGAATGGCACTCATGCAGGATATTATGCACTTCGCTGTGGGGTACACACCTTCTGATCATCTTGTCAGCACATTGTTTAAATAGGTAAGGCTCGTCCCACATATACCACTTGACGTCAGAAAGAAACTTCTTCTTTTGTTGTCTTGTCATATCAAGGGGAAGCATGTTACTGACTAAGTAGTTTGCGAAGTCCGCATACCATAAAAATTCTGCATTTACCCCAAATAATTGCTCGTCCGGAAATGATTCGTTTATGATGCTCTTGTCCCCTTCTTGTGTGATCGGATTATCCAGCCGAGACAGATGATCAGCTACTGGATTGTCCGTCCCCTTCCTGTCCTTTATTTTAAGATCGAACTCTTGAAGAAGGAGAATCCACCGAAGAAGGCGTGGTTTAGCGTCTTTCTTCGCAATTAGGTAACGAATAGCTGAATGGTCTGTATAAACTATTACCTTAGTGCCAACCAAGTATGCTCTGAATTTATCAAATGCATATACCACGGCAAGCAATTCCTTTTCTGTAGTTGTATAATTCAATTGAGTTTCCGTAAGGGTCTTGCTTGCATAATATATAGCATGAAATACCTTATCCCGACGTTGTCCCAAAACGGCCCCCACTGCATAGTCGCTTGCATCACACATCAGTTCGAAAGGTATGTTCCAATCTGGTGCGACGATAACTGGGGCTGTCGTCAACTTCTTTTTCAACAGTTCAAAAGCCATCTTGCATTCTTCATCAAAACTAAACATAGAGTCCTTCTCTAAAAGACTGCACAATGGTTTTGCAACTTTAGAGAAGTCCTTTATGAATCGTCTGTAGAATCCCGCATGTCCCAGAAAACTTCTGATTCCTTTGATGGAGCTTGGTGGAGGCAATTTTTTGATTGTTTCCAACTTAGCTTTATCCACTTCCAGGCCTTGAGCCGAAACCTTGTGGCCCAAAATTATGCCCTCCTCAACCATGAAGTGACACTTTTCCCAATTAAGTACAAGGTTTGTCTCCTCGCATCGTTGTAACACCATTACCAAATTCCCAAGACATGTATCGAAATTGTCTCCATGAACAGAGAAGTCGTCCATGAAGACTTCCACGTTTTTCTCTACCATATCAGAGAAAATGGCCATCATACACCGTTGGAAAGTAGCCGGTGCATTACATAACCCGAATGACATCCTCCTGAATGCGAACGTGCCATATGGACACATAAATGTAGTCTTCTCTTGATCTTCAGGAGCGATGGCGATCTGGTTATATCCTGAGTACCCATCCAAAAGACAGTAAAAATCGTGACCAGCAAGTCTGTCCAACATTTGGTCGATGAACGGTAGCGGAAAATGATCTTTTCTGGTTGCCTTGTTCAGCCTCCTATAATCTATGCATACCCTCCAACCTGTTACTGTTCTTGTCGGTATTAACTCATTATCTTCGTTTTGTACCACAGTCATCCCCCCTTTTTTCGGCCCACAATGAACCAGACTAACCCACTTGCTATCGGATATCGGGTAAATGATTCCAGCATCCAGTAGTTTCAAAATTTCCTTCTTGACTACTTCCTTCATAATTGGGTTTAGTCGTCGTTGTTGCTCCACCGTTGGTTTTGCGTCATCTTCCATCAAAATTTTATGCATACAAAACGACGGGCTTATTCCCTTGATATCTGCAATTGTCCATCCTATTGCTGCCTTATGTTCTCTCAGCACCCTTAGCAATTTCTCTTCCTGCAAATTGTTAAGTGTAGCATAAATAATTACAGGTAAAGAACTTGAATTGCCTAAATACGCGTACCTGAGATGTTTAGGGAGTGGCTTGAGTTCAAGAGTTGGTGGTTCCTCCAATGATGGTTTTAATCTTTTCATGTCTATCTCCTTTGTCTGTAAAGATTCAAAAGGAGTTTTGAACCTGCTTACTCGTGGTAATGAGTCCAAAATCTGTAGATAGTCCATGTATTCTGGGTCATCGAACTCCTCATCCCCCAATAATGTTGTCTCGAGAGGATCATTGCTCAGGCTCTTTCCCATGTCTTCATTGACTATTCGATCAATGATTTCCATCCGGAAGCACTCTTCTTCATCCGCGGGAAATTTCATGGCTATGAAAACGTTAAACTTAACTTCTTGATCTTGGACCCTCATAGTTAACTCGCCTTTTTGCACGTCGATGAGTGTCCTGCCAGTCGCCAAGAAAGGCCTTCCGAGGATAATCGGGATGTTTTTGTCCTCCTCAAAGTCCAGAATAATGAAATCAGCGGGGAAAATGAGTTTATCAACTTTTACCAATATGTCTTCCACAATGCCCCTCGGATATGTGACTGACCTGTCTGCCAACTGTAATGAGATGTTCGTAGGCTTCGGAGCCGGCAATCCCAATTCTGTGTAAACTGATAATGGCATGAGGTTCACACTTGCTCCTAGATCGCACAAGCATTTATTGAAGGCCGTGTTCCCGATCGTGCACGGAATGATGAAACTCCCAGGATCTTTCAATTTGGGTGGCAACTTCCGCTGTAGAACCGCACTGCACTCCTCTGTTAGTGCCACTGTCTCGAAGTCTTCTAACTTCTTCTTTATAGACAGAATCCCCTTCATGAATTTTGCATAACTAGGCATTTGCTCTAGAGCTTCCGCAAACGGAATGTTAATTTGCAATTTCTTAAATACTTCCAAGAACCTTGCAAATTGCTTGTCTAATTTTTGCTTTTGGACTCGTTGCTGAAATGGTGGTGGTGGATACACAACTGGCGAGTCATCTAACTTTGTTTTCCTAAATTGGGTATTCGCACCTTGGTTTTCTGTATCCACTGTGTTATCATTGCCCTTTTTCTCCGAGAAAACTGAGTTGTTATTATCTCTTTCCACTATTTGTTTTCCACTCCTCAAGGTAACTGCCTGACAATGTTCATTATTTCCCTTTGGATTTCTTTCGGTATCACTTGGTAGAGTTCCTTGTGGTCTGTTATTCAGTGCTAAAGCAATTTGTCCCATCTGGTTTTCCAAATTCTTAATGGCCATCTCTTGTGACTTCATTGCCATTGCTTGGTTCTTCATAGCTGACTCGTTACTTGTTATATACTTCGATAACAATTCCTCTAAGTCCGATTTTCTCTCTTGACGTGGAACTGATTGTTGATTCTGAAATCCCGGAGGGTACGATTGTCGTGGAGCTTGCTGATTCTGAGTATTAATCCACGACTGATTCAGATTTCTATTCCCTTGATTATATGCGTTCTGATATGCATTCTGAGGAATTTTGTTGTAGCTACCCATGAATTGTACCGACTCTGGGTTGATTGCGCATTGATCCGTAGAATGTTCCCCTGCGCACAATTCACAAATGATCGCAACTGAATGTGTCTGTCCCCCGGACCACATGTCGAACTTCTTGGAAAGTGCTGAAATCTGTGTTGTTATAGCCGTCACTCCATCTACTTCTAAAACGCCAGCGACCGTAGGTTGCGTCATTCTTGCCGTGGGCCACTGATAATTATTAGTAGCCATAGTCTCTATCAGCTGGTAAGCTTCCTCATACGTCTTAGCCATAAATGCTCCCCCTGATGCCGCATCGATACTAGACCTGAGATTCCCATGCAGGCCATTGTAAAAGGTATTCAATTGCAACCATTTGGGCAATCCGTGATGTGGACATTTCCGAAGTAACTCTTTATATCTCTCCCATGCCTCGTATAGTGACTCCCCATGTTGCTGATCAAACATGGTGATCTCATTCCTCATCTTCGCAGTTTTTGCGGGTGGGAAGAATTTTGCTAAGAATTTCTGAGCCAGGTTGTAAGACCCCAATTTTTATAAATAAAGATGAATTTTCTATAAATATCATTTTTGAATATTATGAAGTTAATTTGATATAATGTTATAGTTGTGGGTAATATTTATAAATTTTGCAAAGTAAGCAAGTTGTTATAAAATATTCGTTTGGTCGGAGAATATTCTTTTTGTCGGGGAATATTCGTACGACGGCACAATCATTGGTGGACCCCACAACGGAATTATTGTCGGATTGAGAAAACGACAAAATTATCTTTCTATAAAAATAACAGCTGAGGTATTACGTTAAAATCGTTAAAACTGTTGAACTACTTGGTAGTAAAAGTACAGTAATACGCGTGGTTGCATAGTAGCACACGGTATTGATTATTGATGCTTACGTGAGAAGTCACTCAGCTATACTCAATTATTGCTACAGTAATTGCTGCATCATATCTCTTAAATTATTGTCATAGTATCATCTGTATAATATGTTATATTATTGAGACGTTGTGGTAAGTTTGGTTATTTTATGGGGGGCCATATGTCATCATCTAAGAGTCTTTTCGTCAATAGTAATTACCGTTGTCAATAGTAATTACCGTTGTCAATAGTAATTACCGTCGTCAATAGTATTTACCTTGGTCAATAGTAATTACCTTCGTCAATAGTATTTACCTTGGTCAATAGTATTTACCTTGGTCAATAGTAATTACCTTCGTCAATAGTATTTACCTTGGTTAATAGTAATTACTTTCGTCAATAGTAGTTGTCCCTTCAATATTACCAAGAGTCATTTGACCCTTCGTTAAGACCAAGAGTCATTTGACCCTTCGTTAAGACCAAGAGCCACCCTCAGTTTTTCTATAAATAGAGGCCTAGGGCTTCATTATTTTTCACGAATTCATTCAAGCTATAGAGAGAGAAAGTATAGAGAGAATAAGAGAGAGAGAGACTAAAAGTATTCTGCTACATCACTTTTCCAATATCCAGTTCTTTTAAGGTAGGGAATATTATTTCTTTTATATTCATGAAGAGAACTTCTGTTATTCCATTTGTTATTATTCTGTTGGAATAACCAGTATACGCGGTCTACCCTATACTTGGTGACATTCTTCTATTATTCTGTTGGAACATCCTGTCTGTGTGTTTTACACCGGACCTGGTTCCGTTTATTATTCTGTTGGAACATCCTGTCTGTGTGTTTTACACCGGACCTGGTTCCGTTTTATTATTATTCTGTTGGAATATCCTGTCTGTGTGTTTTACACCGGACCTGGTTCCATTATTTATTATTCTGTCGGAATATCCTGTCTGTGCGTTTACGCCGGACCTGGTTCCATTATTTATTATTCTATTGGAATAACCTGTCTGTGCGGTCTATCGCATGCATGGTGATTTCTTTTGTTATTCCATTCTTTATTGTACTCAGTTGGTTAAGTTTTGACTTCTATACTCCATGAAATTTGTGGAATATCCTTGATAGTTGCGTTTCATCCAGTATCTTTTCAAGAAAATATTCTTCTAAGCATTCTTGAATTTTACTCCACAATGCAGTATCATGTTGACAATTTGGACGTTGTTAATTCCTGGATAAATTAATTCTTGAACTTGTTTTATTGAATTCTTATATCATTGTCATCATCCTCATGTTTATAAAATGTTGAAAGTCATCTGTGGCCTGTATTGCATAGATGGACTTGGTATGATTATGACCAGGGATTATTCGGTATAATCATGACCGTAATGTTACAAATGATGTGGTAAAAGTCCTCATTGGCCCGTAGTGCATTGATGGACAGTTGTTGGCATGATCATGACCATTAATGAATACACGAATATCCTTGGCCGTAGTGCAGGGGTGATTCGATGATGTGGATTATTTTATTAAGCTGAGTCTCAGCGATCGCAGTGTTGAAAAACCTTTTAAATCATAAAAGATAGTAGAGTTTATTTTCTACTTGACTCTTTTAATGGATTGCTTGTTCCGCTGCAGTTAAACTTGATGTCTATTATATTTTATCAGTTTAACATTGTTGAAGGCTAATGATAATTTATTCTGCATTATCTTAGTCATAATATTTCTTACTGGGCTAGTTGAGCTCACCCTTTCTTTCACTGTTCTCTTCAGGAAATGAGAACGTAGCTGGGACAAGTCGGGGTACGGAGTGATGGTCCGAATGATAGTATTAGTTAGTAGTCCTCACTATTCTATGTAATGGTGTGTTAATAAATGTAATGAGGACTCCTTTTGAGTATGAATACTCTCTAGAAGATAATATTTGTATTCAAACTCACAGTTTATGTTTTGTCGTATTGTACACGACAGTTGTATTATTAAGTTGTATTTGTATTCTGTACTATGTATCTGACGACCCAAGATGGGTGATGTATACCTAATTTTGGGGGCGTCACAGTTGGTATCAGAGCTTAGGGATATGATCCCTGGCTAAGATGTGAGAATAGAACTAGGAGGGGAGAGACGGGGAATTCCTTCGCTAGTATGGCATACCTAAGTTTATTTGCATGGTATTTAATTGGTCGGTCATAATATAAGGATAATATATGACATATCAATTAATTTTTATTTTGTGGCAGTATCTGAAAATGGCATCTGAGAATGTTGAGAATAGCAATGGAGCACAGACGACTGTTGATTCACCACACATCAATAATCATGATAATGTGCATCAGGAAGGTGTCAATCCTCATGCAAACAACAACACTGACCAAATGATGAATGATCAAATGTTCAGAGGCTTTATGCAATTCATGCAACAACAGGTGAAAGCGGCTCCTGTCCACAACGTAGGTGGAAATACTGGAAACTCTCAGGCGGTCACCGCTAAACAGTTTAAGGAGCTGGGACCACCGGAGTTTAAGGGAGAACCCAAACCACTTGTAGCTGAAACATGGATAAAGCAGATCACCAAGATATTTGATGTCTTGGGTTGCTCCGAGGAGCAAAAGGTTCCCTTTGCCGCCTTTATGTTGCGAGGAGAGGCAGATTACTGGTGGGAATCGATAAAGCGTACTCAACCTGCCGCACTGAAGATGTCTTGGGAGAAGTTCCAAGATCTGTTTAACGACAAATACTTTCCCGAGAGTATTCGTCACATGAAGGAGGTGGAGTTCATCAAATTGGAGCAGAATAATATGACCGTGTCGCAGTACGAGGCAAAATTTGCGGAGTTATCCCGGTTTGCGTCCCACCTGGTGGATAATGAAGAAAGAATGACGCGGATGTTTTTAAGAGGTTTGAAGCCGGAGATACGTCAACATCTTGTTTCTCATAAACTGTGTTTGTATTCAGATGTTGTAAATAGGGCTCAGTTGGTGGAGCGCGATAACGAGATAACGCAACCAAAAGAGAGCAGCCGGCAAAATGATAATACCAGTGAGAGCAGTCATCGAAGCGGTGACAACAAGCGTGGAGGGAATCAACAGGCCAGAAATGGTAACCACTTCGGTGGTAATCAGGGCCAAAACAATAAGAATGGACATTTCAAGAAGAGGAGATTCAACAATGATGGAAAGACGTCAGCACCAGCACCTGTCGTTAAGGAAGGAGAACGACCACCTATCATATGTTTCAAATGCGGAGGGGAGGGGCACATCAGTCCAAACTGCGCGATGCCGTCCAAAGCATGTTATAATTGTGGAAGAGAAGGTCATTTAGCCCGATTTTGTCGTTTACCGAAGACAAATTCAGCTAGGATGGAGGCACCAAAAGCCGTCCCAGAAAAGTCAAAACCGGTTGTGCAAGGGAGAGCGTTTGTTGTGAACTCCCAGAAGCAAGGAACCCGAATGAGGTCATCACGGGTAAGCTTATCATAAACTCTAACGAAGTCTATACTTTATTTGATACCGGTTCAACCCATTCTTTTATTTCTCCTACTTGCGCTCATCGATTAAATTTGATTCCGGAGAAATTAGACTTTGACTTAGCAGTTGAAACTCCATTGGGAGAAACCTTCATTACATCCACGGTTTATAAGTCTTGTTTGGTTCAAGTTGGTACCCACACATTACCTGTCGATCTTATTTCATTAAAAATACTTGCATTTGACGTGATTCTAGGGATTGATTGGTTAACTACTCATCATGCAAAAATTGATTGTTTTCGTAAGGTTGTTAGCTTTCATATTCCTAATCGACCTATTATGCGAATTCAAGCAACCAAACCATTAAAATCAATCGCTGTCATCTCAAGCCATAAAGCTATTCGTTTATTGAAAAACGGATGTCAAGCTTTCTTAGCTCATGTCACAGATCTAAACAAAAATACGTCAGCTTTGAATGATATTTCTGTTGTTAATAAATTTCCTGACGTATTTCCCGAAGAACTTCCTGGCCTACCCCCAGAGCGTGAAATTGAATTTTGTATCGACCTTGAACCCGGTACAAAACCCATTTCCAAAGCCCCATATCGAATGGCTCCTATTGAACTTCAGGAGTTAAAGACCCAACTGCAGGAATTGTTAGACATTGGTTTTATTCGTCCTAGTACTTCTCCTTGGGGTGCTCCTGTTCTGTTCGTGAAGAAGAAAGATGGGAGTATGCGACTTTGTATTGATTATCGGGAGTTGAATCATGTCACCATCAAAAATAGGTACCCATTGCCACGTATTGATGACCTGTTTGACCAGTTGCAAGGAGCACAATTCTTTTCAAAGATCGATCTTCGTTCTGGATATCATCAGCTGAAGGTTAGAACTGAGGATATTCCAAAGACGGCTTTTAGAACTCGGTATGGGCATTATGAATTCTTAGTTATGTCCTTTGGATTGACTAATGCTCCTGCTGCCTTCATGGATATGATGAACCGGGTATTCAAGGAATATTTGGATCACTTTGTGGTCGTCTTTATTGATGACATCCTTATTTATTCCAAAAGCCGTGAAGATCATGAGCAACACTTGAGGCTGGTACTCCAAAAGCTTCGTGAATACAAGCTTTATGCCAAGTTGAAGAAATGCGAGTTCTGGCTGGAAGAGGTAGCATTCCTTGGGCACGTAGTATCAAGTCGTGGAATATCTGTTGACCCGGCAAAGATTGAAGCTATTCAAAGCTGGGAGCAACCTAAATCAGTGACCGAGGTACGTAGCTTTCTTGGTTTAGCTGGTTATTATCGGAGATTCGTGGAAGGATTTTCTCGAATCGCTACTCCATTAACTCAGCTGACTCGGAAAGATACAAAGTTTGGTTGGAGCGAAGAATGTGAGCAGAGTTTTCAAGAACTCAAGAGGAGACTCATTTCAGCACCTGTTCTAACAATACCATCTGGCTCGGAGGGATTTGTCATCTACAGTGATGCTTCGAGCAAAGGGTTGGGATGCGTTCTCATGCAACATGGAAAAGTCATAGCCTATGCATCAAGACAACTCAAGGAATATGAGAGGAATTATCCTACTCATGATCTAGAGTTGGCAGCTGTTGTCTTTGCACTTAAAATTTGGAGGCATTACTTGTATGGGGAGAAAGTGGAGATCTTTACGGATCATAAAAGCCTCAAATATTTCTTCACTCAAAAGGAACTCAACATGCGACAACGACGTTGGCTTGAACTGTTGAAAGATTATGATCATACCATTCAATACCATCCTGGAAAAGCGAACGTGGTAGCTGACGCATTGAGTAGAAGATCATATGCGGGTACAAGTGCAATATTAACAACGCAAAGGCCCATTTTGTGTGACTTGCAAAGGATGGAGATAGAGTTGAAGACTCCAGGGACCCATGTGATGATGGCGAATATACGAGTAGAACCGACTTTAATCGATAAAGTTAAAGCTGCTCAAGCTACAGACCTGGAGCTGATGCGTATGAGGAAGAAAGTGCAAGAAGGTTCTATGCCGGAAGCAAGAATCGATGAAGAAGGAATACTTCGAGTCAACTCCAGACTTTGTGTTCCTAACAACCCTGATTTAAAGTATGAAATCATGATGGAGGCGCACAACACACCGTTTGCAATCCATCCTGGAAGTACCAAAATGTATCATGATCTTCGTCATACATTTTGGTGGAGCAATATGAAGAGAGAGATAGCGTTGTTTATCTCAAGGTGTCTAACTTGTCAACGAGTCAAAGCGGAGCATCAAGTACCAAAAGGTCCATTGCAACCACTTGAAATTCCAGAATGGAAGTGGGAGCACATTACCATGGATTTCGTTACCGGTCTTCCTAGGGTTTCTCAAGGTATTGATGCGATTTGGGTCATTGTTGATAGATTGACCAAGTCTGCTCATTTCTTACCGATACGAGAAACTTATACACTTGAACGTCTTGCTCGTATGTACATAAACGAGATTGTAAGACTGCATGGTATGCCAGTATCCATAGTTTCTGATCGAGACCCAAGATTCACTTCACGATTTTGGGTTAGTTTACAAAAAGCTATGGGCACGGAGTTACGATTTAGTTCAGCATATCATCCTCAGACGGACGGACAATCAGAGAGGACTATTCAAACTCTTGAAGATCTATTAAGACTCTGTGTCTTTGACTTCAAGGGAAGTTGGGACAAGTTCTTACCATTGGTGGAGTTTTCCTACAACAACAGTTATCAAGCAAGTATTGGCATGGCTCCATTCGAAGCATTGTATGGAAGAAAATGTCGTTCTCCAGTATGCTGGGATGAGGTGGGCGAAGCAACGTTGTTGGGACCGGAGTTGGTACGTATGACTACAGAAAAGATTCAAACGATCCGACAACGTATAAAAACCTCACAAGATCGACAAAAGAGTTATGCTGATCTTCATCGAAAGGACGTGGAATTTGATGTAGGAGATCATGTGTTCTTACGTGTTGCTCCATGGAAAGGAGTTACGAGATTTGGAAAGAGAGGAAAGCTAAATCCTCGATTCATCGGTCCATTTTTAATCCTCGATCGAGTAGGAACTGTGGCTTATAGACTCGCTTTACCGCCAAGTATGTCTCGTGTTCATAACGTTTTCCACATATCCATGTTACGCAAATATGTGGAAGACCCGAACCACATTATTGAGTTAGAACCGGACGAAATAGCGGAGGATTTGACGTATGAAGAAGTTCCTGTTCAAATCTTGGATAAGAAGGAACATATTCTACGCTCCAAGGTTATACCTCAAGTTAAAGTTTTGTGGAGAAACCACGATGTTGAGGAAATGACTTGGGAGTTAGAATCAGAAATGAAATCAAGGTATCCTTACCTCTTCGACATACCAGGTACGTACCCTAATTTCGAGGGCGAAATTTCATAAGAAGGGGAGGTTGTAAGACCCCAATTTTTATAAATAAAGATGAATTTTCTATAAATATCATTTTTGAATATTATGGAGTTAATTTGATATAATGTTATAGTTGTGGGTAATATTTATAAATTTTGCAAAGTAAGCAAGTTGTTATAAAATATTCGTTTGGTCGGAGAATATTCTTTTTGTCGGGGAATATTCGTACGACGGCACAATCATTGGTGGACCCCACAACGGAATTATTGTCGGATTGAGAAAACGACAAAATTATCTTTCTATAAAAATAACGGCTGAGGTATTACGTTAAAATCGTTAAAACTGTTGAACTACTCGGTAGTAAAAGTACAGTAATACGCGTGGTTGCATAGTAGCACACGGTATTGATTATTGATGCTTACGTGAGAAGTCACTCAGCTATACTCAATTATTGCTACAGTAATTGCTGCATCATATCTCTTAAATTATTGTCATAGTATCATCTGTATAATATGTTATATTATTGAGACGTTGTGGTAAGTTTGGTTATTTTATGGGGGGCCATATGTCATCATCTAAGAGTCTTTTCGTCAATAGTAATTACCGTTGTCAATAGTAATTACCGTTGTCAATAGTAATTACCGTCGTCAATAGTATTTACCTTGGTCAATAGTAATTACCTTCGTCAATAGTATTTACCTTGGTCAATAGTATTTACCTTGGTCAATAGTAATTACCTTCGTCAATAGTATTTACCTTGGTCAATAGTAATTACTTTCGTCAATAGTAGTTGTCCCTTCAATATTACCAAGAGTCATTTGACCCTTCGTTAAGACCAAGAGTCATTTGACCCTTCGTTAAGACCAAGAGCCACCCTCAGTTTTTCTATAAATAGAGGCCTAGGGCTTCATTATTTTTCACGAATTCATTCAAGCTATAGAGAGAGAAAGTATAGAGAGAATAAGAGAGAGAGAGACTAAAAGTATTCTGCTACATCACTTTTCCAATATCCAGTTCTTTTAAGGTAGGGAATATTATTTCTTTTATATTCATGAAGAGAACTTCTGTTATTCCATTTGTTATTATTCTGTTGGAATAACCAGTATACGCGGTCTACCCTATACTTGGTGACATTCTTCTATTATTCTGTTGGAACATCCTGTCTGTGTGTTTTACACCGGACCTGGTTCCGTTTATTATTCTGTTGGAACATCCTGTCTGTGTGTTTTACACCGGACCTGGTTCCGTTTTATTATTATTCTGTTGGAATATCCTGTCTGTGTGTTTTACACCGGACCTGGTTCCATTATTTATTATTCTGTCGGAATATCCTGTCTGTGCGTTTACGCCGGACCTGGTTCCATTATTTATTATTCTATTGGAATAACCTGTCTGTGCGGTCTATCGCATGCATGGTGATTTCTTTTGTTATTCCATTCTTTATTGTACTCAGTTGGTTAAGTTTTGACTTCTATACTCCATGAAATTTGTGGAATATCCTTGATAGTTGCGTTTCATCCAGTATCTTTTCAAGAAAATATTCTTCTAAGCATTCTTGAATTTTACTCCACAATGCAGTATCATGTTGACAATTTGGACGTTGTTAATTCCTGGATAAATTAATTCTTGAACTTGTTTTATTGAATTCTTATATCATTGTCATCATCCTCATGTTTATAAAATGTTGAAAGTCATCTGTGGCCTGTAGTGCATAGATGGACTTGGTATGATTATGACCAGGGATTATTCGGTATAATCATGACCGTAATGTTACAAATGATGTGGTAAAAGTCCTCATTGGCCCGTAGTGCATTGATGGACAGTTGTTGGCATGATCATGACCATTAATGAATACACGAATATCCTTGGCCGTAGTGCAGGGGTGATTCGATGATGTGGATTATTTTATTAAGCTGAGTCTCAGCGATCGCAGTGTTGAAAAACCTTTTAAATCATAAAAGATAGTAGAGTTTATTTTCTACTTGACTCTTTTAATGGATTGCTTGTTCCGCTGCAGTTAAACTTGATGTCTATTATATTTTATCAGTTTAACATTGTTGAAGGCTAATGATAATTTATTCTGCATTATCTTAGTCATAATATTTCTTACTGGGCTAGTTGAGCTCACCCTTTCTTTCACTGTTCTCTTCAGGAAATGAGAACGTAGCTGGGACAAGTCGGGGTACGGAGTGATGGTCCGAATGATAGTATTAGTTAGTAGTCCTCACTATTCTATGTAATGGTGTGTTAATAAATGTAATGAAGACTCCTTTTGAGTATGAATACTCTCTAGAAGATAATATTTGTATTCAAACTCACAGTTTATGTTTTGTCGTATTGTACACGACAGTTGTATTATTAAGTTGTATTTGTATTATGTACTATGTATCTGACGACCCAAGATGGGTGATGTATACCTAATTTTGGGGGCGTCACACAGGTCCTCCCACGTCGTTATTGAGCTTGCTGGTAGAGAGTTTAACCAACTCTTCGCCTTATCCCGCAGAGTGAATGGGAACAGACGAAGCCTAACTGCCTCGTCCGACACCCCGTTGTATTTGAAGGTGTCGCATATTTCTAGAAAACCGATTAAATGATCGTTTGGATCGTCATTAACCATTCCCCCAAACTGCACTGAGTTCTGTATCATTTGAATTGTCCCAGGCTTGATTTCGAATGTGTTTGCAGCTATTGCAGGCCTGGTGATACTAGACTGTAGCTCAGTCATCTTGGGTGTTGCAAAATCTCTTAACGCTTTCTGGTCTTCGGCAGCCATTACTTCTTCTTTTTCAGCGTTTTCGAATTCGTCCCTTGTTTCCTCTATCCACTTGCTTAACCTCTGAAACCTTTTGTCGATGTCGTCCTCAAAAGGAAGCAGGTCTGGATTTTTGGATCGAGTTTGCATAAACCAATGTCAAAAACCTGAAATGCGAATATTTAAAAAAAACGTGTTTAAGTAAAACTGGACTAATTAAACTAATATTGCAAATATATAAAGAAAATTTGTATTTATTCCCCGACAACGGCGCCAAAAACTTGTTGGCGAAAATCTAATTACGCACAACACGCAAGTATACGTGGTCAACAAGTAATATAATAGTAAGTAAAGTATCGTTCCCACAGAGATTAACACAAATTTCTCTCGCAACTACCAATTTCCTACTAATCCAAATTTTATTAAACTAATCAATCTCCAATTAAATTAAATTGTATCTCAATCATAAAAGAAAAATAAATAATCAGCACAAATACCAAATAAGAAAGTCCAAACAAATATAGAGAATTAGGCTAATAACTTCACTCTAAGCACCCCTTTGATTTGTATTACCTTATTCCAGTTTAACTCACCATTCCAGCTTATTAATCAAGAACACATAAGTAGTATTAATCACCTCTCGATGAATTAACACCGTATTGACTCAAATCCACAATTAAGATAGAATTTAATCAAACACCTTAATTAATCAAGTCACTATATTTCTAAGTAACTTCCAATTAAGCAAGGTTTAATCCCAAGTCCTCTTCAAGATTACATATGATGTTCAGCATATCTCTATCTCAACAATAATCACTAATTTGCTCTCAACAAATTTAATGACACATGCTATATTAATTAAGTCTAGATTTATATTTCATCTCTCAAATTCATACAAATCACACATAAAATTGTTGATCAAGCAATTTATAAATTAACGCTCAAATTAATATAGATAAACTGCATAATAGCTATATTAAACTGAAAACCAAGGTTTCACAATCATCGTTCCACTTAGAGATCCATTAAAAGCCTAATAAATAATTTAGCCCATAATAAACGAATAATACGCTTTATAAACCAAAGGAAACATCATCCCGAATACAGAGCTAGAAAGTTAGAGAAGAAAATTGATACACCACCCTTCTCCGCCTCTAATTCTAAAACTTCGTGAATTTTCCTCTTCTTCATTCTTTCCAATCCTTGCTCCCGTTGATAGATTAGCTCCTCCTTTGAACGCCTCTCTATATCTGTTATTAATAGCCTTTTTACTCCTCCAACCAAGACTCCTATTCCATCACAAAGTTCTGCCCAACAGAGTCCAGCTCGCAAAAAAAAAAATAGTTCAGTTGACGCACCAGCGCGATCCGCGCTGGCTTTTACACTACCGTCGCGCGCTTCGCGCCAGCCTGCCAGCAGCTCTTTCACGCCACAGTGCGGTCCGCGCTCTCCAGCCTAGTGATGCGGCGCGCTCCGCGCCAGGTAGACAGAAACTTCAACATATCCTCAAGACATCCTCAAATGCTCCAATTTGCTACATGAGTCGGAATTACCTACAACCAAACGCAAACCCCATCAAAGATAACATGAAAATACTCAAAAACTAGCAAGATAACAAGCCATATAAACATAATTCATGGGTTAAAACCTACTCATCAGCTTGCCATTCGTTGAGTGCTATCTGGTTTCCTTCAGGTGGAATGTATCTTTGCAATTCAGACCAGAGGCTTCATACTTTGGATATTTTGGGAGTGCTCTTTTGTTGAGAATCGTGTTTACTCTACGATTCTGCCTTAGCGTTGTGAGCACCTCTGTTGAAGCCTTAGTTCTGCATTATACGATTTAGCTTTGGTAGTTCTGCAGACACTACGACTCCGAGATCAGATCTTGACACTCTACGGTTTCTGTCTTTAAGCTTGTTGTCTTCGTCTGATCTGGCTCGACTACGATCTCTGGCTCTGATATGATCAATAGACTCTACGACTCCGAGTGTGGTCTACGATTCTTGACTTTGCTTTGGCAGATGCTTGTTCGGTTCTTAGACATGCTGTCTTTACGATTCTGAACATGACTTCCTCAGCAGACTACGACTCCGAGGAAACTCTTCTCGACACACTACGATCCTTCCTCGTCTCTCCTGGCAGTCTGCCAACTCTTAGATCTACTATCTTGCAAACTACGATCACTACTAGAAAATCAAGATATGGCGACGAGGTATAGCGACGGTCGGCGCGGAACCGTAGCAATAGATATATATAGCGACGGTCACTGTATGACCGTCGGTATAAGCCCTTGAAGGTATTCTATTCCGAGGGTCACAAAATGGCCGTCGGTATAGGTCTTTTTTTGGGATTTTAACGAGGGTCACAAAGGGGGCGTTTTATCAGTATTGTTCTTTCCCCCAAACCAAACTCTCTCTCAGTCGCTCGATCTCAGTCATTGAATCTCACTCACTCTTCATCTCCTCTTCAGTATTCTCGCTCCATCTCACTCCGTCCGGCTTGGAAGGATCATATTGATTGGCTGTTTGAAGAGGAAACACACGATCGAGTGTCCGCCGGACTTCGTCTCACTCCATCTCTCCGTCTAGCTTGAAAGGATCATATTGATAGAGGGTTTGAGCAGGTATAATATCATTCTTTAGGTTTTTAATTTTATTTACCCCTTAGTTGTTATGATTTCCCCTATTTCTCCGATCCCTCTAACAAGCCCTAAATTTACTGATTTTGGGACACCCTTCTGTGGGGTGTTTCATGGTTCTGGGATTCACCATGGAATGCAAGGGCTGCTGCTGTTCCTCTCAGAGGATTGCGGTGGCCAAAGGGAACAAAAGTTCCTTCGATTCTTTACCTGGAGATGGACATTCCATGATCTGTCAATGATGGGTCGGCTTATAATTAGTAAGTAGAAATAATTAGTTAGTAGAAGAAGAACATGAAGAGAAGAATAATGTTTCTGATATGAGATTTTAACCAATACCCAATACAAGTCTCTGACTCGAAATCAATCATGGCTAAGATGTACTATGTGCTCATTGTATCATGTAGTTTGGAAAATAAATGATATAAATAAAGTCATTCTTCTTCATCTTGTTCCTACTATTTCTAGTATTTCAAAATTTGTTTTGCATTCTAAAGTTTTCGCAGTGAACATTCGTTTCAGCTAACTGATGATGCACATGTTATATGCTTGAGTCTGGTATATATGCTTTTTCTAGGGAATTAATGTATGTATATGAACTAGCTAGTCACGGAAATTAGAAGTGTAATTAAGAAAGTTTTGGCAAAAATGTATTCTTCCTAGTATCACCTTTTATTATATACTAGTGTTTTAACACTTGAAAGAAGTAGGCAATAGGTTCTCAAGGAAGCGAGTTCTTTCTCCATTTACAGTCTTCAGAAAATGCAACTTTCTAACTTCGGAAGTAACATTATGAACTATTTAAAAAGCTCTCTCTCTCTTTGTGTCTTTGTGGGTGGGTGTGCATGAGTTTTTTGCTTGTATGAGCATTCATCTGTTTGTGTCCGTGTAAGTATTGCAATTGTTTGGTTTTTGTTCACTGCAAAAGAAGAGTTATGGGGCGGCATGTGGAGTGCATTCACATGTGTGTTCTGTCGTATAAATATTCCACTGCATCACAAACTTATTTGCTGGGCAATTCCAAGTACACTAGGTCTGTATCGGTGTTATCACTGTTTTGGCTGTGTTCTATTCACTCCATGTGCTGCTATGGTTGCTTCTGTCTTTGGTAATACGCCATTCTCGAAGCACTTTAGTTCTTCAGGAGTTCATATTCTTAATGTTTGAATTCAGGCCAACCTTATCCGGATGCTGTCTATTTTTTCATTTTAATCAGACAAACTATCACACTTATCTAAGATCAAGAAAAGAAAACCTTTGAGCTGCATCCTAGAGAGTTGGTAGCATTTATTGGCAAGCATATGTAGAGCTATAGCCGACTAGCTAGTATATGATATTTGGTGGTATATATCAATGTGTAGAGCTCATTTTGAGTATATTATATTTGAGTCGAGCTCGAGCCGAGCTTTCAGTCGAGCCGAGCTGAGCTGGACTATATTCACTAGAGCCAAACTGGACCAAACTCACAGGCAGCTCTGTTCGTTTACAACTCTATACATGTGCAAGTAAAGATTACAAATAGTGTTTCCAATCGTACCTTAAAAATAAGCCAGGTAGCTTTGTAGACACAGTAGTGTGACAATGTACTTGCCTGAAACCATTTTGGCAAATACTATAAATAACCACAGAGGACAAGGTTAGTATTAGGACTTTCCTAAGTTTTAGATCATTTACAGTGAATAACTATGGAATCTGGGAAATGGATCGCACAAATCAGAGGACAATGATCCTCCACAATAAAGTTGTTCACAAACAAAGAATGTGGTTGATCCTTGGCCTGTTAACTAGATTACTACAATATAAATATTTTCTAAGAGAGTTGACTCCTATCAGACCCGAATGCTATCGCTCACCAGATTCCACTTCTTTGACATTGCTTACTACTTCTTCAACTGTTCTTGATAGACATTGTGTGTGTTCCTCGATATATTGCATAACCATATGCAATTGTTCTCGACAAGCTGCCAACTGTAGATTTGCACAATGTAGCTCAGAATTTAGCTCTTTAATCCTCATGTCCTTGTCATCCTATGACAAAGGAAAAGAGAATAACTTTCATAATATAAACTATATGATTTTACAAAAATTAAAAACATTTGAGGAACATATGATAAGTGATCGATGGATTTGTATATACTTTTATGTGGTTCTCGGGTTGGGGTTGCCAGCTGCCATAATGCTCAAGTAATTAATTAAGCTACATATATACTTTGCATTCTTTTTTTTTTCTTTGGTAATTGCAGCCTTGTATATTATTAGAATTTGGTACTAGAGCATATATGGTTATAGAGGGCTGAAATCATGAAACCCTGATTTAATTATATAATAATGCATGTGTGGTAAATTTAGGGAGGGAGGGAGCAATTATAAGAATATCTGAGTGGTGGGAAGGGGACTTTGTAAGACCCCAACTTATTAATGAATAAAATCAAATTTTCTCTAAATATTATTGTGAATAATAAGGGGTTAATTTGATATAATACTTTGGTTATGGGTGAAATGTGCAAATTTTGCAAAATAAGCAAGTGGTTATAAAATATTTATTTTTGGTCGGTGAATATTCGGTTGGTCGTGGAATATTCTTGCTGTCGGAGAATATTCGTACGACGACGCAGCCTTGTGTGGGCCCCATAACGGAAAGCGATTGGATGAAGAAAACGACAAGTATAAGTTGTTTATAAATAACGGCGTAGTTGTTACCGTTAATACTGTTGGAATACCCGGTGGTTAAAATACAGTAGCACACGGTATTGCACCAATTATTGATTCTTACGTAAGAAGGCACTACTCAATAATTGTTACAGTAGTTATTATTCAATATTTTATTTTATTGATTCAATAATTGCTGCGTTGATATTTTATATTATTGTTGTTTCAATAATTGTTGCTGCACAGTATTTTCATTTATCAGATCAATAATTCATATTATTTGAATAATATTATTAGATAACATTATTGGCAATGTCTAGAAAGTTCTGTCTAAGGAGAGGTTTGGTCATCTAATTGCGCGCCAGTAAGGAGAAATCCTTATTGGAAAGCCCCCTCTTTCCTGGGAACGGCCTGGTTGTCATAAATGTGATTCTGTAATATTATTTGTGAATAATTAATTATTGATTCATATGATAAGGAAATATTTATTTTATGTGGATATAAATGAGGGATATATTTTTGTGGTTAAAAATGAAGGAGTTAATGTTGAGGTTTTTATCAGTATTTTTGTCGGAATGGAGGTATTAAAAATCAGGGTTTTTGAGATAGTTTGCGGGGGTTATAATTTTTAATCCGACCGTTGGATCGTGGTAATTTTTGGATATGTTATACATATATAAGTTGAGTATATGTCCACAAATTTTGAACCGTTAAAAATGAACGTATGATTTATTATGAATTTTACAAGATGACTGGTTCAGAAATTGTTGAATTTTCGGAGTTTATCATTTTGGTGGAAAATTCTAGAATTGGTGGGCCCCACTTGTGGTTGGTGAAGAAATGTGCTGAATTATATTTCAAATGTGGTGGGTGGGAATAGTAGCAGGTAAAGCCATCAGGTTGCAGGTCAAACCTACCAAAATTTTCCTATAAATAGAGGGCTAAGTTAGAATTGAAAATCACACCAGAAACAAGTTTTCTCTCTTTCTCTCTCTAGATTATTGAGTGTATTTTGTGAGTATTTAGATACTTTGAGAGTTTCTATTCATCAGAGCAAGTTTCTTTCAGCCTTATACCGGTATTCCGACCAGAAGTACTGATATTTTGAGGTAAGGGATATTATTTTCTTCTTAAATGATATTATTTTCTTCAATATCATTATGCTGAAATATTGATATGAGTTTTTATCAAATTTGGAACTTTTTGTGTCGGGGGTTACTATTCACGTATACGGCACTATTCACGAATACGGCACTATTCACCGAAAAATAAAATTTTTCCCTTTTTGTCCAAGATGTCTATTATGGTTACTATCTTTGATTGTATCCATGTTTTGATCTTTATTTTTGAATTCTGCTTCACAATTGATTATTATGAAGTATTATTGATCTTGGATAAACTGTTATACGAATCCCTACTATTTGTCCTTCTGTCTCATTGGATTCGTTCTCTTTAAGATATTTTTCATCATCCTCAGTCCTAAATGATGATATTACTGAATATCTTTGGCCTGTAGTGCAAAGATGTATGATTACTTGATGAATATCTTTGGCCTGTAGTGCAAAGATGAACAGGTGTTGAGATGAACATGACTGACTGGTGATACAAATGAATATCTTTGGCCTGTAGTGCAAAGATGAATATTTGGTTAAAGATGATTATTAATTGATGTTACAGGGATAAAATATTGATGATGGACTTTTAAATCTTAGAAGATAGTAGAATTCTTTCTCTACTTGACTCTTCTAATGGTTTGCTGTTTCCGCTGCAGTTGTTGATCTAAAACTTGTTGTCGATTATATTCTATCAGATTTTTCCCTGTTGAAGACTAACGATAATTTGTTGTATATTATCTTAGTCATAATATTCTTTACTGGGCTAGTTGAGCTCACCCTTTTCCTTTTTGTTCCATTTTTCTTCTCAGGAGGTGAGAACATAGCAGGATCTAGTCGGGGTATGGAGTGATGGTTCTAGAAAGATGTATTAGCAGTCCTCACTATTTCTGTAAAATAGTGTTTGAATAATTGTAATGAGGATTTATTTGAGTGTGGATATTGTCTAGAAGACAATATTTGTATTTAAACTCACAGTATGTGTTGTCGTATTTTGCACGACAATTGTATTATTGAAGTTGTAGTTTGCTTTCTGTACCATGTATTTGGCGACTCAGAATGGGTGTTGTATACCTATTCTGGGGGCGTCACAGTTGGTATCAGAGCTTAGGGATATGATCCCTGGCTGAGATGTGAGACAAGAACTAGGAGGGGAGAGACGGGGAATTCCTTCGCTAGTATGACCTGACTAAGTTTATTTGGTGTTTATTTGGTCGGTCAGAGTATAGGGATAATATATGACATGACTATTAACCCTTGTTTTATGGCAGTATTTAAGAATGGCAGCTGAGAACGTTAATAATGGAGTAAATCAGACCGTGGAGACACCTTTGATCACTACCCAGGGGAACGTGCAACAGGAAGGCAATATTCCTCCTGTAAACAACGTTACCGAGCAAACGATGAATGATGGAATGTTTAGGAGCTTTTTGCAGTTCATGCAAAATCAGACGAGGGAGACTCGTGTGCAGAATACGGGTGGAAATGATAACAACGCGCGGTTTGTCACAGCTAAGCAGTTCAAAGAATTGGGACCACCAGAATTTAAGGGAAAGCCGGATCCGATCATGGCGGAAACGTGGGTCAAGCAAATTACCAAGATATTTGATGTCTTGGGATGCACGGAGGAACAGAAGGTTCCATTCGCCACATTTATGTTCCGCGGTGAGGCAGACTACTGGTGGGAGTCTGTGAAGCGTACCCAGCCTGACGCACTCAACATGTCCTGGGAAACATTTCAAAAACTGTTCAATGACAAGTACTTTCCTGAAAGTATTCGTCATATGAAGGAGGTTGAGTTTATTAGACTGGAACAAAACAACATGACGGTGTCCCAGTACGAGGCGAAGTTTGCAGAGTTATCCAGGTTTGCACCTCATTTGGTCGAAAATGAGGAACGAATGACAAGGATGTTTCTGAGAGGTCTAAAACCCGAGATTCGGCAATATCTTATCTCTCATAAATTTTCTTTATATTCAGATGTTGTAAACAGGGCTCAATTATTAGAGCGAGATAATGAGTATGTGCAACCGAGGGACCACAACCAGGGTCATACCGGTGGCGGCAGTCATCGAAGCAATGAAAACCAGCAGGGAGGAAAACATTCGGACAAAAGCGGTAACCACTCTGGTGGTAATCGTGGTCGTGATAATAGAAGGAGCGAGTCGGGAGGAGATTTCAAGAAGAGAAGGTACAACAATGATAACGTGAAGACGTCAGCACAAACATCAACTGTTTCTAGGGGAGGAGAACGACCACCGGTCGTATGTTACAAATGTGGGAAAGAGGGACATATCAGCCCAAACTGCCCACAACAATCCAAGGTATGTTATAACTGTGGAAAGGAAGGTCATATAGCTCGAGAGTGTTCTGTAGCAAAACCAAGTTCAGCGGGGATGGTGACTCCAAAAGTTATCCCGGATAAGTCGAAATCAGCGGTTCCTGGAAGGGCGTTTGTCGTTACTGGCCAAAACGCGAGAAACCCGAACGAGGTGATCACGGGTAAGCTAATCTTGAATTCTTGCGAAGTTTATACTTTACTAGATACCGGTTCTACCCATTCTTTTATCTCTCCTGCTTGTGCTCAACGTTTAAACTTGACTCCGGAGAAATTGGACTTTAACTTATCTGTTGAAACTCCGTTGGGTGAAACCTTCGTTACATCTACAGTTTATAAATCTTGCATGATCCAAGTTGGCACTATCACATTACCTGTTGATCTTATCTCTTTAAAGATACTTGCTTTTGATGTGATTTTAGGAATTGATTGGTTAACCACTCATCATGCTAAAATTGATTGTTTTCGTAAGGTTGTTAGTTTTCATATTCCTAACCAACCTGTCATACGAATTCAAACTACTAAACCACTAAAATCAGTCACTGTCATATCAAGCCACAAAGCTATTCGTTTATTGAAAAACGGATGTCAAGCTTTCTTAGCCCATGTTATGGATTTGAACAAAGACAAGTCAGATTTGAATAATATTTCTATTGTTAGAGAATTTTCCGATGTATTTCCTGAAGAACTTCCCGGTCTACCCCCGGAACGAGAAATTGAATTCTTTATTGACCTTGAACCCGGTACAAAGCCCATTTCTAAAACCCCATATCGAATGGCTCCTATTGAACTTCAGGAGTTAAAAGTCCAACTACAGGAGTTGTTGGACATCGGTTTTATTCGTCCTAGTACGTCTCCTTGGGGTGCTCCTGTTTTATTCGTAAAGAAGAAAGACGGGAGTATGCGACTTTGTATTGACTATCGAGAATTGAACCATGTCACCATCAAGAATAGGTATCCGCTACCTCGCATTGATGACCTGTTTGACCAGTTGCAAGGAGCACAATTCTTTTCAAAGATCGATCTTCGTTCTGGATATCATCAGCTGAAGATTAAAACTGAGGATATTCCAAAGACTGCCTTCAGAACTCGGTACGGGCATTATGAATTCTTAGTAATGTCTTTTGGATTGACTAATGCTCCTGCTGCCTTCATGGATATGATGAACCGTGTATTCAAAGAATATTTGGATCAGTTCGTTGTTGTCTTTATTGATGACATCCTCATCTATTCCAAAAGCCGTGAAGATCATGAGCGCCATTTGAAGCTGGTACTGCAAAGGCTTCGTGAAAACAAGCTATATGCCAAACTGAAGAAATGCGAGTTCTGGCTTGAGGAAGTAGCATTCCTTGGGCACGTGGTGTCAAAACATGGAGTATCTGTCGACCCGGCGAAGATTGAAGCCATACAAAGTTGGGAGCAACCGAAGTCGGTAACCGAAGTACGTAGCTTTCTGGGCTTAGCTGGTTATTATCGGAGATTTGTGGAAGGATTTTCTCGAATCGCTACTCCGTTAACTCAGCTGACTCGGAAAGATACAAAATTCGTATGGAGTGAGGAATGCGAGAAGAGTTTCCAAGAACTCAAGAGGAGACTCATTTCGGCACCTGTTTTGACAATACCATCTGGTTCGGATGGATTTGTTATCTACAGCGATGCTTCAGGCAAAGGGTTAGGATGTGTTCTCATGCAACATGGGAAAGTCATAGCCTATGCCTCACGACAACTCAAAGAATATGAGAGGAATTATCCTACTCATGATTTGGAGTTGGCAGCAGTCGTTTTTGCGTTGAAGATCTGGAGACACTACCTGTATGGGGAGAAAGTGGAGATCTATACAGATCATAAAAGCCTCAAATATTTCTTCACCCAAAAGGAACTCAACATGCGGCAACGACGTTGGCTTGAGCTGTTGAAAGATTACGATCATACCATCCAATACCATCCTGGAAAAGCAAACGTAGTAGCTGACGCATTGAGTAGAAGATCATATGCGGGTACGAGTGCAATGTTTTTAACACAAAGGCCCATTTTGTATGACTTGCAAAGGATGGAGATAGAGATGAAGGCTCCAAGTACCCACATGATGATATCAAATATACGAGTAGAACCGACTTTAATCGATAAAGTTAAAGCTGCTCAAGCTACGGACATAGAGCTGATGCGTATGAAGAAGAAAGTGCAAGAAGGTGCTATTCCAGAAGCAAGAATCGATGAAGAAGGAATACTTCGAGTCAACTCCAGACTTTGTGTTCCTAACGATTTTGACTTGAAGCATAGAATAATGATGGAGGCACACAACACACCGTTTGCAATCCATCCTGGGAGTACCAAAATGTATCACGATCTTCGACATACATTTTGGTGGAGCAATATGAAAAGAGAGATCGCGGAGTTTATCTCGAGATGTTTAACTTGTCAACGTGTAAAAGCGGAGCATCAAGTACCAAAGGGTCCATTGCAACCACTTGAGATTCCGAAATGGAAGTGGGAACACATTACTATGGATTTTGTTACAGGTCTTCCCAAGGTTTCTCAAGGCATAGATGCGATTTGGGTTATTGTTGATAGATTAACCAAGTCCGCTCATTTCTTGCCGATACGTGAGACTTATTCCCTTGAACGTCTTGCTAGTATGTACGTGAACGAGATTGTGAGATTGCATGGCATGCCAGTATCCATAGTTTCGGATCGTGACCCAAGATTCACTTCACGATTTTGGGTTAGCTTGCAGAAAGCTATGGGCACGGATTTACGATTCAGTTCAGCATACCATCCTCAAACGGACGGACAATCAGAGAGGACTATTCAAACTCTTGAAGATCTATTAAGACTTTGTGTCTTAGATCTCAAAGGGAGTTGGGATAAGTACCTACCATTGGTGGAATTCTCCTACAACAACAGTTATCAGGCGAGCATAGGTATGGCTCCATTTGAGGCGTTGTATGGAAGAAAATGTCGTTCTCCAGTATGCTGGGACGAGGTGGGTGAAGCAACATTGTTGGGACCAGAATTGGTACGCATTACTACAGAGAAGATCCAAACGATTCGACAACGTATACAAACGGCACAGGATCGACAAAAGAGTTATGCGGATCTTCATCGGAAGGACGTGGAATTTAATATTGGGGATCATGTATTGTTACGTGTTGCACCATGGAAGGGAGTTACAAGATTTGGGAAGAGAGGAAAGCTCAATCCAAGATTTGTTGGTCCATTTGAGATTCTTGAGCGAATAGGAAATGTGGCATATAGACTCGCATTACCTCCAAGCATGTCTCGTGTTCATAATGTTTTTCACATATCTATGCTTCGTAAATATGTTAAAGACCCGAACCACATTATTGAGTTAGAACCAGACGAGATAGCTGAAGATTTAACGTACGAGGAGGTACCTGTTAAGATCTTGGATAGGAAAGAGCATGTCCTACGCACGAAGGTTATACCACAAGTTAAGGTTTTGTGGAGAAACCATGCTATTGAAGAAATGACCTGGGAGTTGGAATCAGAAATGAAAGCGAGGTATCCTCACCTTTTTGAAACATCAGGTACGTACGTCAATTTCGAGGACGAAATTTCATAAGGAGGGGAGGTTGTAAGACCCCAACTTATTAATGAATAAAATCAAATTTTCTCTAAATATTATTGTGAATAATAAGGGGTTAATTTGATATAATACTTTGGTTATGGGTGAAATGTGCAAATTTTGCAAAATAAGCAAGTGGTTATAAAATATTTATTTTTGGTCGGTGAATATTCGGTTGGTCGTGGAATATTCTTGCTGTCGGGGAATATTCGTACGACGACGCAGCCTTGTGTGGGCCCCATAACGGAAAGCGATTGGATGAAGAAAACGACAAGTATAAGTTGTTTATAAATAACGGCGTAGTTGTTACCGTTAATACTGTTGGAATACCCGGTGGTTAAAATACAGTAGCACACGGTATTGCACCAATTATTGATTCTTACGTAAGAAGGCACTACTCAATAATTGTTACAGTAGTTATTATTCAATATTTTATTTTATTGATTCAATAATTGCTGCGTTGATATTTTATATTATTGTTGTTTCAATAATTGTTGCTGCACAGTATTTTCATTTATCAGATCAATAATTCATATTATTTGAATAATATTATTAGATAACATTATTGGCAATGTCTAGAAAGTTCTGTCTAAGGAGAGGTTTGGTCATCTAATTGCGCGCCAGTAAGGAGAAATCCTTATTGGAAAGCCCCCTCTTTCCTGGGAACGGCCTGGTTGTCATAAATGTGATTCTGTAATATTATTTGTGAATAATTAATTATTGATTCATATGATAAGGAAATATTTATTTTATGTGGATATAAATGAGGGATATATTTTTGTGGTTAAAAATGAAGGAGTTAATGTTGAGGTTTTTATCAGTATTTTTGTCGGAATGGAGGTATTAAAAATCAGGGTTTTTGAGATAGTTTGCGGGGGTTATAATTTTTAATCCGACCGTTGGATCGTGGTAATTTTTGGATATGTTATACATATATAAGTTGAGTATATGTCCACAAATTTTGAACCGTTAAAAATGAACGTATGATTTATTATGAATTTTACAAGATGACTGGTTCAGAAATTGTTGAATTTTCGGAGTTTATCATTTTGGTGGAAAATTCTAGAATTGGTGGGCCCCACTTGTGGTTGGTGAAGAAATGTGCTGAATTATATTTCAAATGTGGTGGGTGGGAATAGTAGCAGGTAAAGCCATCAGGTTGCAGGTCAAACCTACCAAAATTTTCCTATAAATAGAGGGCTAAGTTAGAATTGAAAATCACACCAGAAACAAGTTTTCTCTCTTTCTCTCTCTAGATTATTGAGTGTATTTTGTGAGTATTTAGATACTTTGAGAGTTTCTATTCATCAGAGCAAGTTTCTTTCAGCCTTATACCGGTATTCCGACCAGAAGTACTGATATTTTGAGGTAAGGGATATTATTTTCTTCTTAAATGATATTATTTTCTTCAATATCATTATGCTGAAATATTGATATGAGTTTTTATCAAATTTGGAACTTTTTGTGTCGGGGGTTACTATTCACGTATACGGCACTATTCACGAATACGGCACTATTCACCGAAAAATAAAATTTTCCCTTTTTGTCCAAGATGTCTATTATGGTTACTATCTTTGATTGTATCCATGTTTTGATCTTTATTTTTGAATTCTGCTTCACAATTGATTATTATGAAGTATTATTGATCTTGGATAAACTGTTATACGAATCCCTACTATTTGTCCTTCTGTCTCATTGGATTCGTTCTCTTTAAGATATTTTTCATCATCCTCAGTCCTAAATGATGATATTACTGAATATCTTTGGCCTGTAGTGCAAAGATGTATGATTACTTGATGAATATCTTTGGCCTGTAGTGCAAAGATGAACAGGTGTTGAGATGAACATGACTGACAGGTGATACAAATGAATATCTTTGGCCTGTAGTGCAAAGATGAATATTTGGATAAAGATGATTATTAATTGATGTTACAGGGATAAAATATTGATGATGGACTTTTAAATCTTAGAAGATAGTAGAATTCTTTCTCTACTTGACTCTTCTAATGGTTTGTTGTTTCCGCTGCAGTTGTTGATCTAAAACTTGTTGTCGATTATATTCTATCAGATTTTTCCCTGTTGAAGACTAACGATAATTTGTTTGTATATTATCTTAGTCATAATATTCTTTACTGGGCTAGTTGAGCTCACCCTTTTCCTTTTTGTTCCATTTTTCTTCTCAGGAGGTGAGAACATAGCAGGATCTAGTCGGGGTATGGAGTGATGGTTCTAGAAAGATGTATTAGCAGTCCTCACTATTTCTGTAAAATAGTGTTTGAATAATTGTAATGAGGATTTATTTGAGTGTGGATATTGTCTAGAAGACAATATTTGTATTTAAACTCACAGTATGTGTTGTCGTATTTTGCACGACAATTGTATTATTGAAGCTGTAGTTTGCTTTCTGTACCATGTATTTGGCGACTCAGAATGGGTGTTGTATACCTATTCTGGGGGCGTCACAGACTTGGCATAAATCTTACATATATACACCTTTTTTGTTTTGTTTGAGTGAACTGGGAGTTTGGTTGGTGCATAGATTTCTATACGCAATATCATTCTGATGGTTGTTCAATTTGATTTAGGGACATAATAGTATGGATAAGACGTGGATGGAATTACCAAGATATTCTAGAGAATATCTTGCAGGCATAGAGAGATTTTTGGACTTTGGTTTCGAAAAAGTGGGCATGGTAACGGGAAGAATTCCTTGTCCATGTAAGAATTGTGTAAATGGCTGATACCAGATTCGAGCTACTATTCGTGAACATTTGATTTGTGATGGATTTATGTTTGGCTACACGAATTGGGTGCATCAAGGGGAAGATGTGATTATCAGGAATGGGAGTAATGATGATGTTCACGACGAACCATCACAATCCGAAGATGATCATCGTATGCCTGAGATGGTAAATGATATATTTAGGGATCACGGTGTGGAATCATCAGCTGAAGCTATAAAATACCAAAAGTACATGTCAGAGGCCAATCAACCATTATATCCTGGATGTGAAATTGAGACTGTCCTTTCATTCATTGTATGGCTTTTCAATCATAAAAATGTTAGCAAATGGACTGACGTGTCCTTTGATGGTTTGCTCCGTAAGTTCAAGTCATCATTTCCATCATTTGCAAACTTGCCTGATAATTTTTATGAAATGAAGAAAATGGTTGGAAATTTAGGGTTTAGTTATGAGAAGATTGATGCATGCGAGAATGATTGTATGCTCTTTTGGAGGGAGAATGAAAAATTAGAGTCTTGTACAGTTTGTAAATCATTGAGATGGAAGCAGAATGAGATGGTTGTACCAGAGAATGCACAAATAGATACAAATGCTAAGAGGAGCAAAGTAGCTGTGAAGCAATTACGTTATTTACCGTTAATTCCGAGATTGCAGAGGCTATTTATGTCTGTAGAAACTGCAAAATACATGACGTGGCATCATGTAAAGCGACGGAAAGATGGAGTGAATCGTCATCCAGCTGACTCTGCAGCTTGGAAGCATTTAGATACAATGTACCCTACATTCTCTCAAGAATATCGAAATGTAAGACTCGGACTGTCCACTGATGGCATGAGTCCCTTTACCCATGGGTCACCGTATAGTATATGGCCAGTGACAGTTGTTGTTTATAACTTACCACCATGGATGTGTATGAAGCAGGAGTATTTTATCATGCCATTGTTAATACCTGGTCCAAACTCTCCATGTAATGATATTGACGTGTATATGCAACCTTTAATTGAAGAGTTGAAGATACTATGGAGTAATGGGGTTGAAACGTATGATGCATCTACCGGTACAAAGTTCCAAATGTGTGCTGCACTGTTGTGGACAATTAGTGATTTTCCAGCTCTTGCTATGTTGTCTGGTTGGAGCACTAAAGGTAAGTTGGCATGTCCATCATGTCAAATGAACACTCGTTCTTGTAGATTGCAAAGTAAGGAATGTTATATCGGGCATCGTTGTTTTCTGGAGTCGGGTCATAGTTATAGGTTTGATACACGAAGATTTAACGGACAATGTGACCATAGTGAAGCTCTGGTGGTGCCATCAGGATTTGATATTCTCGAACAAGTTAATGCCATTAATGTCACTTTTGGAAAGACACCCACTAGCACGAAGACCATTCCCCATGACTCAAAACATAATTGGAGGAAGAAAACTATTTTCTTTGAATTGCCATATTGGCGGATACTTTTGTTGCGCCACAATCTAGATGGAATGCACATTGCCAAAAACATTTGTGATAGCCTGATTGGGACATTGTTGAGTGTGCAAGGAAAGTCAAAAGATAATTTAAAAGCACGATTGGACTTGATGAAAATGGGTATACGAAGAGAGCTCCATCCAATACCCGTGCAAGCAAGCAATTCAAAGTACCTTTTGCCGGCTGCAAGCTACTCAATGTCTAAGAAAGAAAGACATGATTTCTTACAAGTGTTGAAAAATGTTAAGGTACCTGATGGATATGCTTCAAATATTTCACGTTGCATCAATTTGAAGGGGGGTAAGATCTCAGGTCTTAAAAGTCACGATTGCCATATTTTAATGCAACAATTACTTCCAATAGCAATACGATGTACCAACTTGCCTAGACATGTCTGCTCAACAATAATTGAACTTTGTAACTACTTTAGAGAATTATGTTCCAACTATAACACATCGGAAGATTATGAACGGTTGAACAAGAAAATTCCGTTAATACTTTGCAAGCTTGAGATTGTGTTTCCTCCTGCTTTCTTTGATATAATGGTACATTTGTGTGTCCACCTTGCTGAAGAGGCAAAGATAGCCGGAAATGTGAAATATCGACAAATGTGGGCTTTTGAAAGATACATGGGCAAGTTAAAAGGGTATATTCGCAACAGAAGTCGTCCAGAAGGGTCAATTGTAGAAGGGTATATCGCTGAAGAATGTGTTACATTTTGCTCAAGATATTTGAGTCAACACAATGCTGCATGGAAACGAGTTGGAAGAAATGAAGATGGATACGAACAAGGTGAATCAAGTTTATCTGTATTCAGAAACATAGGTCGATTTCTTAATGTCCCAAAAGTTTGTACTCTATGTGGCGATGATGTCAAGAGTGCACACCTGTATGTGCTATTCAATTGTACAGAGGTTGAGTCATATCTAATGTGAGTAAATAAAGAATGACATTTATTGTTCGAAATATTAATAACTTTTGTTAGCCAGCTAGCTATGACAAAAAAATTTGTTTGTTTATTTATTTGTAGTATTTGGCAAGATTCATATATGTTACGACGTGGAAAGCGTAAACAAAAACTGACGCCAAGGGAAATTGACAATGCTAAGAAAAAGGAATTTCCTGAATGGTTTAAGAATTATGTAAGTACTACATTATGTGAACATAATTTTATGCAAAATTTTGTAATGGTTATTAATAATAAATGGATGGAATTTGCTTATATTGCTACCATTTTGTAGATGGCAACTATGAATAATGATGCTTCAAAAGAAGTTCAAGCTCTTGCATTTGGCCCAAATTTGATAGGCAGGAGAGGAGATGGTTATTTGGTAAATGGGTATCGATTCCATTCTACAAGTTGTGAGAGTAAGAGGAGAACGCAGAATAGTGGGGTATATGTGGTAGCAACTACTCGTGGATATTCCTCTGCTAGAGACCGAAATCCTAAGGAAGATGTAGTTGAATACTTTGGTATTTTGGAAGATGTTGTTGAATTAGATTATTATGGATCTGGCAAAGTTGTTCTATTCAAATGTAAGTGGTATGACAGTTTAGCACGTGATAGAGGGGTCAAAACTGATGACTATGGCTTCACGCTTGTAAATTATCAAAAGTTTGGTTCAACCGATGAGCCCTTTGTAATGCCTTCTCAGGTTCAACAAATATTTTATGTTGATGATCAAAGGGATAACAATTGGCGTGTGGTTATACGAACAAAGCCGAGAGATTTATGTGAAGATGCTGAAGTAGATTCTGATAGTGACGAGTTACCCAATACCAATGAAGAATTCATCACTCCAGTTGCAGAAGTTGATATTGAAAACATAAATTGGGTTAGGAATGACGTTGATGCTGAATTAGTTGAAAATGGTGGAAAAAGACTTAAAAGTAAGCGAAAAACAGGATCTCAAATTGATACATCTCGTTTCAAAAGACGAATAATTGAACATATTGTTGATGAAGATGAGAATGGAGACGGAGACGGAGAAGAAGAAGAGGGTTCCGAAGATGAAGAGGAGGGTGATAGTGAGGAAAATGAAGATAAGGAAGAATGAAGAGGATAAACGTCACAATTGATAGATCTGTCTTGTTACACTTTGTCCATTTTCTCCAAAAGAGAAACGATTACACTTTGATAGATCTGTTTTTGATATTATATCTTGGTGCTCCTTGTACTATTAGCAGATATCTAGACTATCTTATTTATTAGTATAATATCTAGACTATCTTATGTATTAGTATAATATATTCTGTTTCTGATATTATATCTTGGTGCTTCTTGTGCTATTAGCAAATATCTAGACTATCTTATGTCTCATAATCTTGGCACAAGCTTTGCATGTACAGTATGTGGTTCTTATATAATTCTTGTGAGGCTTGAACTTTACAATCTTGAAGTTTACAATCTTCCTATTAAAACTGTTCTATCAAAACTGTTCTATCAATTATGAATTGATATTCTTTACTATTCTGAATTCATATTTTTGTTTCTCAGGTTACTTTAATGGCTTCAAATAGAACGTCTAGATCTCGTGCTAACTATTCCAATGGCCCGGAAATTAATGATAATGAGATCCATGCCGATGAACCACATGCAGAGGAGGAAAGCATTCATGAGAATGCTGAAGGTACCATGCATATATCTACACTTATACTTGCATTGTCATGAAGGTAAAAACAAAGTTTGTCTGTGATTTAGAATGACTGAAGTATGCCTTTATTAGTGCTCTTCGAACTTTGTGTTATTTACAAACTCTTTTACATATATAAATCGTGTTATATTTCAGTTTTGTTTAGTTCATATATATTGATTCTTTCTCTTTTTTAGGTTCTCGACCTAAGAGGAAGCGTGGACCAACGATGGGAGCAAAGTTATGGTCAAATATCGATGCACCCAAGAAAGTAATTTATGATGTAAATGGTCATCCTGTTGGGGGAGACGCCAATAAGTTAACAACCTTTCTTGGGTGTCTTGCTCGCAATGGAGAATTTTTTCCAATAAGTACTCCAACATGGTCTAATATGACAGAGGCTAACATGACAAGGGCTTGGGATGAAATTCAGGTTATTAATCAATAGCATTTTATAGAATTTGACATTAAATACTTTGAAGGTAACTTAATATATGTGTAAATTTGTTTGTTGTAGAAACGATTTACCACAGATCACCCCAATGCTAAAAGAAAACTGATGGCTATCATGAACAATAGGTGGAGAGATTGGAAGTCTAACTTAAAGAGTAATAATTTTGTGCATGGTGACCGTGCCAAATCGATAGCGAATACTATCAACAATGATCGAGTAAATCCTAATCAATGGGCTGCGTTGGTTGATTATTGGCTAACTGATGATGCACAGGTTGTGTTTATTCTAATTTATGTATTATCAATTCTTACTTATTGTTATATATTATTATTAATTTATAAATACATGTAATGCAGGATATAGCAACAAAAAATTGTGAAAATCGAAAAAAATTGATGGTAGGTCATACGTTGGGCACTAAATCAATTCCAAAAAAGAAACATGAATTGGTAATTTGATGTTATTTCCCTATTTTTTGTCGTTAATCATGTATTAGACTTCTATGAATAGAGTATTTCTTGAATTATGTACTATTTTTTGTTTTATTTGTAGTACCAAATAAATAAAAAAGAGATTGATCGAGCGGATATGTATATACAATCCCACACTCGAAGTGATAACTCAATTGTACCTGGAGCATCCTCGAATGTGGTACGTATTTATCAATCCTCAAACAATGGGGTCTTTTAACTCTTTATTCTATATTGTCTTTAAGCTCTTTACCGAGGATATGATTCTATATACTGGTTATTATATGATTATTTATTCTATTATTTATTCTTTACCGAGGATATGATTCTATATACTGGTTAGGTGAATTTTAGAACAAAAGTTTATATTGTCTCAATATTATGGTCCCTCCTACCCATCATAGAGACTGCAGCCAACATCATATTTATGCGTCTGCCTTCCGTTTAGCAGTTACAGCTGATGAAATAAATGGATAGGGGTGGTAAGTAAGGTGGTGTAAACTTAAGTAATCATATAACATAAATTACCTTATTTTTCAAATATGAGTTAAAGTATAAATTATTAAAAAAGAAAAGATTAACCTTTGGATACTTTGGAATTATGTTTGATTCTACCTTTTAAAAAGGGTTAGCAAAAGTACTTGAGGATTTTGAAACTGTTTAACTTAAAATGTTCTAATTAATAGTTGTTTTATTTTAATTCTTTTATTAAATTAAAGTATTCTAATTTGGCCTCTCTTGTTGCTACTGCTAATGTGTTTCATCCTGCTTGACTGCTGCTCCTTTTGTGTATCTTCTAATGCTTAAAATGGTACTGATCTGTTAAGTGTAATGCTATGTTGGGCTTCTTGCCTTGTAATCTTTTATATGACTGCTAGCTATATAATGTGATGTTTGGTTTGTGGTGTTTGGGTTTGCAACCATGTTATGATATTGTGGCTCCATTCTATGGTTTGCAACCTCTTCTTGTTGTTGCTGCTGCTAATGTGATCTATTCTGCTTGGCTATTGCTCCTTTTGTGCCTTCTAATGATATGTTGTTACGGTGGTCTGTTAACTGTAATGCTCTGTTGGGCTTCTTGTCATCATAGGTCTATGTTATATCATGATGGTTGATGAGAGTATCCCATGAGATTTTGTTATTTGTTACTCTTTGTCAAGTGTTATGTTGAACTGCCTTGTATATTTAAGTTATGTATATTTTGCATTGTATATTTTCACAGGAAAAAATTATTGAGTTAAAGAAGACTCAGGAATCGACTGGTGAAAGCAGTAGTACAGGACGGAATGATATACTTGCACAAGTTCTTGGACCAGAGCGACATGGTAGACTTCGACAAGGTGGAGTTGGTGCCACAGCTACAAACACTTGGGGACCTCGTGACACAAATAATGAAGTACAACGTGAAAATCAAGAATTGAAAGCTGAGTTGAAAAAGGTGCGGGTAAAAGGAGACGATACTGCAAGGAAAGTGGATGAACTATTATCAATGATGACAGAATTTATGAAGAAGTCATCTGTTCCAAATGCTCATTCCAACAATCAGGTGTTGCTCTCTCATTCCACTTATACTTCAAATTTGTGCTCTATCACTCGGTTTGTATAATTAACAAGTTCACTTTATAATTAATTTGTAGGATCATTACACAGAAGGAGATAATGGTGATATTAGTGGATCAAATAATCCTATAGAGGACCTGTGACATGTCTCGTGCTGCTGAAAATTTGTTAGATGTAACACTATTTTGGATGAAAATTTGTTATAGATGTGCTACTGAAAATATGTTAAATGTGCTATTGGTTATGTACTGTTTTGATACATAGTAACAGTATTTTGGATGGTTATGTATATTTAGATGATATTATACATTGATAGACTTCATTTGTTTTGTTCTTTTAGTTGAAAATGTTATATTCAGATTAGATGGTTGAATGTAGTTATGCTTCTTAACAGGTAAAATAAATAAGAAATATTATATAACGAAGTTTTTGTCGCCAAAACACCGATAGCGACGGCCACGACTGTCGCAACACCTCTTATATTCGCGCAAAATCTCACCTATAGCGACGGTCATGACCGTTGCAATAGACCGTACATTCGCGCCAAATTTCACCTATAGTGACGGTCGCCGGCCGTCGCAATAGACCACATTTTCGCGCCAAAATTTACCTATAGCGACGGTCGCCGACCGTCGCTATAGCTCTCAGCCATTCGCGCCAAATTTTCTGTAGCGACGGTCATGACCGTCGCTATATCAAATCCTGACCGTCGGTAAAAAACTTCAAGTGCGTTTTTGTGGCGTTTTCTGGCGACGGTCTGACCGTCGCTATAGGGAAAAAAAACCGTCGCTATAGGTTTTTGCGACGGCTTCTATAGCGACGGTTGCCGACCGTCGCTATATCCTATAGCGACGGTCTTTTCATCTATAGCGACGGTCGGTGACCGTCGCTATAGCTCGATTTTCTGGTAGTGGATTTCGCCTTGATAGTTCTTGAGTTTTCTTTGACTCTCCTGGCAGACTACAATTCTGGTGCAGTGCTCGACGATCAGACATGTCTATCTATTACATTATAAGATCAACCTAACAAGCTTGATCTTTCAATATTTATAGTCTTTGTACATCATTTCTTTTTAAGGACTTTACAAAGTTATTTTGCTTATGTAGGATCAACCTAACATATTTGATCAATTCATTCTAAGTCCTTGTACATATGTTCCTATTATCTATCAAAGGACTTTACAGCTTTTCTTCATGCAAGCATACTTGCATATTCATTCATTTATATCATAATCAAATCATATATAAATAGGAATAACATACTCATGTATATTCCTAACATACTTTCGCGAGGTACTATTCAAGATAAAATTAATTTATTTTCTGTCCAAATTATTTTTGATACATGAATATCATTTTTGAATTTTACTCCACAATTAGTTATCATATTGACAATTTGGACATTCTTGAACTCTGAATAAATTGAATTATAAATCTTTAATATTTATCATTGATCACACTTGATTTATTATTTATATCATTGTCATCATCCTCATGCTTATATTATAAGAACCGTGAAATTCATGAATAAATAATTATTTTAATATAATAAGAGAATGAATATTTATTGGAATATAAATATTAATGTGATGTGAGATGAGTAATTAAATTAATTCGAATTGGATTTATACGAACTAAGAAGTGTGGAATTGTGATGAGAATTTATGAAGTGCCTTGTGTGGCATAATGTGAAATGAGAAAAATTCACTAAGTGAATTAAAAGAGAACTAGAAAGATTAATTATGTGATTCCATATAAGGAATGAATATACTCTTAAACTAGTAATATCACCAATATGGAAGTTAATTCATGTCCTGAAAAACTAGTGTGGTGATAGAAGTTGGAACTGGCTTAGAGCTAAACCATTTTGACACTGCCAGGGACCGGCGTAGCTGCGCCCTCCCAGCAGTACAAAATGGTGCAGCTGCGTCAGTGATCAGTCTGAGAAAGTTAGTTTTCTACTGTAGAAATGAAATGGAACACTTTTGTAATATGTGTGACATTAATAAAATCATACGATAAGAGTACAGTTTAATGATATGAGGTACTAAGTAGTACAATGAAATCATTTGTAATTGTAATACGGAAATAATTAAAATAGATGTGTATTCTAGAAATTGGGATAGGAATTAAATGTTTATATAAACATTAAATATTAAATAATGTTCTAATGTGGTTATGTGAGTAGTAAAAATAATTATGGGAGATACCCGGATAATAATACTCAACTGCGTTATTTTATTGCGTGTATTTAATGTACATGAATTATATGATGTGAGTACATAAATAATCCCTAATTTTTTAATATGGTAACAGTGGTACATTAAGATTATAGTTTTAGGAGTTAAAGTAACTAAACTAAGCTCTAGTTGCTGAGAATTGATCTTGTCCCAAAATGAGTGACCCTAGTCCTAATACATGAACAGTAACATATGGCTAAATTACGTAACTTCCAAGTAGTACTCATTGGTTATGGAGATGGCTGATGGTGAGTGGTTGAACAACTTCTAGTTAACAATTGTGTTCTCCTTCTACATTTCAATCTCAAACTCCCATGCAAACCCGTTAGCCAGTCCAAGTTTTCTCTTTAAATAGCAGCTCCATTTTCAGTTTTACGTTGCTTTTGTTTGTCTGTTGAAACTCTGATAACTTGAGTTTGAGTGGTTGTTGTCCAAAGAAGAGGCTAGCAATCTCAGAAGGAAGAAACTAAGTTTATTAAGCTTAAGGTGGTATAACTTCTGTTTGTGTTCTTGAATTTGGTTTTGTTTAATTCTTGAAATTGCTTAAAATTCTCTGTCAATCAAAACGAATTAGCATGAGTTAGCATACTATCATGTGTTTAGGAAGTATGTGTACATATATGGAACCTTTAATAATGGATTTGAACATGTTTGAATCAAGAGAAATCGAAGTTGGTTGATACTCTGTAGAACAGAGCAAGTTACTACTTCTGCGCCCAGTTTATACTAGGGTGCAGCGTAGCTGCGCCGTAACCCAGAACCAGTTTCTAGTTTCTGTTATGCTATGTGTTGCTATATTGGTATTATGACTTATATATGTACCTAGAAAGAATTATAGCATGATATATAAAGTTTTCTTATGTAGTATGAAGTGATCAGCATGATTTAGTGAGGGATTTATAACCAAAATCTAAAGTTTTAATAGCGAGCATTGTTGAAACTTATGTTCTACAAGTTCTGAGCTTAGTAGCATACACACATGACTGAATTCAAATATAAATGAGCATTATATAATGTGTATAGCGTCGTTGTTCATGATCAAACTTGTTAGACCTCGTGTTAGAAAAGTTTTTAAGAAAAGCTTGGTATTACAAAGCTAATGTACATGAATGATATATGATGTAGGTTCTGATTTTGAAAAGATGTTAACATGACTTAATTACATATGATAAGAGTTTTAAAGTTGTCGTGTATGTGTTATATTGCATCATTCAAGTTAAAGTGATTTCAAAGGCAACCTTGAGCATGTTTTCAAAACAAGTTGCATTAAATATGAGTGTTTAGATTCTAAAGGCTTAAGATGTCATGTTTATGTTTATTGCGTCTTTAAACATGATTCGTATGTGATGGATATAATGATGACTAAATCAAACATAGGTGTAACGCCCCCAAAATAGGTCCATTCCATCCAACCCATTTTGAGTCGCCAAATACATGGTACAGATAACAACTACAACTTTATTACAACAATTGTCGTGCAAAATACAACAACACATATGCTATGAGTTTGGGTACAAATATATACCAACTGTGACTCATGTCCCAACCTTGGATAGCACGTCACAATGACACATTACATAAAGGTATAGTCAAAAACTGTTTTAGAAATTAGAATCTTTGGGAAGTGCTCAAGGAAACCCTCGTACATGGGAGGCCATGCTTCTAAGTTATGATAGATATCATATGGCCACAGAATTATCCTTGGTTGACCCAATAGACCCCAAAGAAAAATAAGAAGGTTACTATCGTATTCTTCCCAATAGTGAGTCTTCTCTTGACTTATCATTATCTCCACTGTCTCTAATTGAGAATTATACTTCAAACAAACACCAAGATTATATAGGTAGTGCTCGTAAATATACTCAGCAAGTGGATGAGCACAATCATGTCTTATGATGACACGAGGTTGTATGTCATTAGACATCTTGTATGATAGTGACAAAACACCCTTCCAACGTTGGGTTCGCCTCACCCTATTTTCTTCACCAAATATAACTACTAAATGATGACTACAGTTCTATTCTCTTGTTACCCCCGCTCGACCCAGCTACACTCTTATTACCTGAAAGGAATTGTGAAACAGAAGGGTGAGCACAACTAGCTCAGTAAAGAATATCATGACTAAAGATAATTAAATTATCAATAGCCTTCAACAGAATTAAATCAGAGATTTAGAACATATGGTAGATGATAAAATTTTTCAACCATAGTTGCAGCGGAACGAGCAATCCATTAGAAGAGTCAAATAGACTATAAAGTCTATTATCTTCTCCACGTTAAAAGTCCACCAACAATGTTTTATCCCTGTAACATCAATTAACAGTTCCTTTCCACAATCATATGAATAATTCATAATCACAATTGTGATTCTAAATTTCGCATCCAAGACGAAGATAATTTTCATTACATGTCTTTACCTGAAACATCAAAGATCATGGTTATACCAAATCACAGTTCCTGTTCATAATCATACTAATAAATTCATCTTTGCACCACGGGCCAAAGATATTCATCAACAGTTCATCTTTACACTACATGCCAAAGATATTCAACAACAAGTCATCTTTGCACTACAGGCCAAAGATATTCATCAGCAACTCATCTTTGCACTACAGGCCAAAGATATTCCTCAATAGTTCATATTTGCACTACAGGCCAAATATATTATTATCTCAAAGAAATATATAATCATTTCAGAATTTATATAATCAATAATTATAACCATGTTGATCAATTTACCTTTGCACTTAAGCTAAAGATATTCACTTATAAATTTAATGGTCATGATCATACCAGTTACCAATTCAACTTTGCACTACTGGCCAAAGAGAACCCATAGTCATGATCATACCAAAAATCTACCCATCTTTACACTCAAGTCAAAGAGAAATCAATATCATCATTAGGGTTATAAAAATGTTATATATGATAATAAAAAAATAATATGATCAACATATAGTTTTAATCTCAAGAGTAATATTCATAAATTAACTATAATTTGATCAGAAAAAGAAACCAAATTTGTCGTGAATAGTACCCGTGAATAGTAACTCGTGAATAGTAACTTATGAATAGTAACTCGTGAATAGTAACTCATTAATAGTAACTCGTGAATAGTAACTTCGACTCAAAAAGGTAGAAATTCTACAATAAAATCCATACCAATATTTTGATATAATGATATTGAAAGAATAATATTTCTTAAGCTTATAAATAATTTATTTTAATTGTTTACACTCTACTAAATAATGCATTTAATCATTCTAAAATGCCAAACTCATAAGGTTTCATCACCAATAACCAAAAACCCTCATCAAAAATCTGCATATACCTCATATAGGATTCTCAAGCCATAAAATCCTATTTTCCAATTTTCTTACTTCACATAACATATTTAATTCATTTACTTATAACTAGTCTATTTTTATGAAAAATACCAAATCAGTTTTAAAAATATTTCTTTTCTGGGATATAGCAGAATATAGTCCCATATTGAACATATATTTTTCTCAGAATTTTTAAAAGTCATTTACTATTTTTCATATGGCCAAAACAGCTGAATATTCAGACATTTATCAAAAATTATACTTTTATCTAAAAATTCTGAAATTCACAAAGTATACTCCTATCATACACATGTACTCCCAATAAAAATTTCATCAATTTTGGAGTTAACCACAAGGAATTATAAGCGATTACTTTTAAAATAGTCTTTTCTAATAAAATTCATAACTCTCAATCTATACATCCAAAAATCACCATTTTTTTGACACAATCAAGAAAACTCATCAAAATATCATTTCAAATTTTTCCAGAATTTTTGAAGGTCAGAAAAATTACGAAACTGGAAAATATAACAACCCTTAAAATCCCTTACTATCCCTTACTATCCCTTACTTCAAAAGAGCAGTACTCCTAACTGGAATAACGCTGAACGAACTTGCACCGTATAGCAACACTCAAGATATCAAAATACTCACAAGAATACACTCGATAATATAGAGAGAGAAATAGAGAGAAAACTTCAGTTTCTGGTGTGATTTTTAATTCTAACCTAAGCACCCTATTTATAGGAAATTGCTTAGAACACCAAAGCAGAAAATTTAATATAATATTAATATATAAATTTTCAAGCCCACCTCTGAAGATCTGAATTCAGCACATTTTAACAACCAGTGAGACCCACCATCTCACAAAAAAATGTTTTTCTCAAAATAATTAACTTAAACTATCAAAAATCAATTATTTCAGAACTTCAGAACTTCAATAATTCATAATAAATAGCCCTTTGATCAGAAAATTCGAATCTCGCGAGTTTTTATAGGAAATTCAATTCTCTACAACTTTGCAGAAGAAAGTTTTTCCAAATTCCAAATAGAAATTGACCGAAATCCACAAACGGGCGATTTTACAGTCAATAATAAATTTTCGGTCAAGAATTGTGTCCACCAACACACAAAACATGTGTTAATCATTTAATGCCACAAAAATACTCTTCTTCCTCATATACTCGTATATCTCACATTCATTGTAAAAATATCACCATCAATATATTATTAAAATAATATATTTAAATGAATTATTTTATCAGAAAAAGATAAAATATTAATTTTCAACAATTGTCACATTAAAAAAAATTTTCATCTATATCCACATAAAATCAATATTTTCCTAATCATATAAATCAATAATTAATTATACACAAATAATATTACAGAATCACAGTACTGGCAACCAGGCCGTTCCCAGGAAAGAGGGGGCTTTCCAATAAGGATCTCTTCCTTACTGGCGCGCAATTAGATGACCAAACCTCTCTTTAGACAGAACTTTCTAGACATTGTCAATAATGTTATCTAATAATATTATTCAGATAATATGAATTATTGCTCCGATAATAGAAAATATTGTGTAGTGATAATTATTAAAACAACATTAATATAAAATATCAACGCAGCAATTATTGAATCAATAAAATAAAATTGTGACGCCCCCAAAATAGGTATACAACACCCATTCTGAGTCGCCAAATACATGGTACAGAAAACAAACTACAACTTTAATAATACAATTGTCGTGCAAAATACGACAACACATACTGTGAGTTTAAATACAAATATTGTCTTCTAGACAATATCCACCCTCAAATAAGTCCTCGTTACAATTATTCAAACACTATTTTACAGAAATAGTGAGGACTGCTAAAACATCTTTCTAGAACCATCACTCCGTACCCCGACTAGTTCCTGCTATGTTCTCATCTCCTGAGAAGAAAAATAGAACAAAAAGGAAAAGGGTGAGCTCAACTAGCCCAGTAAAGAATATTATGACTAAGATAATATACAAATAAATTATCGTTAGTCTTCAACAGGGAAAAATCTGATAGAATATAATCGACAACAAGTTTTAGATCAACAACTGCAGCGGAAACAGCAAACCATTAGAAGAGTCAAGTAGAGAAAGAATTCTACTATCTTCTAAGATTTTAAAGTCCATCATCAATATTTTATCCCTGTAACATCAATTAATAATCATCTTTATCCAAATATTCATCTTTGCACTACAGGCCAAAGATATTCATTTGTATCACCTGTCAGTCATGTTCATCTCAACACCTGTTCATCTTTGCACTACAGGCCAAAGATATTCATCAAGTAATCATACATCTTTGCACTACAGGCCAAAGATATTCATTAATATCATCATTTAGGACTGAGGATGATGAAAAATATCTTAAAGAGAACGAATCCAATGAGACAGAAGGACAAATAGTAGGGATTCGTATAACAGTTTATCCAAGATCAATAATACTTCATAATAATCAATTGTGAAGCAGAATTCAAAAATAAAAATCAAAACATGGATACAATCAAAGATAGTAACCATAATAGACATCTTGGACAAAAAGGAAAAATTTTATTTTTCGGTGAATAGTGCCGTATTCGTGAATAGTGCCGTATACGTGAATAGTACCGTATACGTGAATAGTAACCCCGACACAAAAAGTTCCAAATTTGATAAAAACTCATATCAATATTTCAGCATAATGATATTGAAGAAAATAATATCATTTAAGAAGAAAATAATATCCCTTACCTCAAAATATCAGTACTTCTGGTCGGAATACCGGTATAAGGCTGAAAGAAACTTGCTCTGATGAATAGAAACTCTCAAAGTATCTAAATACTCACAAAATACACTCAATAATCTAGAGAGAGAAAGAGAGAAAACTTGTTTCTGGTGTGATTTTCAATTCTAACTTAGCCCTCTATTTATAGGAAAATTTTGGTAGGTTTGACCTGCAACCTGATGGCTTTACCTGCTACTATTCCCACCCACCACATTTGAAATATAATTCAGCACATTTCTTCACCAACCACAAGTGGGGCCCACCAATTCTAGAATTTTCCACCAAAATGATAAACTCCGAAAATTCAACAATTTCTGAACCAGTCATCTTGTAAAATTCGTAATAAATCATACGTTCATTTTTAACGGTTCAAAATTTGTGGACATATACTCAACTTATATATGTATAACATATCCAAAAATTACCACGATCCAACGGTCGGATTAAAAATTATAACCCCCGTAAACTATCTCAAAAACCCTGATTTTTAATACCTCCATTCCGACAAAAATACTGACAAAAACCTCAACATTAACTCCTTCATTTTTAACCACAAAAATATATCCCTCATTTATATCCACATAAAATAAATATTTCCTTATCATATGAATCAATAATTAATTATTCACAAATAATATTACAGAATCACATTTATGACAACCAGGCCGTTCCCAGGAAAGAGGGGGCTTTCCAATAAGGATTTCTCCTTACTGGCGCGCAATTAGATGACCAAACCTCTCCTTAGACAGAACTTTCTAGACATTGCCAATAATGTTATCTAATAATATTATTCAAATAATATGAATTATTGATCTGATAAATGAAAATACTGTGCAGCAACAATTATTGAAACAACAATAATATAAAATATCAACGCAGCAATTATTGAATCAATAAAATAAAATATTGAATAATAACTACTGTAACAATTATTGAGTAGTGCCTTCTTACGTAAGAATCAATAATTGGTGCAATACCGTGTGCTACTGTATTTTAACCACCGGGTATTCCAACAGTATTAACGGTAACAACTACGCCGTTATTTATAAACAACTTATACTTGTCGTTTTCTTCATCCAATCGCTTTCCGTTATGGGGCCCACACAAGGCTGCGTCGTCGTACGAATATTCCCCGACAGCAAGAATATTCCACGACCAACCGAATATTCACCGACCAAAAATAAATATTTTATAACCACTTGCTTATTTTGCAAAATTTGCACATTTAACCCATAACCAAAGTATTATATCAAATTAACCCCTTATTATTCACAATAATATTTAGAGAAAATTTGATTTTATTCATTAATAAGTTGGGGTCTTACAACCTCCCCTCCTTATGAAATTTCGTCCTCGAAATTGACGTACGTACCTGATGTTTCAAAAAGGTGAGGATACCTCGCTTTCATTTCTGATTCCAACTCCCAGGTCATTTCTTCAATAGCATGGTTTCTCCACAAAACCTTAACTTGTGGTATAACCTTCGTGCGTAGGACATGCTCTTTCCTATCCAAGATCTTAACAGGTACCTCCTCGTACGTTAAATCTTCAGCTATCTCGTCTGGTTCTAACTCAATAATGTGGTTCGGGTCTTTAACATATTTACGAAGCATAGATATGTGAAAAACATTATGAACACGAGACATGCTTGGAGGTAATGCGAGTCTATATGCCACATTTCCTATTCGCTCAAGAATCTCAAATGGACCAACAAATCTTGGATTGAGCTTTCCTCTCTTCCCAAATCTTGTAACTCCCTTCCATGGTGCAACACGTAACAATACATGATCCCCAATATTAAATTCCACGTCCTTCCGATGAAGATCCGCATAACTCTTTTGTCGATCCTGTGCCGTTTGTATACGTTGTCGAATCGTTTGGATCTTCTCTGTAGTAATGCGTACCAATTCTGGTCCCAACAATGTTGCTTCACCCACCTCGTCCCAGCATACTGGAGAACGACATTTTCTTCCATACAACGCCTCAAATGGAGCCATACCTATGCTCGCCTGATAACTGTTGTTGTAGGAGAATTCCACCAATGGTAGGTACTTATCCCAACTCCCTTTGAGATCTAAGACACAAAGTCTTAATAGATCTTCAAGAGTTTGAATAGTCCTCTCTGATTGTCCGTCCGTTTGAGGATGGTATGCTGAACTGAATCGTAAATCCGTGCCCATAGCTTTCTGCAAGCTAACCCAAAATCGTGAAGTGAATCTTGGGTCACGATCCGAAACTATGGATACTGGCATGCCATGCAATCTCACAATCTCGTTCACGTACATACTAGCAAGACGTTCAAGGGAATAAGTCTCACGTATCGGCAAGAAATGAGCGGACTTGGTTAATCTATCAACAATAACCCAAATCGCATCTATGCCTTGAGAAACCTTGGGAAGACCCGTAACAAAATCCATAGTAATGTGTTCCCACTTCCATTTCGGGATCTCAAGTGGTTGCAATGGACCCTTTGGCACTTGATGCTCCGCCTTTACACGTTGACAAGTTAAACACCTCGAGATAAACTCCGCGATCTCTCTTTTCATATTGCTCCACCAAAATGTATGTCGAAGATCGTGATACATTTTGGTACTCCCAGGATGGATTGCAAACGGTGTGTTGTGTGCCTCCATCATTATTCTATGCTTCAAGTCAAAATCGTTAGGAACACAAAGTCTGGAGTTGACTCGAAGTATTCCTTCTTCATCGATTCTTGCTTCTGGAATAGCACCTTCTTGCACTTTCTTCTTCATACGCATCAGCTCCATGTCCGTAGCTTGAGCAGCTTTAACTTTATCGATTAAAGTCGGTTCTACTCGTATATTTGATATCATCATGTGGGTACTTGGAGCCTTCATCTCTATCTCCATCCTTTGCAAGTCATACAAAATGGGCCTTTGTGTTAAAAACATTGCACTCGTACCCGCATATGATCTTCTACTCAATGCGTCAGCTACTACGTTTGCTTTTCCAGGATGGTATTGGATGGTATGATCGTAATCTTTCAACAGCTCAAGCCAACGTCGTTGCCGCATGTTGAGTTCCTTTTGGGTGAAGAAATATTTGAGGCTTTTATGATCTGTATAGATCTCCACTTTCTCCCCATACAGGTAGTGTCTCAAGATCTTCAACGCAAAAACGACTGCTGCCAACTCCAAATCATGAGTAGGATAATTCCTCTCATATTCTTTGAGTTGTCGTGAGGCATAGGCTATGACTTTCCCATGTTGCATGAGAACACATCCTAACCCTTTGCCTGAAGCATCGCTGTAGATAACAAATCCATCCGAACCAGATGGTATTGTCAAAACAGGTGCCGAAATGAGTCTCCTCTTGAGTTCTTGGAAACTCTTCTCGCATTCCTCACTCCATACGAATTTTGTATCTTTCCGAGTCAGCTGAGTTAACGGAGTAGCGATTCGAGAAAATCCTTCCACAAATCTCCGATAATAACCAGCTAAGCCCAGAAAGCTATGTACTTCGGTTACTGACTTAGGTTGCTCTCAACTGTGACTCATATCCCAATCTTGGATAGCACGTCACAATGACACCTATCAGTTTACTACCACACGAATATGGCATCCCCTACGGAGAGCCTGGCTTCAATGCATTCCACAAAGGAAGTCACCAGATAAAGGCTCGGGTACAAACCTCTACGGTTAGGTTTTTAACTCTTGAAGTTCAATAGGAGTCATTCGATATGAGATTTTAGAAGTGAGTTTTGTACCAGATTCAAAGATGATACAAAATTCAATATCACGCATAGGCCAAGAAATTCTTCAGGAAATACGTCAGGGATTTTACTAACAACAGAAATATCATTCAAATCTGACGTATTTTTGTTCAAGTCCATAACATGGCTAAGAAAGCTTAACATCCGTTTTTTAATAAACGAATGACTTTACGGCTTGATATGAAAGAGTTTGACTTCAATGGTTTGGTTGCTTGAATTTGAATAACAGGTTGCTTAGGAATATGAAAACTAACAACCTTACGAAAACAATCAATTTTAGCATGATGAGTGGTTAACCAATCAATTCCTAAAATCACATCAAAAGCAAGTATCTTTAAAGAGATAAGATCAACAGGTAATGTGATAGTGCCAACTTGGATCATGCAAGATTTATAAACTGTAGATGTAACGAAGGTTTCACCCAACGGAGTTTCAACAGATAAGTTAAAGTCCAATTTCTCCGGAGTCAAGTTTAAACGTTGAGCACAAGCAGGAGAGATAAAAGAATGGGTAGAACCGGTATCTAGTAAAGTATAAACTTCGCAAGAATTCAAGATTAGCTTACCCGTGATCACCTCGTTCGGGTTTCTCGCGTTTTGGCCAGTCACGACAAACGCCCTTCCAGGAACCGCTGATTTCGACTTATCCGGGATAACTTTTGGAGTCACCATCCTCGCTGAACTTGGTTTTGCTACAGAACACTCTCGAGCTATATGACCTTCTTTTCCACAGTTATAACATACCTTGGATTGTTGTGGACAGTTTGGGCTGATATGTCCCTCTTTCCCACATTTGTAACATACGATCGGTGGTCGTTCTCCTCCCCTAGAAACAGTTGATGTTTGTGCTGACGTCTTCACGTTATCATTGTTGTACCTTCTCTTCTTGAAATCTCCTCCCGACTCGCTCCTTCTATTATCACGACCACGATTACCACCAGAGTGGTTACCGCTTTTGTCCGAATATTTTCCTCCCTGCTGGTTTTCATTGTTTCGATGACTGCCGCCACCGGTATGACCCTGGTTGTGGTCCCTCGGTTGCACATACTCATTATCTCGCTCTAATAATTGAGCCCTGTTTACAACATCTGAATATAAAGAAAATTTATGAGAGATAAGATATTGCCGAATCTCGGGTTTTAGACCTCTCAGAAACATCCTTGTCATTCGTTCCTCATTTTCGACCAAATGAGGTGCAAACCTGGATAACTCTGCAAACTTCGCCTCGTACTGGGACACCGTCATGTTGTTTTGTTCCAGTCTAATAAACTCAACCTCCTTCATATGACGAATACTTTCAGGAAAGTACTTGTCATTGAACAGTTTTTGAAATGTTTCCCAGGACATGTTGAGTGCGTCAGGCTGGGTACGCTTCACAGACTCCCACCAGTAGTCTGCCTCACCGCGGAACATAAATGTGGCGAATGGAACCTTCTGTTCCTCCGTGCATCCCAAGACATCAAATATCTTGGTAATTTGCTTGACCCACGTTTCCGCCATGATCGGATCCGGCTTTCCTTAAATTCTGGTGGTCCCAATTCTTTGAACTGCTTAGCTGTGACAAACCGCGCGTTGTTATCATTTCCACCCGTATTCTGCACACGAGTCTCCCTCGTCTGATTTTGCATGAACTGCAAAAAGCTCCTAAACATTCCATCATTCATCGTTTGCTCGGTAACGTTGTTTACAGGAGGAATATTGCCTTCCTGTTGCACGTTCCCCTGGGTAGTGATCAAAGGTGTCTCCACGGTCTGATTTACTCCATTATTAACGTTCTCAGCTGCCATTCTTAAATACTGCCATAAAACAAGGGTTAATAGTCATGTCATATATTATCCCTATACTCTGACCGACCAAATAAACACCAAATAAACTTAGTCAGGTCATACTAGCGAAGGAATTTCCCGTCTCTCCCCTCCTAGTTCTTGTCTCACATCTCAGCCAGGGATCATATCCCTAAGCTCTGATACCAACTGTGACGCCCCCAAAATAGGTATACAACACCCATTCTGAGTCGCCAAATACATGGTACAGAAAATAAACTACAACTTCAATAATACAATTGTCGTGCAAAATACGACAACACATACTGTGAGTTTAAATACAAATATTGTCTTCTAGACAATATCCACCCTCAAATAAATCCTCATTACAATTATTCAAACACTATTTTACAGAAATAGTGAGGACTGCTAAAACATCTTTCTAGAACCATCACTCCATACCCCGACTAGATCCTGCTATGTTCTCACCTCCTGAGAAGAAAAATGGAACAAAAAGGAAAAGGGTGAGCTCAACTAGCCCAGTAAAGAATATTATGACTAAGATAATATACAAACAAATTATCGTTAGTCTTCAACAGGGAAAAATCTGATAGAATATAATCGACAACAAGTTTTAGATCAACAACTGCAGCGGAAACAGCAAACCATTAGAAGAGTCAAGTAGAGAAAGAATTCTACTATCTTCTAAGATTTAAAAGTCCATCATCAATATTTTATCCCTGTAACATCAATTAATAATCATCTTTATCCAAATATTCATCTTTGCACTACAGGCCAAAGATATTCATTTGTATCACCTGTCAGTCATGTTCATCTCAACACCTGTTCATCTTTGCACTACAGGCCAAAGATATTCATCAAGTAATCATACATCTTTGCACTACAGGCCAAAGATATTCATTAATATCATCATTTAGGACTGAGGATGATGAAAAATATCTTAAAGAGAACGAATCCAATGAGACAGAAGGACAAATAGTAGGGATTCGTATAACAGTTTATCCAAGATCAATAATACTTCATAATAATCAATTGTGAAGCAGAATTCAAAAATAAAGATCAAAACATGGATACAATCAAAGATAGTAACCATAATAGACATCTTGGACAAAAAGGAAAAATTTTATTTTTCGGTGAATAGTGCCGTATTCGTGAATAGTGCCGTATACGTGAATAGTACCGTATACGTGAATAGTAACCCCGACACAAAAAGTTCCAAATTTGATAAAAACTCATATCAATATTTCAGCATAATGATATTGAAGAAAATAATATCATTTAAGAAGAAAATAATATCCCTTACCTCAAAATATCAGTACTTCTGGTCGGAATACCGGTATAAGGCTGAAAGAAACTTGCTCTGATGAATAGAAACTCTCAAAGTATCTAAATACTCACAAAATACACTCAATAATCTAGAGAGAGAAAGAGAGAAAACTTGTTTCTGGTGTGATTTTCAATTCTAACTTAGCCCTCTATTTATAGGAAAATTTTGGTAGGTTTGACCTGCAACCTGATGGCTTTACCTGCTACTATTCCCACCCACCACATTTGAAATATAATTCAGCACATTTCTTCACCAACCACAAGTGGGGCCCACCAATTCTAGAATTTTCCACCAAAATGATAAACTCCGAAAATTCAACAATTTCTGAACCAGTCATCTTGTAAAATTCGTAATAAATCATACGTTCATTTTTAACGGTTCAAAATTTGTGGACATATACTCAACTTATATATGTATAACATATCCAAAAATTACCACGATCCAACGGTCGGATTAAAAATTATAACCCCCGTAAACTATCTCAAAAACCCTGATTTTTAATACCTCCATTCCGACAAAAATACTGATAAAAACCTCAACATTAACTCCTTCATTTTTAACCACAAAAATATATCCCTCATTTATATCCACATAAAATAAATATTTCCTTATCATATGAATCAATAATTAATTATTCACAAATAATATTACAGAATCACATTTATGACAACCAGGCCGTTCCCAGGAAAGAGGGGGCTTTCCAATAAGGATTTCTCCTTACTGGCGCGCAATTAGATGACCAAACCTCTCCTTAGACAGAACTTTCTAGACATTGCCAATAATGTTATCTAATAATATTATTCAAATAATATGAATTATTGATCTGATAAATGAAAATACTGTGCAGCAACAATTATTGAAACAACAATAATATAAAATATCAACGCAGCAATTATTGAATCAATAAAATAAAATATTGAATAATAACTACTGTAACAATTATTGAGTAGTGCCTTCTTACGTAAGAATCAATAATTGGTGCAATACCGTGTGCTACTGTATTTTAACCACCGGGTATTCTAACAGTATTAACGGTAACAACTACGCCGTTATTTATAAACAACTTATACTTGTCGTTTTCTTCATCCAATCGCTTTCCGTTATGGGGCCCACACAAGGCTGCGTCGTCGTACGAATATTCCCCGACAGCAAGAATATTCCACGACCAACCGAATATTCACCGACCAAAAATAAATATTTTATAACCACTTGCTTATTTTGCAAAATTTGCACATTTAACCCATAACCAAAGTATTTGTATCAAATTAACCCCTTATTATTCACAATAATATTTAGAGAAAATTTGATTTTATTCATTAATAAGTTGGGGTCTTACAAAAATACTGAACAGTAATTACTGTAACAATTATTGAGTAATGCCTTCTTACGTAAAAATTAATAATTGGTGCAATACCGTGTGCTACTGTGCAACAACGCGTATTACTGTACTTTAACCACCGGGTATTCCAACAGTGTTAACGGTAACAACTACGTCGTTATTTATAAATAACTTACTCTTGTCGTTTTCTTCATCCAATCGCTTTCCGTTATGGAGCCCACAAAAGACTGCGCCGTCGTACGAATATTCTCCGACAGTAAGAATATTCCACGACCAAGCGAATATTCCCCGACAACAATGAATATTTTATAACCACTTGTGTATTTCGAAAAAAAATTCATATATCACCCTTAACTTTAACATTTATCAATTTAAGCATTTACTAAATAGTAATTATAAGAAAAATTGAATACTTTTATTTCATAAAATTCGGGGTCTTACAATAGGTTTAAAGCATATTTCAAAATACTAAACGATGCTAAATATGAATTTATGATATGAACACTATGAACATGTGTATTGACAGATTATGTGATCACTATGTGGATATATAGCCAAGTTTTAAAGCATGGTAACCACATGACTTTTCTATGCCTTAATACCACGTAAATTGTAAGTTAAAACTTATGACAATGAACTCAAGAATGGTCATATGCTATGTGAGAACCTCTAGCATGTATGTATGTTAAAGTATAAGTGTATTGGTATGTTAGAGTTGGACTGAAACCAGGAGAGCAGAAGCTCAACTTTGGCCTGGCTAGAGGATAGCGCAGTTGCGCCGTCCCTAAGCCTAGCCAGAGCGCAGCTGTGCCATACTGGAGTCAAGTCTAGATTCTTTTTGTAATCTGATGATCAAAACATGCTTATATAGTTACGTTAACTTGTGTTATGTGACTAGTATACTATCCAATGTGTTAAGAAACATGCTGAGTAATAGAGTTAGATGATTAATAAGAAATTATAACTTTCAAGAATGAAGTTCAAAAAGGTATTTGCAAACTATAAAGCAAGGACTTGAAAATGCGTTGTTTGACTTTATGGTGTCATACAATCTGATTTTGTGCTTTGAGGATGTAGAATTTTGTGATGCGGTATATATATATAGATTATACAAATAAGTTAGACGATTATGTGTGTGGTTAGACTTATGTGACACCCCCAAAATTAGGTATACATCACCCATCTTGGGTCGTCAGATACAAAGTACAGAATACAAATACAACTTACTAATACAACTGTCGTGTACAATACGACAAAACATAAGCTGTGAGTTTGAATACAAATATTATCTTCTAGAGAGTATTCATACTCAAAAGGAGTCCTCATTACATTTATTTACATAGAATAGTGAGGACTACTAACTAATACTATCATTCGAACCATCACTCCGTTCCCCGACTTGCCCCAGCTACGTTCTCATTTCCTGAAGAGAACAGTGAAAGAAAGGGTGAGCTCAACTAGCCCAGTAAGAAATATTATGACTAAGATAATGCAGAATAAATTATCATTAGCCTTCAACAATGTTAAACTGATAAAATATAATAGACATCAAGTTTAACTGTAGCGGAACAAGCAATCTATTAAGAGAGTCAAGTAGAAAATAAACTCTACTATCTTTTATGATTTAAAAGATTTTTCAACATTGTGATCGCTGAGACTCAGCTTAATAAAATAATTCACATCATCGAATCACCCCTGCACTACGGCCAAGGATATTCGTGTATTCATTAATGGTCATGATCATGCCAACAACTGTCTATCAATGCACTACGGGCCAATGATGACTTTTACCACATCATTTGTAACATTACGGTCATGATTATACCGAATAATCCCTGGTCATAATCATACCAAGTCCATCTATGTACTACATGCCACAGATGACTTTCAACATTTTATAAACATGAGGATGATGACAATGATATAAGAATTCAATAAAACAAGTTCAAGAATTAATTTATCCAAGAATTAATAACGTCCAAATTGTCAACATGATATTGCTTTATGGAGTAAAATTCAAGAATGCTTAGAATAATACTTTCATGAAAAGATACTGGATGAAACGTAATTATCAAGGATATTCCACAAATTTTATGGAGTATAGAAATCACCATGCATGCGATATACCGCACAAACAGGTTATTCCAACAGAATAATAAATAATGGAACCAGGTCCGGCGTAAACGCACAGACAGGATATTCCGACAGAATAATAAATAATGGAACCAGGTCCGGTGTAAAACACACAGACAGGATGTTCCAACAGAATAATAACAAGACGGAACCAGGTCCGGTGTAAAACACACAGACAGGATGTTCCAACAGAATAATAATAAAACGGAACCAGGTCCGGTGTAAAACACACAGACAGGATGTTCCAACAGAATAATAGAAGAATGTCACCAAGTATAGGGTAGACCACGTATACAGGTTATTCCAACAGAATAATAAGAAATGAAATAACAACAGTTCTCTTCATGAATAAGAAAGAATAACACCCCTTACCGTTTTAAAAAAGAGCTTAAATAAGGAAGTAGTTAAGTAGCAGAATACTCTTCTTCTCTCTCTCTATAGTTTCTCTCTATAGTTTCTCTCTCTAGAGTTCAGTGAATTCGTAAGAAATAATGAAGAAATGAGCTGCTATTTATAGAAAAATAGAATGCATAGTAACTAATCCATGAACGGTCCAAATTGATTACTTTAATCTGACGGTCCATATTTAAAGAAAAATCTTTTAAATAAAATATAATATATTCTATTTATAGAATAACTTTAATAAAGTATTCTGTTTTATATAAAAAGATGTTTCTGTTTTATTACGTTAATAATACGAATAAAACAAAACGTCATTATCGCTAAATAATTCATATTATTAACTGACAATAATTGAATCAAACTGAGTGACTTCTCACATAAGCATTAATAATCAATACCGTGTGCTACTATGCAACCACGCGTATTACTGTACTTTTACTACCGGGTAGTTCAACAGTTTTAACGGTTTTAACGGTAACACTTCAGCCGTTATTTTTATAGAGAGATAATTTTGTCGACTATACTTCTTTTGTGGGGTCCACCAATGATTGTGCCGTCGTACGAATATTCCCCGACCAAACGAATATTTTATAACAACTTGCTTACATTGCAAAATTTATAAATAATACCCACAACTATAATATTATATCAAATCCACACCATAATTATTTCGAGAAAATTAAATATTTATTCATAAAATCTGGGGTCTCACAACTTACATATCATGATTGAGCATATGTAACTAATGAATATCCTATACGCGTAACTATATTATGTTAGGATTCGAAAGGGTGTTGATAAGCTATATTTTGGTAAACTACGCTTGAGCCAAGTATTCGAACCTTAATCTTTTTTGAGCATTACTTGAACTTGTGCAATTATTGATCGTACAAGTAGAACTTTGAAAGTATAATACTTCGTAATCTAGAAATGAAATTGTTTACAAACCTTGATTTCGAACGATAATTGTTCATATATATACTGTGAAAGAAAACTGTCTAAGCCATTGCTTCGGCTAGATTATTGATATTGATCAAAAGCTATATAAACCAAATTTACTTGGTGCGGACTCTTATAACTAAGATGAACAACCCTCTTGGTAGGGGAATCATATATTGTTAGGAAACCGACGTGCACACTTAAGAAAGATTAAATCTAATGCATTGACATAGGGTACTTTAGGCTGATCACTTGTTGTACTCGTTTTATGGAATTATCAGTTTATTACTGTGAATTCTAGGAGAAGTTCTTAGTCCTTAGTGACTACTCAGTATTCATTATTTTGAAATCTTGAATTGATTAATCACTGAATATTATTGATCTTTTCTGTCTATAGCGACTATTGTTGATAATCATTGATACTTCTTGCTATCTTGAACTATCCTTATTATTATACCTTGAGAAATACAAAACTACCTTGAGTACCCTTATTGCTATATTACTTGCTGGGCAAATTTGTTGCTCATCCTTACTTTTCCTAAAAATATTTTAGTTAAGGCAGAACGTGGTGAGCCATCTGGCAAAGACAAGGGTAAAGAGAAGGCTTTGGAGTAGTTTCATAATGCTAGAATGTATTATTATTGGTTGTAGAAGAACTTATTTATGATAAGCTATGCTTAGTTTAAGTTGCATTGGATTATGTATTAGTTATGTCTAAACGGTGTTTAATTACGTTTAAGGTATTGTAAGAGATGTTTAAGTTACGAACCCTTAGGACGAGAATAATTATATTATGACAATGTAATTTATTCTATTATTCCGCTGTGATGATTTTAGTATGTTGTTAGAGATAATACGTGACAATCAAATTTGAGACAAATGTGGTCTGAATTTGGGGGCGTCACATATATTGTGGTAAAAGTCGTTTTTGGCTTGTAGTGCAAAGATAAAATGTTGATTGGTATAATTATGACCAGGAATTGTGTATTGGTATAATCATGACCTTTAATGTTACAGATAAAAGTTTGTGGTGAAAGTCCTCTTTGGCCCATAGTGCATAGATGGACAGGTGTTTGGCAAGATCATGACCACTGGTGATGCAAACGATTATATTTGGCCCGAGGTGCATAGATAATTTGTAGATTGAAAATAATTATTGATTGGTTTACAGGGATAAAATATTGATGATGGACTTTTAAATCATAGAAGATAATAGACATCATGCTCTACTTAACTCTTCTATTGGATTGTTATTTCTGCTGTAATTGTTGGTCTAAAACTTGTTGTATATTGTATTCTATCATATTTTTCCCTATTGAGGACTAAGGATAATTTATTCTATATTATCTTAGTCATAATATTCTTTACTTGGCTAGTTGAGCTCATCATTTTCTTTCATTATTCTCTTCAGGAAATGAGAATATAGCTGAGATTAGTCGGAAAATGGAGTGACGGTCCGAAATAGCCACTATAGCAGTCTTCATTATGTTGTAAAATAGTATGACAATAATTGTAATGAAAACTTAATTTGAGTATGAATATTGTCGTATTATGTACGGTGTAATATTTGTATTCAAACTCACAGCTTATGTGTTGTCGTATTTTGCACGACAGTTGTATAAATGAAGTTTGTATTTGGATTATGTACCATGTATTTTGACAAGTCAAAATGGGTTGAATGGACCTATTTTGGGGGCGTCGCATGTTCAGTCTCCAAACCATTTAAAAATCTCTTGTGTCATTTACTTTACGTTATTTATATCCAGCACATTATTATTGCTATATTTGTTATGTGTTTGAACATCCACAAGACTAAATTTGGATATGAGATTTCCATAATCTTTAAGGGGGATTTTACAAAAGAATATTCCGTTGTGTTTAATCAATATGATTAACTGATTACTTGGTAATACATCTTTAATTAATCGATTTAAAAAAAAGATATATTCAACTCCCCTTCTTGATCTCTAGTGCGCCTTTGAGAAATAACAAATGGTGTTTTGGACATTATCCAATCCGTAGTATTTAAGCTGCAGGCACTTACATATTAAATTACGGGTTAGAGATCCTACTTACCGTTTGATTTGTGGATAGACGGCTAAAATATGTTATAAGTATAATTTTATCCTTATAATATTTACTATTGATCAGTCCCTTATATATATATATATCTGTGAGGAAGGAATAAAGTTGTCCAGTCAATATAGAATATAATACATAGAGTTTGCAGTTTAGTATGCGGACTAATGGTTAATCGCAAAACGATGTCGTTTGGATTATATCATTAATAGACTCGGCGTCTGCAGTTTTGTTTTGGGGATAGGCTGACCAAAAACGGTGTCGTCTTAGAGGGGAGTCATATCTAGTGTTCGCAGTATTAAACTGCGGATTGATAAAGGGTATTTTGGATATCATCCAATCTGCAGTATTAAATTGCAAGCACCTATATATTAAATTGCAAATTTGAGATGTTCTCTACCGTTCGATCTGTGGATAAATGACAAAAATTTGTTGTAAGAATAACTTAATCCTTACTATGTTGACTATATATATATATATATATATATATATATATATATATATATATATATATATATATATATATAAGAGATTGATTCATAGTCAATATTGTAAGGGTAAAATTATTCTTATAACATATTTTAGTCGTCTATCTCTTAAATAACAATCATTTATTAAAACTACATTGTTTTGGATCGTCTTTTAAAAATAAAATAATATTAAAATAGAGTGGTCTCACTTGATTTCCTTTTATTTATAAAAATGTGACTCACGTCCTCACTTGTTTTTTAAAAGAGGATCCAAAAGGACGTTGTTTTAATAAAGTAGTGATATTTAAGATTGGGTGATATTTAAGATGTGAGACCCCAGATTTTATGAATAAATATTTAATTTTCTCGAATTATATTTTTAATATTATAGTGTGGATTTTATATAATATTATAGTTGTGGGTAGTATTTATAAATTTTGTAAAGTACGCAAGTTGTTATATAATATTTGTGACGCCCCCAAAATAGGTATACAACACCCATTCTGAGTCGCCAAATACATGGTACAGAAAACAAACTACAACTTTAATAATACAATTGTCGTGCAAAATACGACAACACATACTGTGAGTTTAAATACAAATATTGTCTTCTAGACAATATCCACCCTCAAATAAGTCCTCGTTACAATTATTCAAACACTATTTTACAGAAATAGTGAGGACTGCTAAAACATCTTTCTAGAACCATCACTCCGTACCCCGACTAGTTCCTGCTATGTTCTCATCTCCTGAGAAGAAAAATAGAACAAAAAGGAAAAGGGTGAGCTCAACTAGCCCAGTAAAGAATATTATGACTAAGATAATATACAAACAAATTATCGTTAGTCTTCAACAGGGAAAAATCTGATAGAATATAATCGACAACAAGTTTTAGATCAACAACTGCAGCGGAAACAGCAAACCATTAGAAGAGTCAAGTAGAGAAAGAATTCTACTATCTTCTAAGATTTAAAAGTCCATCATCAATATTTTATCCCTGTAACATCAATTAATAATCATCTTTATCCAAATATTCATCTTTGCACTACAGGCCAAAGATATTCATTTGTATCACCTGTCAGTCATGTTCATCTCAACACCTGTTCATCTTTGCACTACAGGCCAAAGATATTCATCAAGTAATCATACATCTTTGCACTACAGGCCAAAGATATTCAGTAATATCATCATTTAGGACTGAGGATGATGAAAAATATCTTAAAGAGAACGAATCCAATGAGACAGAAGGACAAATAGTAGGGATTCGTATAACAGTTTATCCAAGATCAATAATACTTCATAATAATCAATTGTGAAGCAGAATTCAAAAATAAAGATCAAAACATGGATACAATCAAAGATAGTAACCATAATAGACATCTTGGACAAAAAGGAAAAATTTTATTTTTCGGTGAATAGTGCCGTATTCGTGAATAGTGCCGTATACGTGAATAGTGCCGTATACGTGAATAGTAACCCCGACACAAAAAGTTCCAAATTTGATAAAAACTCATATCAATATTTCAGCATAATGATATTGAAGAAAATAATATCATTTAAGAAGAAAATAATATCCCTTACCTCAAAATATCAGTACTTCTGGTCGGAATACCGGTATAAGGCTGAAAGAAACTTGCTCTGATGAATAGAAACTCTCAAAGTATCTAAATACTCACAAAATACACTCAATAATCTAGAGAGAGAAAGAGAGAAAACTTGTTTCTGGTGTGATTTTCAATTCTAACTTAGCCCTCTATTTATAGGAAAATTTTGGTAGGTTTGACCTGCAACCTGATGGCTTTACCTGCTACTATTCCCACCCACCACATTTGAAATATAATTCAGCACATTTCTTCACCAACCACAAGTGGGGCCCACCAATTCTAGAATTTTCCACCAAAATGATAAACTCCGAAAATTCAACAATTTCTGAACCAGTCATCTTGTAAAATTCGTAATAAATCATACGTTCATTTTTAACGGTTCAAAATTTGTGGACATATACTCAACTTATATATGTATAACATATCCAAAAATTACCACGATCCAACGGTCGGATTAAAAATTATAACCCCCGCAAACTATCTCAAAAACCCTGATTTTTAATACCTCCATTCCGACAAAAATACTGACAAAAACCTCAACATTAACTCCTTCATTTTTAACCACAAAAATATATCCCTCATTTATATCCACATAAAATAAATATTTCCTTATCATATGAATCAATAATTAATTATTCACAAATAATATTACAGAATCACATTTATGACAACCAGGCCGTTCCCAGGAAAGAGGGGGCTTTCCAATAAGGATTTCTCCTTACTGGCGCGCAATTAGATGACCAAACCTCTCCTTAGACAGAACTTTCTAGACATTGCCAATAATGTTATCTAATAATATTATTCAAATAATATGAATTATTGATCTGATAAATGAAAATACTGTGCAGCAACAATTATTGAAACAACAATAATATAAAATATCAACGCAGCAATTATTGAATCAATAAAATAAAATATTGAATAATAACTACTGTAACAATTATTGAGTAGTGCCTTCTTACGTAAGAATCAATAATTGGTGCAATACCGTGTGCTACTGTATTTTAACCACCGGGTATTCCAACAGTATTAACGGTAACAACTACGCCGTTATTTATAAACAACTTATACTTGTCGTTTTCTTCATCCAATCGCTTTCCGTTATGGGGCCCACACAAGGCTGCGTCGTCGTACGAATATTCCCCGACAGCAAGAATATTCCACGACCAACCGAATATTCACCGACCAAAAATAAATATTTTATAACCACTTGCTTATTTTGCAAAATTTGCACATTTCACCCATAACCAAAGTATTATATCAAATTAACCCCTTATTATTCACAATAATATTTAGAGAAAATTTGATTTTATTCATTAATAAGTTGGGGTCTTACAACCTCCCCTCCTTATGAAATTTCGTCCTCGAAATTGACGTACGTACCTGATGTTTCAAAAAGGTGAGGATACCTCGCTTTCATTTCTGATTCCAACTCCCAGGTCATTTCTTCAATAGCATGGTTTCTCCACAAAACCTTAACTTGTGGTATAACCTTCGTGCGTAGGACATGCTCTTTCCTATCCAAGATCTTAACAGGTACCTCCTCGTACGTTAAATCTTCAGCTATCTCGTCTGGTTCTAACTCAATAATGTGGTTCGGGTCTTTAACATATTTACGAAGCATAGATATGTGAAAAACATTATGAACACGAGACATGCTTGGAGGTAATGCGAGTCTATATGCCACATTTCCTATTCGCTCAAGAATCTCAAATGGACCAACAAATCTTGGATTGAGCTTTCCTCTCTTCCCAAATCTTGTAACTCCCTTCCATGGTGCAACACGTAACAATACATGATCCCCAATATTAAATTCCACGTCCTTCCGATGAAGATCCGCATAACTCTTTTGTCGATCCTGTGCCGTTTGTATACGTTGTCGAATCGTTTGGATCTTCTCTGTAGTAATGCGTACCAATTCTGGTCCCAACAATGTTGCTTCACCCACCTCGTCCCAGCATACTGGAGAACGACATTTTCTTCCATACAACGCCTCAAATGGAGCCATACCTATGCTCGCCTGATAACTGTTGTTGTAGGAGAATTCCACCAATGGTAGGTACTTATCCCAACTCCCTTTGAGATCTAAGACACAAAGTCTTAATAGATCTTCAAGAGTTTGAATAGTCCTCTCTGATTGTCCGTCCGTTTGAGGATGGTATGCTGAACTGAATCGTAAATCCGTGCCCATAGCTTTCTGCAAGCTAACCCAAAATCGTGAAGTGAATCTTGGGTCACGATCCGAAACTATGGATACTGGCATGCCATGCAATCTCACAATCTCGTTCACGTACATACTAGCAAGACGTTCAAGGGAATAAGTCTCACGTATCGGCAAGAAATGAGCGGACTTGGTTAATCTATCAACAATAACCCAAATCGCATCTATGCCTTGAGAAACCTTGGGAAGACCCGTAACAAAATCCATAGTAATGTGTTCCCACTTCCATTTCGGGATCTCAAGTGGTTGCAATGGACCCTTTGGTACTTGATGCTCCGCCTTTACACGTTGACAAGTTAAACACCTCGAGATAAACTCCGCGATCTCTCTTTTCATATTGCTCCACCAAAATGTATGTCGAAGATCGTGATACATTTTGGTACTCCCAGGATGGATTGCAAACGGTGTGTTGTGTGCCTCCATCATTATTCTATGCTTCAAGTCAAAATCGTTAGGAACACAAAGTCTGGAGTTGACTCGAAGTATTCCTTCTTCATCGATTCTTGCTTCTGGAATAGCACCTTCTTGCACTTTCTTCTTCATACGCATCAGCTCCATGTCCGTAGCTTGAGCAGCTTTAACTTTATCGATTAAAGTCGGTTCTACTCGTATATTTGATATCATCATGTGGGTACTTGGAGCCTTCATCTCTATCTCCATCCTTTGCAAGTCATACAAAATGGGCCTTTGTGTTAAAAACATTGCACTCGTACCCGCATATGATCTTCTACTCAATGCGTCAGCTACTACGTTTGCTTTTCCAGGATGGTATTGGATGGTATGATCGTAATCTTTCAACAGCTCAAGCCAACGTCGTTGCCGCATGTTGAGTTCCTTTTGGGTGAAGAAATATTTGAGGCTTTTATGATCTGTATAGATCTCCACTTTCTCCCCATACAGGTAGTGTCTCCAGATCTTCAACGCAAAAACGACTGCTGCCAACTCCAAATCATGAGTAGGATAATTCCTCTCATATTCTTTGAGTTGTCGTGAGGCATAGGCTATGACTTTCCCATGTTGCATGAGAACACATCCTAACCCTTTGCCTGAAGCATCGCTGTAGATAACAAATCCATCCGAACCAGATGGTATTGTCAAAACAGGTGCCGAAATGAGTCTCCTCTTGAGTTCTTGGAAACTCTTCTCGCATTCCTCACTCCATACGAATTTTGTATCTTTCCGAGTCAGCTGAGTTAACGGAGTAGCGATTCGAGAAAATCCTTCCACAAATCTCCGATAATAACCAGCTAAGCCCAAAAAGCTACGTACTTCGGTTACTGACTTAGGTTGCTCTCAACTGTGACTCATATCCCAATCTTGGATAGCACGTCACAATGACACCTATCAGTTTACTACCACACGAATATGGCATCCCCTACGGAGAGCCTGGCTTCAATGCATTCCACAAAGGAAGTCACCAGATAAAGGCTCGGGTACAAACCTCTACGGTTAGGTTTTTAACTCTTGAAGTTCAATAGGAGTCATTCGATATGAGATTTTAGAAGTGAGTTTTGTACCAGATTCAAAGATGATACAAAATTCAATATCACGCATAGGCCAAGAAATTCTTCAGGAAATACGTCAGGGATTTTACTAACAACAGAAATATCATTCAAATCTGACGTATTTTTGTTCAAGTCCATAACATGGCTAAGAAAGCTTGACATCCGTTTTTTAATAAACGAATGACTTTACGGCTTGATATGAAAGAGTTTGACTTCAATGGTTTGGTTGCTTGAATTTGAATAACAGGTTGGTTAGGAATATGAAAACTAACAACCTTACGAAAACAATCAATTTTAGCATGATGAGTGGTTAACCAATCAATTCCTAAAATCACATCAAAAGCAAGTATCTTTAAAGAGATAAGATCAACAGGTAATGTGATAGTGCCAACTTGGATCATGCAAGATTTATAAACTGTAGATGTAACGAAGGTTTCACCCAACGGAGTTTCAACAGATAAGTTAAAGTCCAATTTCTCCGGAGTCAAGTTTAAACGTTGAGCACAAGCAGGAGAGATAAAAGAATGGGTAGAACCGGTATCTAGTAAAGTATAAACTTCGCAAGAATTCAAGATTAGCTTACCCGTGATCACCTCGTTCGGGTTTCTCGCGTTTTGGCCAGTCACGACAAACGCCCTTCCAGGAACCGCTGATTTCGACTTATCCGGGATAACTTTTGGAGTCACCATCCCCGCTGAACTTGGTTTTGCTACAGAACACTCTCGAGCTATATGACCTTCCTTTCCACAGTTATAACATACCTTGGATTGTTGTGGGCAGTTTGGGCTGATATGTCCCTCTTTCCCACATTTGTAACATACGACCGGTGGTCGTTCTCCTCCCCTAGAAACAGTTGATGTTTGTGCTGACGTCTTCACGTTATCATTGTTGTACCTTCTCTTCTTGAAATCTCCTCCCGACTCGCTCCTTCTATTATCACGACCACGATTACCACCAGAGTGGTTACCGCTTTTGTCCGAATATTTTCCTCCCTGCTGGTTTTCATTGCTTCGATGACTGCCGCCACCGGTATGACCCTGGTTGTGGTCCCTCGGTTGCACATACTCATTATCTCGCTCTAATAATTGAGCCCTGTTTACAACATCTGAATATAAAGAAAATTTATGAGAGATAAGATATTGCCGAATCTCGGGTTTTAGACCTCTCAGAAACATCCTTGTCATTCGTTCCTCATTTTCGACCAAATGAGGTGCAAACCTGGATAACTCTGCAAACTTCGCCTCGTACTGGGACACCGTCATGTTGTTTTGTTCCAGTCTAATAAACTCAACCTCCTTCATATGACGAATACTTTCAGGAAAGTACTTGTCATTGAACAGTTTTTGAAATGTTTCCCAGGACATGTTGAGTGCGTCAGGCTGGGTACGCTTCACAGACTCCCACCAGTAGTCTGCCTCACCGCGGAACATAAATGTGGCGAATGGAACCTTCTGTTCCTCCGTGCATCCCAAGACATCAAATATCTTGGTAATTTGCTTGACCCACGTTTCCGCCATGATCGGATCCGGCTTTCCCTTAAATTCTGGTGGTCCCAATTCTTTGAACTGCTTAGCTGTGACAAACCGCGCGTTGTTATCATTTCCACCCGTATTCTGCACACGAGTCTCCCTCGTCTGATTTTGCATGAACTGCAAAAAGCTCCTAAACATTCCATCATTCATCGTTTGCTCGGTAACGTTGTTTACAGGAGGAATATTGCCTTCCTGTTGCACGTTCCCCTGGGTAGTGATCAAAGGTGTCTCCACGGTCTGATTTACTCCATTATTAACGTTCTCAGCTGCCATTCTTAAATACTGCCATAAAACAAGGGTTAATAGTCATGTCATATATTATCCCTATACTCTGACCGACCAAATAAACACCAAATAAACTTAGTCAGGTCATACTAGCGAAGGAATTTCCCGTCTCTCCCCTCCTAGTTCTTGTCTCACATCTCAGCCAGGGATCATATCCCTAAGCTCTGATACCAACTGTGACGCCCCCAAAATAGGTATACAACACCCATTCTGAGTCGCCAAATACATGGTACAGAAAGCAAACTACAACTTCAATAATACAATTGTCGTGCAAAATACGACAACACATACTGTGAGTTTAAATACAAATATTGTCTTCTAGACAATATCCACACTCAAATAAATCCTCATTACAATTATTCAAACACTATTTTACAGAAATAGTGAGGACTGCTAAAACATCTTTCTAGAACCATCACTCCATACCCCGACTAGATCCTGCTATGTTCTCACCTCCTGAGAAGAAAAATAGAACAAAAAGGAAAAGGGTGAGCTCAACTAGCCCAGTAAAGAATATTATGACTAAGATAATATACAAACAAATTATCGTTAGTCTTCAACAGGGAAAAATCTGATAGAATATAATCGACAACAAGTTTTAGATCAACAACTGCAGCGGAAACAGCAAACCATTAGAAGAGTCAAGTAGAGAAAGAATTCTACTATCTTCTAAGATTTAAAAGTCCATCATCAATATTTTATCCCTGTAACATCAATTAATAATCATCTTTATCCAAATATTCATCTTTGCACTACAGGCCAAAGATATTCATTTGTATCACCTGTCAGTCATGTTCATCTCAACACCTGTTCATCTTTGCACTACAGGCCAAAGATATTCATCAAGTAATCATACATCTTTGCACTACAGGCCAAAGATATTCAGTAATATCATCATTTAGGACTGAGGATGATGAAAAATATCTTAAAGAGAACGAATCCAATGAGACAGAAGGACAAATAGTAGGGATTCGTATAACAGTTTATCCAAGATCAATAATACTTCATAATAATCAATTGTGAAGCAGAATTCAAAAATAAAGATCAAAACATGGATACAATCAAAGATAGTAACCATAATAGACATCTTGGACAAAAAGGAAAAATTTTATTTTTCGGTGAATAGTGCCGTATTCGTGAATAGTGCCGTATACGTGAATAGTACCGTATACGTGAATAGTAACCCCGACACAAAAAGTTCCAAATTTGATAAAAACTCATATCAATATTTCAGCATAATGATATTGAAGAAAATAATATCATTTAAGAAGAAAATAATATCCCTTACCTCAAAATATCAGTACTTCTGGTCGGAATACCGGTATAAGGCTGAAAGAAACTTGCTCTGATGAATAGAAACTCTCAAAGTATCTAAATACTCACAAAATACACTCAATAATCTAGAGAGAGAAAGAGAGAAAACTTGTTTCTGGTGTGATTTTCAATTCTAACTTAGCCCTCTATTTATAGGAAAATTTTGGTAGGTTTGACCTGCAACCTGATGGCTTTACCTGCTACTATTCCCACCCACCACATTTGAAATATAATTCAGCACATTTCTTCACCAACCACAAGTGGGGCCCACCAATTCTAGAATTTTCCACCAAAATGATAAACTCCGAAAATTCAACAATTTCTGAACCAGTCATCTTGTAAAATTCGTAATAAATCATACGTTCATTTTTAACGGTTCAAAATTTGTGGACATATACTCAACTTATATATGTATAACATATCCAAAAATTACCACGATCCAACGGTCGGATTAAAAATTATAACCCCCGCAAACTATCTCAAAAACTCTGATTTTTAATACCTCCATTCCGACAAAAATACTGACAAAAACCTCAACATTAACTCCTTCATTTTTAACCACAAAAATATATCCCTCATTTATATCCACATAAAATAAATATTTCCTTATCATATGAATCAATAATTAATTATTCACAAATAATATTACAGAATCACATTTATGACAACCAGGCCGTTCCCAGGAAAGAGGGGGCTTTCCAATAAGGATTTCTCCTTACTGGCGCGCAATTAGATGACCAAACCTCTCCTTAGACAGAACTTTCTAGACATTGCCAATAATGTTATCTAATAATATTATTCAAATAATATGAATTATTGATCTGATAAATGAAAATACTGTGCAGCAACAATTATTGAAACAACAATAATATAAAATATCAACGCAGCAATTATTGAATCAATAAAATAAAATATTGAATAATAACTACTGTAACAATTATTGAGTAGTGCCTTCTTACGTAAGAATCAATAATTGGTGCAATACCGTGTGCTACTGTATTTTAACCACCGGGTATTCTAACAGTATTAACGGTAACAACTACGCCGTTATTTAGAAACAACTTATACTTGTCGTTTTCTTCATCCAATCGCTTTCCGTTATGGGGCCCACACAAGGCTGCGTCGTCGTACGAATATTCCCCGACAGCAAGAATATTCCACGACCAACCGAATATTCACCGACCAAAAATAAATATTTTATAACCACTTGCTTATTTTGCAAAATTTGCACATTTAACCCATAACCAAAGTATTATATCAAACTAACCCCTTATTATTCACAATAATATTTAGAGAAAATTTGATTTTATTCATTAATAAGTTGGGGTCTTACAAAAATACTGAACAGTAATTACTGTAACAATTATTGAGTAATGCCTTCTTACGTAAAAATTAATAATTGGTGCAATACCGTGTGCTACTGTGCAACAACGCGTATTACTGTACTTTAACCACCGGGTATTCCAACAGTGTTAACGGTAACAACTACGTCGTTATTTATAAATAACTTACTCTTGTCGTTTTCTTCATCCAATCGCTTTCCGTTATGGAGCCCACAAAAGACTGCGCCGTCGTACGAATATTCTCCGACAGTAAGAATATTCCACGACCAAGCGAATATTCCCCGACAACAATGAATATTTTATAACCACTTGTGTATTTCGAAAAAAAATTCATATATCACCCTTAACTTTAACATTTATCAATTTAAGCATTTACTAAATAGTAATTATAAGAAAAATTGAATACTTTTATTTCATAAAATTCGGGGTCTTACAATAGGTTTAAAGCATATTTCAAAATACTAAACGATGCTAAATATGAATTTATGATATGAACACTATGAACATGTGTATTGACAGATTATGTGATCACTATGTGGATATATAGCCAAGTTTTAAAGCATGGTAACCACATGACTTTTCTATGCCTTAATACCACGTAAATTGTAAGTTAAAACTTATGACAATGAACTCAAGAATGGTCATATGCTATGTGAGAACCTCTAGCATGTATGTATGTTAAAGTATAAGTGTATTGGTATGTTAGAGTTGGACTGAAACCAGGAGAGCAGAAGCTCAACTTTGGCCTGGCTAGAGGATAGCGCAGTTGCGCCGTCCCTAAGCCTAGCCAGAGCGCAGCTGTGCCATACTGGAGTCAGTTAATAATATGAATTATTTAGCGATAATGAAGTTTTGTTTTATTCGTATTATTAACGTAATAAAACAGAAACATCTTTTTATATAAAACAGAATACTTTATTAAAGTTATTCTATAAATAGAATATATTATATTTTATTTAAAAGATTTTTCTTTAAATATGGACCGTCAGATTAAAGTAAATAGCAGCTCATTCCTTCATTATTTCTTACGAATTCACTGAACTCTAGAGAGAGAAACTATAGAGAGAAATTATAGAGAGAGAGAAGAAAAGTATTCTGCTACTTAACTACTTCCTTATTTCAGTACTTCTTTAAAACGGTAAGGGGTGTTATTCTTTCTTATTCATGAAGAGAACTGTTGTTATTCCATTTCTTATTATTCTGTTGGAATAACCTGTATACGCGGTCTACCCTATACTTGGTGACATTCTTCTATTATTCTGTTGGAACATCCTGTCTGTGTGTTTTACACCGGACCTGGTTCCGTTTTTATTATTATTGTGTTGGAACATCCTGTCTGTGTGTTTTACACCGGACCTGGTTCCATTATTTATTATTCTGTCGGAATATCATGTCTGTGCGTTTACGCCGGACCTGATTCCATTATTTATTATTCTGTTGGAATAACCTGTCTGTGCGGTCTATCGCATGCATGGTGATTTCTTTTGTTATTCCATTCTTTATTGTACTAAGTTGGTTAAGTTTTGACTTCTATACTCCATGAAATTTATTGAATATCCTTGATAATTGCGGTTCATCCAGTATCTTTACATGAAAATATTCTTCTAAGCATTCTTAAATTTTACTCCACAAAGCAGTATCATGTTGACAATTTGGTCGTTGTTAATTCTTAAACTTGTTTTATTGAATTCTTATATCATTGTCATCATCTTCATGTTTATAAAATGTTAAAAGTCATCTGTGGCCTGTAGTGCATAGATGGACTTGGTATGATTATGACCAGGGATTATTCGGTATAATCATGACCGTAATGTTACAAATGATGTGGTAAAAGTCCTCATTGGCCCGTAGTGCGTTGATGGACAGTTGTTGGCATGATCATGACCATTAATGAATACACGAATATCCTTGGCCGTAGTGCAGGGGTGATTCGATGATGTGGATTATTTTATTAAGCTGAGTCCCTGAGTCCCAGCGATAACAGTATTGAAAAACCTTTTAAATCATAAAAGATAGTAGAGTTTATTTTCTACTTGACTCTTTTAATGGATTGCTTGTTCCGCTGCAGTTAAACTTGATGTCTATTATATTTTATCAGTTTAATATTGTTGGAGACTAATGATAATTTATTCTGCATTATCTTAGTCATAGTATTTCTTGCTGGGCTAGTTGAGCTCACCCTTTCTTTCACTGTTCTCTTCAGGAAATGAGAATATAGCTGGAACGAGTCGGGGAACGGAGTGATGGTCCCGATGATAACATTAGTAGTCCTCACTATTCTGTGAAATAGTGTGATAATAATTGTAATGAGGACTCCTTTTGAGTTTGTATTATCTCTAGTAGACAATATTTGTATTTAAACTCACAGTTTATGTTTTGTCGTATTATACACGACAATTGTATTAGTAAGTTGTATTTGAATTTTGTACCATGTAAGTGGCGACCCAAGATGAATGACGTATACCTAATTTTAGGGGCGTCACATACGAAAAGTACTTTAGATCCGTCTTATATATATATATATATGTATATATAGATAATGATCCATAGAATGTATTTGTTATGGATAAAAAATGAGCAAATACTATCTCTACCTTCCATTAAAAAAAACAAGGGCTAAGATTAAAAAACTGATCTCGCAGTCCGCTAGTCATGCTAGCGGACTGGGTTAATATAAATTCTGAACAATTATGCCCCCAATTTGAGCAAGTCGTCTACACAGGTCATTCTTGGACGACTTGGTCCTTGGTTCCAGTCCACGTACTAATGGTCCGTTATTAAAACATGAGTCTTCCTAATATACTGCAGTCATTGAGCCTTGAGCCTTCCTGTTGTACTGCTAGATTGTTAACTGCATTAATTGAGCCTTAAGCCTTCATAATGTGCTGCAACCACTAAAACATTTAAACACGAGCCTTGAGCCAACTTCTTAAAGTACTACTAGATTGTTAACTGCATTGAGGCTTAAGCCTTCCTAATGTAATGCAGTCATTAAAACATTAAAACATGAGCATTCATAATGTACTGCTGGATTGTTATATTAAGCTCTTTTTTGAATTAAGACGTTCACCAGAACTTCTAGCTAACGGTTTAAAAAATTGTTACATATGACTTGCGTTGAGGGATACAATCGTTCAAAATTTTTTTTAATGTTGTCCGCTAGAATAACTAGCGGACGCTGAGATGCCTTTTTTAATCTGAACCCTTGATCATTGCTATAGATGATATAAATGATATTTGTATATTTTTTATTCATAGCAAATATATGCTATGAATCATTCTCATATATATATATATATATATATATATATATATATATATATATATATATATATAGCCCGGCTTTTTCTAGTGAACTGGAGGGAGCGAGCTAAGAGCGAACCGGTTATAACGACAGTTTTTTCCGTCGCTATAACATAAAAAATCGACTTTCTATGCTATAGCGATGGAAAAAACTGTCGCTATAGCTGATTCGTTCTTAGTTTGCTCCTTACATTTCGCTGGAGAGGTGGACTATATATGTATATATACCGGCAAATCGAAAAATTGTGAGTTGAGGTCTAATATTTCAGCCCAACCATACATGAATTCAGATGGGGTTGAAAGTGAAAGATCTGAAGCTAGCATGCCATGCCATGCCGTAAACAAGTTGAATTTTTTGTTTTAGAAATTGGCATGCATACTACTTGTTTCACTAGCTACGTGTAGGATCAAACTTCACAGATTTGTCTGTGATAAAGTAAATGATGCATTCGTTTTTGATTCCCAATCAATTATAATGAATTAATTATATAACTAACTAATCTTAAATTGTACACCTAATTACCCTACACAACAAAATGAAGAATGAGTCAATCTGAATCACCAAATTAATTATTCGAGAGTGATTAATATGAAATTAATTTTAATTAATTAATCAATATAGTGTTGACACTGAGGTCGAAAGGTAATATCCTTGTATGTCAGCCCTATATTGATTAATTTACTAATTTACCATGAAATTAACAACCGGATCTGAATTATCCAAAACCATACATATCTATATATCTATATCTATATCTAATCATACATGTCATGTCACTATATAATCTGTGCACCAGCTAGCTTAATTTAATCCAATCCCCCAATCGCAATCCACCGCAAATTTGCGTTACGTTCTGTACTTTTGAATCTTAAGTTAAAAAAAAAGAAAAAAAAATTTAAGTTGTTTGATTACGTTTTATGAAAAATGCACTGATAAAATAAATCTTAAAAAGTACTACTAAATTTAATGAAATTCATTCGCTTCGAAACTCCTGTCCTAAAAAACATAATTTATCCGTTATCTAAAATTAAAATAACTCTTATTTTTATCTACTCAAGGAATATCAAAGAAATTGCTCCATATATTTTAAAATAATGCTACGAATATAAAATATGAATATAATAAAGTCGACGTATTTGGAGTACTGCTACGACAAATTTATATTGATATTAAATGTCGACGTACGCAACGGTAAAAATAGAGGAGAGAAAAAAATATTGTTAAATTATGTTTGAATATATATATATATATATATATATATATATATATATATATATATATATATATATATATATATTTGAATGTATACATAAGCATACTTGTTCTTAATTACCTACATCTCCCGGAATGTAATATGCATTATAGATTCTTTTTACTTATTAGAAATGTCAGACTATCCTTCTCTAGTAATTGGGCCGTTCGATCTGTCCATATCCGAGTTTCGCTTTCAAACTTTAATTTCATGCCACCGTTAAAAATCCCGATCTATTTCTTTCTTTTAAAAATGGTTATTCTACTCTATCGTGATCTTTTTCTTTTTTTGAAATATTAAGTCCGCTGGGGGTAATTTTTATATGGATTAATTTAAAATTAAATATATTTACAAACATTAAAATAGGACTCTATTTTATGTATTGGAAATAGTATACAAGGAGTAGTAATAATTCCAGTTTCTTCGTTGAAACTTTTTCTACCATTACACTTTGTTCTATGCATAACTTTTAAATATAGAGATTTTGGCAAAAGTACTATTTTTTAATATATTAATGCTAAATTTAAAACAATTATGTGTAAAAGTAAATTTTTTTTTTTAACAATTCAATGAGAATTTTGTACTTTGCACTTTAAAACCAAAATCTCTAATCTTTAAAAGTATTTTAGATTTTTTGTTGTTGATAAATATGATCTTTTTTGTAGAACAAAGAAAGTAGTATTTTTTTTTTAAATAATTAGTTTTGGCTCTATTTGTCGCATCTTATTTGAAATATTTCTTGGTTATTTTTAAAAATAAACAAAAAAAAGTAGAGTCTTTTTTTCCCGTATTAATTAAAAATAAGTTACAAACTAAGCGCCTTCAATGAACAACTCAAAAAGTTGGTATCTAAGTGCTTATTTTATAACTTGTAATTAATTGGACATTTAAGTATATAGTTCTAACTTATTTGTTAAATATAACAACTTAATCCTATAATAAATTATTATCATAAAAGAACGTCAAACAAAATAATACTACTTATTAAATAAGTTACTTAAAATAGAGTAATAACCAAACTATAGATTATTTTAATATAAGGCGCGACAAACATGGCCTTAGTATATCAAGAAATAATTACCTTTGATCCTCAACACCTTCAACTTTAACTGCCTATTGGCTTGTCACATAAAAAGTAAGAGAAAAAAATAATCTACTAAACTTTGCTATGAATATATTTAGATTTGTATTGTATTGTTACAAATTTGAAATTATTTTAAATGTTTTACGCATACTATTATTCTATATCAAATTTAATTACCGTTTATTTTATTTTATTATTCTGTTAGTTAGTTACTTAGTTAAAAATACTGAATTAAGAATTGACTTCACTGCTCTCGTATTATTTGTACGTAGAATCGATTCATTCCAAATATTCACATCCTCGATGTTGTGAAATTATTTATTTTTTGTACTTTATGTTATAAATATATTTATTGAAAAAAATAATTAATTGATTGATATTGCTATTTATATATGTAATATATCCATAAGATGATCTTTATAAAGAAAAATAAGTTTCTCTTAAAGCTAAATTTGTTGTACTAAATACAATCTATTAATAATATTTTGTCTCAATAAATTATATATAATTTTTATGTACTTACTTAGTATCTTACAACTTTATTAGTTGTATTGTAATATCAAATATCAATATTTTGCTTTGGTAAATTATAAAGATTTTATGTGGCTATCCTATCCATTTGTTTCTTGGTTAAATTTTGAGATCGTCAATTAAAATTAATTTCGATTTTTCACCAAATTAAAAAATAAAATGGGCATTTTGGTAACTTGCAGGGCAAACAATTGCCAAGTTATTCGAAAATGTCTTTTGTCTTTCACTATAGTTAAGATTGGTATTTGGTAGCAATAAAAATATTTTGTCTGAAGCACAGCAGATCTCTCATCCCTCTCGCCTCGCCCGAGTCTCTGACTCTCTCTCTCTCTCTCTCTCTACAATATCTCTACTCTAATATATAAACTCGTAAGAGAAAAGATATTAGAGAGAGAAAGAAAAATGATAGTAGAGAGAGATGATGTTTAGAAAGAACTAAAGCGAAGAAACCCATTGACGACAGCTATGTGTGTGAGAGAGAGAGAGAGAGTCAGTTCATTGTAGGGTTTTCCATCAAAATAAAACAAAACCCCTCCCCTCCTTCAAAGATCAAAAAAGCTATCTATTCTCTTTAACACACATTTTACTAAAATAAGAATGCGTTGCCGTAATTCAAACTCAAATGTTGGTTCACATTTGAACTAGATTTTTTACGATCTGTTTCGGTAGCTGAAGATCTTCACATTGATTTTTCCAAGGTAAGTTTTGATTGATTCGATCATTTCACATTTCTGCCCAATTGTTGCCTCAAAAATTCTTGTTAGGGGTTTTTCGTTTAGCAATTCATCTTTTGCTTGGTATTAGCTGACTTCAAACTTTGCATTCCAATTCTGATACATGTACAATCAGATCTGACGCAATTTTTATTTTATGTTCTCTGATAAGAAGTTCTATTTACTGAAACAGTACAATTTAGGTGCATTTCGACTTTGAGTTAGTTTTGTTAATATTGAGATCTTTAATATCTTTCTGCTACTGTATTCTACAGTTTAATTTAGTAAAGTGTTAGTTTCTATTTTTAGATTTGCTTTATGAATGCTTACTGGGTATGTATTCAGTTTCTGTATCATCTGAAGCTAATCCGTATTTTCTTAATAGTTTTATTTGCAGAAAATACACTTTGGCAGATTGAGTTCTAAGGCTTGACCAACTACAATCCTATTAGGATCTTCCTGTCAAGGATTGTTCTCGTTTATTTGAAACAACTTAGTAACTCTTTTGTCGAAGAGAAATGAAATCAGACACGGCTCTTGATTATGCGTTATTCCAGCTGTCCCCAAAGAGGTCACGGTGAGGACATTTGCTGCTTGGATGTTTTGTTGTTTTCTTGGTTAATTTATCCTGCGTTGCATTTAAATTTTTTTTCCTTTGGTAGTTGCGAATTGTTTGTTTCCCGTGATGGAAACTCTGAGAAGCTGGCATCAGGGTTAGTGAAGCCATTTGTGACACATTTGAAGATTGCAGAGGAACAAGTTGCTTTGTCTAATCAGTCAATTAAACTTGAAGTTGAGCAACGTAAAAATGGTGAAATGTGGTTCACCAAGGGAACACTTGAGAGGTAATGCAGCTTATTGATGAGATTGTGCTTTGCATATGGGCTTTGATGTAATTGGTCTTCTTGTTTCTAGGTTTGTGCGGTTCGTTAGTACACCAGAAGTTTTGGAAATGGTTAATACCTTTGATGCAGAGATGTCTCAACTAGAATCAGCACGGGTAATCTATTCACAGGTGGAAATTCCTCACATTTATGACCATTCATTGCCGATTATGGGAATTGTATTATTGGAATTTTATGCTTATTAGGTTGCATTAATTGCAGGGAGTGGAAGATCAGCCTTCAAGTAAATTGGGTATGTTTTGAGCTCCCATCTAATTATGTAGTGTATTCTCTTTGTTACGATTGAATTACTCTGTCATCTGGATCACCCAAAGATTACAGTTTAACACCGACAAAACTTTTCAATATCCACTGGAATAACTACTGCATCACTGCTAGTTGGCTTGTAAGTGTTTAGAATAGAAAAACACTAATGGTGTTTCTATTTTGAGTTACCTTTCTTAACTATTCATTTCTAGTTCCTTCATTTCAACAAGATTTGGTGTAAGGGGCCATACACAGAAAGTATGTTAGAATTTATTAGTTATTAAGGTACTCTAAAGCTTCGACAATTTTAATGTGATTTGGTATAATGTATCTTTTAGACGAGGTTTTTTTTTTTTTTGCTGTAATGTATCTATCCTTTCTTTCTCAAGTTAGTAATCAAACATTTTTCACTTACAAAAAGTCTATGCTGGTTCTATACAAATTACTTACTTTAAAATTTATGATTATAATAGAAAAGGAAAAATAAAAAGATCGTTGTCTGTATGTTTATATGGTGGTAGTCATTTTACAAGCGACCACACACGTCATCAGATATAAATAATCTTATCTGTCACCGTTACCCATCTAAGTGCATTTTCCTGCTTTTGATATTATGCCAAGGAATTAAATTTTTTGAGTGGAATATAAAAATAATTCATTAAATTGTTTAATATTTTATATTTATATATTGAAGCTCTGATGATGCTCTGGATCTTTAGTATTTTGTTATTTTGAAGACTGCCAACTTTGCACTTGCACTGTCATAGCGAGTCAGTCACTCGCTTCAGATATATCTTTATGAAATGTGACAAAAAGACTTACTTGTGTACCACAACTTTCCCTTCTTTAGGCATGGAACCAACTAGGGAAAATATAGGAGACAAGGAAGTCTTATGTAGATGGAGTTAAACAGTCGCTGCATATTTAACTACATATTTATTATCCTGTATTTACTAAAAATGCATTTATGAACGTTGACTTGAATGTAAAGAAAACATTTAATTATTTCATATGCAATAGAGGCATGAGCTGCACATTAGGACGCCGTGAAATGAAATCTTTTACGCCCAACTAAATTCGGGACCATTATCATATACAACAGCAAAGCCATAAATATGGCTAATATTGCCGATAGGCGATAAATCTTCACAAATTACGAGAATACATAACTGTACTAAATTAAAACAATGGCACAATGGCTTGTTTTGAAGAGTGCTAAACATTATAAAACCCGGCAAAATATTATTGGTTGTGTCAAAGAGTAACGTGGTACCTTAGGCAACAGGAGACTCTGGACTCCATTGTTGTATTTATGAATGGATTTAATAGACAATTGATTCATATCAGAGAAAATAAACATAGTGCAAAGAAGGAAAATAAACTCCCTTAAACTTTCTAACTTTCTACAAGAAAGGTGTGTAAGCTTGTGCCATGGAAATAATACTTTATTTTAATGCTTTAAGTTGTCCCCATCATTCACCCAAATCTGAAGTCTGAACCACAAGATTGGAAAAGAAAAACTAGATGCTCAGTTTTTTAGGAGCCCTTAATAAAGTATTAGATAGCTATTTTGCAAGTATGAGATATTAAAGAAGATATTAAAAATGAGGTTTCAACTTTCAATAGGAACTTAATATGCTATCCATATTGGTTTCAAGTTGTAAACACTGATGTGAATGGTGTACGCTGATACTATTCATTCTTTTCTTCTTGCATCAACAAGTATCAAAAGATGCAAGTACTTATTAAATAATCTAGATACTCAACATGACATTTTTAAACTATTATTAGTTTTTATTTTCTCTTTATAATGCCAAGCATGTAAGTATGATAATTTGATACTTTGTACTGCCAAGTGTTACCCAGCAACCGTTTGGTTCATTTGCGTGGTTTCATTTTACTATTTGATCTCTATCAATGAAAGGATTGGATTACTTTTTGAGCCTCCTAGTACTAATCATGCTTTATTGTTACTCAAAAGAGTGTTTTTAATTTCACAAATAAAGAGTAAGTTTCAAGAATTAAAACATTGGATGAAAACTTTTATATAGCATCTTCACACTGTTGGATGGGAATTGTTTTGTCTGCTCTGAGTAATGAGTAGTGACCCTAGATAATTAACACGTTTTTTTTAAATAAAAAAATTATTAGAAGGTTTATAAAGATCACACTGTAAATAAGATAGGCTGGATATTATTGGTTGTTTATCTGATCCTAGATAATATATATTAGGTTTAACATTGTTGATTTGCATGTTTTATTGGTGTGACTTCTGGTGTTCCATGGATGGAATACATCTTTTTTTGAATAGTTGTTAATTTAAGCACTGGGCCTAAGGCCTAAGGTGCTGTTTGGTTACTTCTGGATGGGTCTGAATATGAACGAATAAGTTACAAAGACCGTTTGTTTAACAATTTTTAAACTCTGAATGCGTCTGAACGATTCTAAAAATTTGTGGTTGAATGAGTAAGAAGTAGCGCTGAATGATATTTTTACTTACATTCTCTCATAGACAATTAAAATTTACATTCAATATCCATCTTGTTTACTATTGTAAACAAATTTTGTTATGTACAAATTGTTTTTGATTTTTTGTTTAACAAAAAATTGGATAACCAATTTAACGAATGTTGTAGTTTTTTGTTTTGATTTTATGTACTATAGGATGTTATTAATATTTTTTATTATTTTATTCTTAAAATTATATTTTAATAGTATATTTCATCAAAGATTGTTCAAAAGTTTATATTTAATTTTTCTTATATAACATTGTTTATTTATAACTATATAATAAATTTGTCCATAACAACTTAGAAGGTTAAAATAAGATAATAGTTAATACACGTATTCAGATGTTTTAGATAAACAATTATTAAACACATCATTTCATTCCGTATTCAGATTTTCTACTCCATTCAGCTCATTCAAATTTTTTTTACATTCAAAACCTTTCATTCAATTTTATAAACAATTATTCAATTTTAAGAATTGTAATTACTTATACTTTTATACTCCATTCAGCTCATTCAAATTTTTTATACAGAACCTTTCATTCAATTTTATAAACAATTATTCAATTTTAAGAATAGTAATTACTTATACTTTTATAGTAGTTTCTTTTCCTTTTGATGGGTGGGAGAGAGCGGGTGGGGGTGGGTTGTGCAACTTGCAAGTATCACACCTACTACTTGAATATTATTCACCAAAGTTGCATATCGATTTATGATGATTAATGAAATATTTAATTTTAATTTTAGAATATATGGGATCTCTTTAAAATATCTGGGCGTGATTATATCTCTTGTTGGTATCTTCCTCTACACATCTGGGTAATACTTTATGTAAAGAAGATAAGTTCTTTAGAGTTCAATATGCCTATTCTATTTTGCACAGTAGTTTCATATTGATCTTTCCTTACTTCGGGTAATATTTTACCCTTGAAGGTCAAATAATGCTTAAGGATTGGCCCCATCTTCATTTGTCATGAAATATGCAGCCGGCTTCCTTCTTTTAGGCCATTACACACCTAGACACAAAAGTGAAATCTAAGCTGGAATTACCTTTTCAGACCCAGATTTTGATGAAATTGGCTGTTACTAGTCCTCTGACACTGTTTTGCATCTATAATCTTCAGGTGGGGGTGGTACCGGCACCACAGCAGCAGCAGATGCAACAAAGTAATACTTCTCTCTATCTGTTTGTGTCCGTATATTTGCATCTAATGCTTCATATTCTTATTATTGGTGTAAGCTAGTATAACAAATAGCTGTAATTTGAAGCCATGACAATTCTTCATTGTTGACTGCTTATTTTAATCGCGGTGTTTCACTACTTAACGGATCACTTTCAAAGGACTATGGTTAAAATGCTACGTGGCAGTATGGCACTCTAATGTGCTCGACTGCTCGGTTAAGATCTGATATCATTTGTCGTTCTCAAAATTGGTTCGAGTGTTTGTCATAAGTAGTACTGTAGTTCATTTTTAACTAATCAATACTAGTGTTTTGACATGCTATATGGTCATCTATTGTGCTCTGGATATCTGCAAATGGGTCTCCCAATGCTCTTTCTCTCTGAGCTTTTTAACAATCACTTAAGTTTCATATTTGATGTTGTTATACAGGAAGGAACTTCTGAGAGCCATTGATGTTAGGCTTGCTGCAGTTAAGCAGGACTTGACCACAGCTTGTGCTCGTGCTGCTGCTGCTGGTTTTAACCCTGGTGCGGTCTCAGAACTTCAAATGTTTGCAGATCAGTTTGGTGCCTATCGCCTTAAGTAAGACTTTTAAAACTACACATCTTTCTTTCATGTCATACCCCACCCTCATCCGACCCCAACACTTTTGTGTGTGTTCCCGCCAATTTGTGCATGTTTTCTGTGTGTTGCACCTTTCATAATGATACTCATAAGAGTGATAACCACAAAAATATTTACAAAAAAGAAAGAAAGAGTGAAACAATCAAAAGGGAGAGAGAAAAATGAGGAATGACTTGGATAAAAAACAGTGGAAAGGAATGAAGGCAACCTGAAGCTATTTTTGGGTGCTGTGCTCAGACTATCCTAATAACTATAAATAGGGTAGGCCTATGGGCGTGACTTAAGTCTCTCTATTACTGTATCTTACTGTAAAAGGGGTCAATTAGAGGGTAACCTCACTTGAATGCCATAGCAAGAAAAGTGGATCAAATCACTCAGATGGAAGATATTTCCATATCTTTTATTTGTTCAGTAGTACCATTCCAGTGGTAAGATAGTATCTGATGCCAATGAAGTATTAGGGGAAAAAATAAATAAAAATACTCCGTCTGTTTCAATTTATAAGGTCATTATTGACTTTGATAGTCAATTTGACATATTTTTAAACTCAAAATTGATTGATATGCTTCATCAACAATTACGAAACATTAACTCTTAAAATTAATAGTGTTTTTTTTTACATAGTTTACCATATGCCTCGTTGTATTGATTAAAATCAAATGAACTTCTATAAATGTCTCAAATTGATTTTTAAAAGTCAATAATAGTGTTTGTTTTTGGAACCGAGGGAGTATTTGAAAATGAAAACACTGGAGTAAAACAGAGAACCATGTCGAATGCTGGGTCTTAATTTTGCTGCAAGATCATATTTTCATTTAGTCTCTTATGGGGTATAAGTTATTTTCTTATCCTTTGACCCCTCTTGCTGATTGCTTTAGCGGACCTACACTTTTAAATTCATTAAATGTAGTCGTTATGGCTACCCTAGGTATTACCAGTGCTCTACCCCAGGTTTGGTTAAATGCAGCCGTTAATAAATTAACGAACTCCTGCATAGGGTTGTTCTGACCCCTTTGGTTATCTTTATGGAATTCAGCCTCCTGATTACGTTGTCTCCTTCTTGGCGGCATTTTGCTAATTAAATAAATAATGTTTCATTATTACTTGTTTGCTTACTTATTTATTATTCGCCAAAAAATAACTCATACACAACAAAGCATATTCAATAAAAACTTCATTATATTCATATGCTTCTTCATAGTTTGAAACTATTTATAATTTGCTTTCATAGCCAAAAGCTATTACATTTCTATCCCGCGATTGAACTTCACAAAAATTGGGATTTATAAAAAGACTATCATGTTATTCTTATTATAGCACAACACAATTTGTGTATTAAACTGTGGTAGAAGAAGAGTTAGTGTTGAAGGTCTTGCATGTGTTGATTTGTACTACATTAATGTAATACTTGTGACGTGACAACATGAACATGCCAAACAGGACATGATTGCCAGCAATACCACCCATCCCTTGGTAAAACCTCAATTGAGATAGGAAAGGGCACTTGAATTATAATTGGTGTGTTAGATCAATTAACAGAATAGGAGCGTGTTGGTATTTTTTTTCTTTTCAATGTTAGTAGGGAACAAAAACTTATTATTATTATTAGCTTTCCTACCAAAATAAGTAGATAGACTTGAGAAGATGTTATTCTATGGGTCCAATCTGCTAGGAATTAGTTATATACTTCTCATATTAATATTGGTATTGAAATCTTGGAAACCTTCTCTCTTTCGTATTAATTTAATTTAACATGGGGACTGACTGCAAAGAAAATGATATTCATTTTCTATTTTTACGGGGGTGAATGGTGATATAATAGCATAGTTTTCTTATTAAAATTACTACTTTCAACTTTCTAACTTGAGTGATCATTGATGTCTTTTGAAGGAGAATTCAAAAATGATATAATTTATTAAAATTATAAAATAATGAATCTTATATTTAGTAGTATTTTTTTTAGAATATTCATCATTATATTAATTAAATTTAATGAATTCAAGCCAATTTTGATTTTGAAATCAAATTGACTTTTTAAAAAATATTCTTATATTTTGGAACATACAAGAGTATTTAATAATACATTTCATGTATTGTAATTTTAATTTTGTTATTTTTTTATTTTTTTATTTATAAAAATACTAGAATTTATAGCACACGCACTTAAAATGGAGAACACTATTTTGGTAGCAAATAAATAAGTATTAATCTCGAGTTGGGTGGTGTGATTTGTGTTTTTCCCAATCATGCAGCATACGGGTTTGTCTAGGCTTTTGATGCTTTTATTTATTTATTTTGTGCAATTATTATTATTATTATTATTATTATTATAGGAGGAGGAGGAGGAGGAGTAGGTTGCTCCACAACAAATATTAATTATTTTAAATAATAATAAGAGTATCATGGGATAATCTAAACTGGGCCTTATTGGGTCATTGTTTTGCCGGTAATAAAATAACTTAATAATGTGAAGAAATCTGTATTGTTTCGTCCACGTCACTATATTTGTGCCGCGTCATAAAAATGTCATGCTACTTAAAACCTCAATAAACAATAAATAGACTGTGGGCATGTCGGTTACTACTACGAGTACTAGTATTTCCAGGGACGAGGGTGCCCAATCAACTTTATTTTTTGTAAAAATAATAATCAGAATTTTTATTTCTATTTCTATTTATTTATATAAAACAAAATTAGGTCCCCGTTGGTGATTGTTTTTGATTTATTTTCTCGTGCAGCGAAGCTTGCAGCAAATTCATATCACTATGTGAGAGACGGCCGTACCTGATCAACCCATGGAAATCCGGAGTAGACGAAAGAACTGTACGATCTTCGTACGGGTCCGACATGTCCATCGACGATGACCCAAGCACCGAACAACCCGGTAGGCCCCACCAACCCCATATATCTTCAGCTGGCCAACAATCCGTCTCTTCTTCTGTCACCTTCCCTTTACGCCGTACTAGTAGAGAGTCGAGCATTGAGAAAGACGACACCAGTAGTGTGACAGAAAAGAAAGAAGTGGATAGTAGTGGTGGCAGTGAGTCTGTGCTGCCGGCAACTCAGCCCGGCGCCCCTGCGAGGCGGCTCAGTGTGCAAGATCGGATTAGCTTGTTCGAGAATAAACAAAAGGAGACTTCTTCTGCTAGTGGTGGGAAGCCCATTGTTGCCAAGTCTGCAGAGCTTCGGAGACTGTCGTCTGATGTTTCTTCGGGTTCTGCCGCTGCTGAGAAGGCCGTGTTGAGGAGGTGGAGTGGTGTCAGTGACATGAGTATTAGTCTTGATTTGAGTGGTGAAAAGAAGGATGTTGATAGCCCATTATGCACACCTTCTGTTTCCTCTGCTTCTCAGGCCAAATCCGACGACCTAAAGAGATTGAACACCACTTCGGATAAGCCTGAGTTCAGGAGTATTCCGGGTATATCTGCTGATAGTTGGTCGAAAGATCAAGTTGATTCTTCTGTTGGCGAAGAGATGGGAACCACCAAGGCTGGGGCAAATTCTGGGGCGGTTTCTTCTGGTAGGTCAGGGGATGCATATGAGATTTCCATTACTGGAACAGTTGGAACTCAAGCTAAGACTCAATCGGTTTCGTCTCTTACTCCAGCTGGGGTTAAGAACCAAGCAACTTCTCAAAGCTATTACAGATCTTCGTCTCTAGATAGGGCCGATAGGTTTGGTTTTAAGGATCAAGGAAGGCCTAAGGGGTCTTATGGTAATGATGAACAAACTGGGACTATAGAACAAGTGACTTCTATTGCTAGACTGAAAGAAGGGGGTGGTCCTCAGATGAAACCTGGAGCCTTTGCAAGCAAGAGTGGTGATGTTAGATCTGTCAAAGAATATTATCAACCTCCTGAAGGGGAAGATTTTGAACCGAGGAATCAATCAGTTTCACAACCACGATTAATGGCCCCTCTAAAGGCAGCAGTGGACTCTGGCCAATTAGAGTCTGGATCGAAAATTCGAGAAGCCTTTGCAGCTCAATATAAAGGGCCGGAAGGTATGCTGTTGGGTTCTCAGTCCAGCTGGAAGTCCTTGAGAGAAATTGAGGAAATTGAGCAATCTAACAGTTCTATAACTAAGGTGGAAGATTCTGGGATCCCAGGAATGAAGGTACAGAAGCAAATCCTTGTCCATCAACGTATCCGGAAGCCTCAAAGCAGGAGGAATGAAAGTAATTCTGTATATGGAAATGATAGCACTCTTTTCTCTCATAAGATGGTTACTGAGGATGAGGAAGATTTTTCCATGACTCCAGTGACACCTGCTGAGCAAGTTCAGAGGAATAGGCAGTCGAAAGGAAACCAGGAACTCAATGATGAGCTGAAGATGAAAGCAAATGAGCTTGAAAAGCTTTTCGCAGAGCATAAGCTTCGAGCTCCTGGAGATCAGTCTAATTCTGCACGGAGGAACAAGCCTGCTGACGTGCAAATTGAACAGGCATCAAGCTTACCAGACACAAAACAAGTTACTGATATTACTCCTCTACAATTTCTGGACAATAATACAGCGACTGACACTTTTGGTAGTTCAAGTAATGTGGTAAAGCTTACTGATGGTTCATTTGTGAAATTGGTTGAGAGCCAGGATTGTGGTGACACTCTAAAGTGTAATATCTCTGATCTTAGCTTATCGGATGATTCAAGAGGGAAATTCTATGATACATATATGCAGAAAAGAGATGTAAAACTAAGGGAAGAATGGGGTTCTAGAAGAACAGAGAAGGAAGCCAAATTGAAGGCCATGCAAGATAGCTTTGAACGCAGTAGAACCGAAATGAGGGTGAAACTTTCAGGGTCTGCAGATAGACAGGATCCAATATATAGTGTTCATCGACGTGCAGAGAGACTCAGATCATTTAATACTCGTTCAACTTTGAAGATGGAGCAGGTATTTAGCATTTAACTCGTTATCTCAGCTCGACTAGTTAATGGTGGAACTGGATGTTTGTTTTGATTTGAAAGTTACAGTTGCCATATAGAAATAACTAATAGTAAAAAGGTTTTCTTTTTGAAAGCAGCCATTGGACTTCTTGCAAAGTGAAGATGATGGAGATCCATTTGAGCTTCTGGAACAGATACCTTTTTGTCAAGATAGGTCTTTCAGTGATGTATCGTTAGGGAATGGTGTATCTAGGAGTTCTCAAACTAAGAGGCTTTTACCAAACAGAAATTTGTCTTCATTCACACCTCGCAACTCGGCAGCACCAGTTCCAAGGTCAGCCACAAAAGCTTCCAATTCTGGTTCAGTAAGGAGAAGAATGCAATCTGATAATCCTCTTATGCAGTCGGTTCCCAACTTCTCTGAGTTGAGAAAAGAAAACACCAAGCCTTATTCAGCCAGTAGCAAAATTGTACGCCCACAATTGAGAAATTACACTCGCAGCAGAAGCACCAGTGAAGATATACCTCATGTCAAGGAAGAGAAGGCGAGGCGGTCACAGTCCCTTAGAAAAAGCACTGCAAGTCCTGCTGAATTTAAGGACATGTCTTCTTTGAACTCAGACGGTGTTGTTTTGACACCACTAAAATTTGATGTAGAACAGGCAGAAGAGGGTCGTTGTGACAAATTTTCAAAATGTTTGGAGTCAAAGCCTTTCTTTCAGAAGAACAATAGTATAGGACGTGGTGCTGGAGCTGGTGATGCGAAGCTGAAGGCTTCAATGGTGTCTGAGTCTTTCAGTAATGATGAAGAATCTGATGAGTTGACCTTTGATCCAGAGGATTCAGCAGATATTGTCAAAGATGAAGATGAGGAAGAATCTCTAACCAGAACATCTGAAGATCATGTCAACATGGATCACAGAGAACCAAGCCTCAGTCAAGAATCTGCCAAGTTAATTAATTCTGGGTCAGAAAATGGGGATGCCTTGCAGTCATTTTCTCAAGACCCATCTTTATTGCCTTCCTCCATGCCTTCTACCTTCCTCCCTGTTGGGTCTGTGCTGGACTCACCGGGAGAAAGCCCTATGTCGTGGAATTCTCATATTCATCATCCATTCACTTGTCATCACGAGGTCTCTGATATTGATGCCTCTGCAGACTCTCCCATAGGAAGCCCTGCATCTTGGAATTTGCACCCTCTGAATCAAACAGACTCTGATGCAGCTCGAATGAGAAAGAAATGGGGAAGTGCTCAGAAACCCATTATTGGTGCTAATTCTTCTAACAATCAATCACGTAAGGACATGACTAAAGGATTTAAACGGTTACTAAAATTTGGGAGGAAAAGTCGGGGCACAGAGAACTTGGTTGATTGGATTTCTGCTACAACTTCTGAGGGAGACGATGATATGGAAGATGGACGAGATCTTGCTAATCGATCATCAGAAGATCTGAGAAAGTCAAGAATGGGGTTCTCGCAAGGTCATGCTTCTGAAGATAGCTTCAATGAAAGCGAGTATTTTAGTGAACAAGGTGAACTTTATGCTTTCTAATTTGTTATTACTCACTCAATCCTCATAAATTGATTTTGTCAAGTTTTAGGCTTTTAATATTTCCTGATATAGAGGACTACAAAATAACACATAAGAAAGAGATGCAAGAAAACTTTCACATTTCATTTTTGGCTAAAAGTCTGATGTTTTGAGCTCCCCCTTCTTGGATAAGTTTTTTACTTCGAGCTTTAATTTCTGTATATGAAAAGATTTGATGATTGATCAACTTACTGCATCCATATGCCACTTAAGGATATGTTATTTATTAACTAAGTTGCAGATGAAACTGATGACCCTTGTCGGAATTTATGGTTTAATCTTTTAGCAATGTAGGATGTCTGTTATTGTATTTGTGGTTTTCCAGTATGTGTCAATTAAAGAGACCAATTTCATGGCATGGAAACAATGCGTGTAAATACTTTTTCACCCCCTGCTTTAAGCATGGGTAGTTACCTCAGCTGAATTAGTAGCGATGATTTTGGTGCAGATCTAATCCATGCCATTTCCATGTTTTTGAGTCATTTGAACTGATTTGAGGATACAGAAACCATAAGCAGTGTAGTAATGCACTAATGCCTTCATAATGTATTATATTGTTGTTTTCCTGTATTTTCAAGTACAGTTATTTGAAATTTTCAATGTGTGCTTTTTTTTTGTTTATTGGCAAAAAATTAATAGTTGGTTCTCCGAAGATACCTGGTTATTATATATTATATCATGAATGATTAGAAATGCATGAATTAGCTAGGAATACAGTAGTAAATATTAATCATTTCCCAACTTAGCTAGGAATAGGTTACCAAAATAAGGTAGAGCGTCTTACTACATAATAATTGATTAGAGGCGCATCGATTAGCAAGGAATAGGCTACCAAAATAATAGAGAACCTCTGAATACTTAATAATTTTTTGTTTTCATATTTTATATAGTTTTATTTTGGTAGAGAAACATGCTTAAATATTTAAATTATTGTAATTGTTAGTATTATCGTCAGCACAATGAGAAGGTTACTGGAATGTGCTTTCACACTCTTCTTGAAATAACACCTGATTATATCAAAAGTTAGAAGGATACCAACCCAGAGAATTTAAAGTTTATATTTTTGAAATGTAGCATTGATACATGCAAATCTGCTGTCAGTAGAAGCTTGACTGAGAGAGAAGCAAAAGACTGGGATGAAGAACTCAGCTCGTCACTGCAGCAATTTAAAGGGATTACCTTTCTACCTCAAATTAGAAGGACCACAACTATTCTGTATAAATAGCATGAAAGAATTATGAGAATCTACAGCTTAAGAGCAAGAAGTGCGGTTTCGTTTTAAAGATTTAAAGTCTCTTTTACAAGCTTAACTATTGACTTGGAAGAAAATTCCTAGAACTATAAGAAATGATTAATCTGTAAATACCGGGGATTTCCAGAGATGAATTTTGATGTAGAATTTATTTATGCAGAGAATTGCTTTTGTTTTATATGCATGTGTTGATTTTTCAATACAAGCTGATATTTGAAAAGAAAAACAGAATTCATGTACGTGTAAAATTGTGGGATGGTTGTTATACTTTAGTGTTAAGAATTGTTTCAGTTAATCAATACTTCCCATTTTATTTTTGCCCTTTTTTTCTCTAATATTTTTTGGTAGAGGGAAAAGTAACTTGGAATTCAAGTCATTAAGTTGATACTTATTTCTTTTTGCAGTCCAAGGCTTGAACAGTTCTATTCCAGCTCCTCCAGCTAACTTCAAACTGAGGGAGGATCATCTGTCTGGAAGCTCAATGAAAGGTCATTCTTAATCTTACTGATAAATTTAACATTTGATTTGATGTGTGCTTTCACAAGGCATAATTAACAAAAGAGATACATATTTAGCATGGTGTCTCTGAAAGTAAGAGATGTATACATGCCTATATGAATACAACTTTGGGTGCTAGTCTATTATTGGCTTTGGTTATTCTGACATTGAGCTATGTGAACTAAACAATCATTAATCTCGGGAGTATTTATAACATTTGTCATCATTAATGGATATATAAAGTTACCTAGAAAGACGTTAGTATTATTAACACTTTTTTCTGTGGCGTTTGTTTCCCTGTAAAATGGGCAAACAAAAAATTCTGTCCATGAAATAAGATCAAGAAGTTCAATATTGGTGCACTTAAGTTTGGTCTAAAATTTGCAGGACCCCGTTCATTCTTTTCTTTGTCATCATTTCGAAGCAAGGGAAGCGAGTCAAAGCTTAGATAACTTACTCTGGAAGATATTACAAAAGCTCCAGTGTTCGGGATCATCTTCTCATGGGGGTGTAAAGGATGATACATATATAGCAAATGGTTGACGTAGGCACCGCTCGAACATTTAATATTTAAGTCTTCATTAGTATTATGTATATTTGGTGGATATGGGACCTTCCATGTGATCTAGTCAGGTATCCCCCATAGTAGTTTGAAATATAATGTTGTACATTGTATCGAGCAAAATGTCGCCAATTGGTGGATTGCTATTGTGATTTTGTCAGGAAAAGAACAGCATTCTTTTTTCTCTTGTTCATCTGCACTCGACTTGTGTATTGTATATCAGAAATTGAATACTTGTTAAATCAAATGTTCATTTTTTATTAAAAGCTATGTGGTTATAGGGCTTAATGGCATGTTTTGGCTACTGCTAGTATGTATTCATTATTATTCCTCCTCCATAAGCTGATACTATATTCCTTCTGTTGATTTGACATGGTGTGTTAGAGACGGTGTTATTCATTTGCATGCTTTTTATTCAGGAGGCTAAAGAATAGAGATTAAATAATGACATTGTAACAGCATATGCAATAAATGGGTTATGCGTGTATGCAACATGTCAATGGGTTGTTCACGCAGAAACGGATGCACATGCTTTTGCATTCTTTACCAAGAACCCGAGCGTTTAGCATCTGATATCCGAAGGAAGCCTTGCAAGGAATATCTTGATGAGGGTCCAGTACTCCAGTCCAGTTTTGTTGTAGAGACGTGAAGCTTTTTCATAATATAATTAAATCTTTGATTCAATGCAAATCACCCACTATTATTTTAGTGAATGAAAAAAAGGTTTTTTTTTTCTTGTTACAAGCACAAGATCAGAAACATTGGAATACTGTTCTTACCTTTCCAACGGTTCCATCCCCTCTTCCTGGAAAGGGATATGCAACCCTGAAGACAGACACTCATAGCAGATTGACCAAATTACCCGCTGAACAAAGGTCAGGATTCCCCCAAGACATGATCTTAATATTGGGGTAGATAAGTAGTTTAAATCTATGGAAAAGGGTTGTGGGATTATTCAAATTCTCTCTCTCTCTCTCCATGTAAAGATTGTCTCTTGGCTTAAAAGGCAAGGGAGGTTGGATGATGGTTACGTGCCTCCGCTGCAAAGTTAAAGAGGTTCGTCCCCCCATCCATAATGTTTGCTCTCAACACCATTTTGAGCCAACTTTAGTTTTTGCTTCTCTCCCCCTTGCCCATCTTTCTGTGCGCAAAGACTTTTATTCTCTTTGACGGCTCAGTGACAAATTAGTGCTTCAAACTGGTAATGCGTGTTGTGAACCAATAGAACCTGGTTTTGAAGACTAAATGGCATCTCTAACACCCGGTGTATTACTTAAGCTTCTTCAGAGTATTAATTCCAACATTAAGGTCCGCGGGGAATATCGGTCCATCCTTTTACAAGTTATCAGCATTGTCCCTGCTTTATCTGGATCAGAGTTGTGGCCTAACCATGGCTTTTTCATCAAAGTTTCGGATTCTTCTCATTCCACATATATATCCCTCTCAAAGGAAGACAATGAGTTAATTCTGAACAATAAATTGCAGCTTGGTCAGTTCTTATATATTGACAGAATGGATGCTGGAACTCCTGTTCCTATTCTAGTTGGAGTGCGGGCTGTTCCAGGACGACATCCATTTGTGGGGAACCCAAAGGATTTGATGCAAATGTTAGAGCCCTGTGAGGAAGGAGTTGTTAGTTCAAAATTGAGTGATTTTGCAGAATCAAAAGAAGAGAGTCCAATAAAGAAAATTGTAATAAAAGAAGAGAAAACAGCTGTGGCATCGAGGTACATGCAGGGCTTCACGACATCAAGCAGCAAGTTAGTAAATGGAACTGACTTAATTGGTGGTGCTGCAAAAATCAAGGAGTGCGAGAGTGGTGGGGCGTGTAAGAAGGTTGGAACTCTAAAAGGCAAAGGGCAAGAGCTTAAAGATCAGGTTTGGTTCATGAATTTTTTTATTCTTGGTGCATAGCCGCAGTTGGCTTAACCTTTTACAATTATTGAGGATAAACACAGTATCAGATACTCGAATACAGTTTGTGCACATTGCTATTACTTGTGTGTGATAATTGAAGTCACTGATAGTTATTAGTATTTCCATTATAGAATCACACAACTCCTTTGCTCAATCGCCTTGATTCACAAACTGCAAAGTTAAATGTTGCTGTAACTGAAACCAAGGAGTCCTTAAGACCGAGAGAAGTCCTGACAACAAAACGCACTACAAGTAAACAAGAAAACATCAACTTAAACTACATGTCAAGCAGAAGAGAGAAAAAGCAACCTTCCGGGGCAATGTCTATGCCCTGGTGCTCCCTGCCTGCTAACCTCTTGAAGCCTGGAAAGGTGTGCGTCTCGTCTCATCCATTATTTATAATTGGGTAGTTTTTGCTACTATTTTTTTTCATCTTTTATTTTTGTTACTACTTACTAGGAAATTCTTAGAAGGGCAAAAACAGCTTCTTTGGTTGCAGCTGAAGCTCAAAAGGAATCATCAAGAGCAGCTAACCTTGTAATGTGCCTTGGGTAAAATTTGCTCCAGATATATTCTCCTTTTATTAATCTATTTCAATACTGATATCTGAACTCAAAAAGAAAAAACTTTACCTCCCTCAGCAATGTACTGATCTTTTCTTTCAGAATGTTTGACGATCTCTGCGCATCTGCCTCAACAGATAAGCCCCACGTTTCTCTCTCCAAATTCTTTGCACTTTACCAGCTCATTGAGCATCCAAATGTTGCAGCACCAACTAAAAGTAGCTCACCTCATATACCAACAAACTCATCTACACCATATACACACAAATCCAACAAAAAGGCAATTGTCAAACTTAAAAAAATGGCGAACTCTCCTAAGCCCTCAACTGAGCTAAGTGGGATCGATAAACTAGAGTGGGCAAAATCAAATGGTTTGAAAGAGATTGAAGAACTAAGACAGATCCTCCTCAGTGAAACACAATCTTGGTTTTTGATATTCTTGGAGGGAGCACTTGATGCTGGGTATCGGGTTAGCAGCCAGGAAAAGAAGGGGAAAGACAGTGTTGCACAACAAATGGAACCGAACAACCACATTGCTGTCACACTGTCACAGCTTAAGAATGCAAATGAATGGCTGGATAAACTAAGAACCAATCTGAGTTTAGATTCAAATGGCTTGGTGGAGACTGTTAGTCGGTTGAAGCAAAAAGTTTATGCGTGTTTGCTTTTTCACGTGGATTCAGCTGCATCAGCGCTAGAGAAGCAGCCTGATCATGGTTGATTTAACCAAAACAAATCTGTCCAATATTCAGTGTCTCTGAGTAACTTATGCTAAACAAGTCCTTTTGTAATTTCCAGAAATACCTTGGTTCTGGACAAAGATTACTTTATGCTTCACCAAACATGTTCAAATGCAAATTATTTGTTATTTTGTTTTGTGTATAATAAAATCACAAGATTAGACATAGCTCCAATTTGCATTATTGTGCTAAAGTAAAGTAGGAACTATTAACAATATGGTAGTGCAGCAGTTCATAGATTTAGATGGTAAATAGTTGGTATGAAAATATATGAGACTGATAACATCAGATAAAAACACAAAATGATGTGGATCACCATACCTTATTGGCTTGAAAGCATGCTTGCTTTTTCTTGCCTTTTGTATATATAGGAGAGGTCCCAAGCTGGAGAGTAAGAGCACATGCAACATTCTCAGATGGATTAGGGTCCGAGTCATCTAGCATGTGCCCTGCTTCTCTAACACGAGCCACCCTCTCCCAGTGTTTTGTTTCAGGCTTGTTCCAATCTCCAGAAACCTATGTTTCAACGTCTCAATGTACCCCTTCACATGATTAGTGAACCTAGCTACTACATGCTCATACTAGTATAATGTGATTGATACACAAGTAGTTATAGTGTATAGTATATGTAGCAATTTATAAAAACTTATATTTGCTATGTGCTTTGTTGGTTGGCTAGGTGGTTGATCTTTGTTTTGTGGGATAGCTAATTAATTATTCAAGCACTTGTTTTTGTTCTTCAAGCAATTACAAGGTGGGTTAAAGTAAATTAGGTTTGGGGTTAGTGACTGTTGAAGTTTGGCTGCCAAAAAGGTAGTGATGGAATAAGAACACTAGCTAGTAAATTCAAATAACAATATTATGAGGTGAGGTCTACCGGATGGCAACCTAAAGTCTAGCCAGGCAGGCCACCCACCGATACCATGGCTTGATTTTAGTTTTAGCTTAAAACTACTAATAGTTATAATTTCCTAGGTAGACTTTTTTTTTAAAAAAATAAATATGTTTTTAGTACCTTTTTCTGTTAGAACTACAGCAGAACATAATAAGAAAGAAAAACTAGAACAAATATTGATTTATTTGGTGATAAAACTATGGTTCAAACAGCAAAAAAAGCTCGTCTTACAAAAATAAAATAAATAAAGCTCCGCATAAAAACTAATATAATAAATTTAAACAACCAAATTGTTCAGTTCTAATTTAGGGCGTATATTAATAATTTTCTTTCAAATTCTTTTCCACGAATAGAAGATTTTTAAAGTTGTTTTTATGCGGCGGGATAAAATAATTGATACTTTTTAACTTATTTCAACAAGTACATTTTATTCGGAAGCTGTCAGCATGAAGTTTATTTTTAGATAAGCTGGTCAATTGGGGACGAAATTCTATGTGTGTCAATTTTCTATTGACCAATTGACCAATTTATCAAAAAATAAACTTTCATTTTATCCGTAAACATCACCGGAGTACCAAATAATTCTGGAGCCCAAGTCCCAGCTGGTCAAATGTAGAGGGTGTTAATTAATTGACTTCCAAAAATAAATACTACTAGTACTAAATAGGAGTACTAATACTGGTCTGTCTCGTAACAATTTCACTCGGCCCACAATCTCATCATGTACATCAAGGCATCCAGGTACCTCACTTCAATGAAAAAATAAATAAAATATCCGGCTATCCCTGCAGAACCCTAAATTACCGACTTTGTTACATTACGACAATTGTCGTAATCTCTGGTCAGATCGTTGAAATCAGTAGAAAATGGTCAAAGAGCTATATCTAATCGTCCAACAAACGGAGGAGAAGATCTGAAGGTGAATACATATTTTATCATCTAAATTTGTTTTTATTTGTCTATTATCCTACTTAAATTCAATTGAATAATGCATTTTGCGCTAAATTTGGAACCCAGAATTGATCGTTAAGTTGTATACATCATTTATTTGCTTTCCGCTGTTAATTTCATGTTACGAAATTTACCATCACAGATACACTATCACGATGTGTTTTTACCATTAATCTGATTATTGTTTATATGGTTAGGGCTTCATTGTTTTTGATCAGTAAATATAATACAAACCATGTACAGCGTACACAGACATAGATAGGATTAACTCTAATTTATCTGTATATGTTTTTTCAAATATCATATGTATAGGGGTTCTACAGTCATTATTCAAAAATATAAACTCAATCTTAAAATGCCCAATGTTTTTCAGGGACAATCAGACAACTCTTTTTCTTTTTGTAAGTCAGTCACATAATTTTACAACTCCCATATTAATATATAACTGTATCAACATTTTTGTGGAGAGTTGTGTTGCATTTTAGACCAAACTAGAGTGCAGGAGTAATTTATCATGTCAGGCTGACAATTTTTGGCACTCATCTAGATTTTCTGATTTGGTGCAACCTATATGATACAAGGATCTGTGTGTTAGCTGTGCCTTTATTACAATATTGCATGATGACAAAAGCGAAAGAAAAGACAATACTATAACACTATCGTCTTCCTTAGATGAAAATATATAATACTAATATACTATCATTTGTATCAGAAAGCTCTTACACGGTTGAGTTTTATTGAATAGATAGTTCTCCGGACTACATACTGTTTAATTGGTTCCATAAAGTGCTTAAAACTCTGTTTTGCTGTATTTTTGAAACCTTTAAATTTGATTTTGAGTTTCCCCTGTTTTTTTGTTGATAAACATAACTGATAGTCCAATACCATAATTTTAGTGTTTCTTTGAAAATCTGATACTTAAATTATTTTTTTTTGGGAATAAAAAGTTGATTTAGAAATCGTTTTGAGTTTCTGAGAGTAGAATGTTCCGGACCAAAAGAAAGAATCCATTGATATCTATCCCCTTGACGTGGTTGGTGGCATAACCACCAAATCTACCTTATTGTCATTGTGGTTTCCTATATTTGCAATAGTATTACAGTTAACATCATAGCTAAATCTAAATCATCTCTCTCTCAGTTTCATACTATAAATAACAATCCCATTGCATTTACTCGTCCTTGAATTTGCATATAACTTGTGGCTTGTTCTCTCTTTTTGGGGATATAACTTTCTGAGTGGCTAATGCTTTTCAGCCATCTTTGAAACTGAGAGCTTTTGAAGTAAAGATGGTCAAGCTGACAATGATTGCTCGTGTCACTGATGGCCTTCCTCTAGTAGAGGGTCTGGATGATGGTCGTGATGTTCAAAATGTAGAGTTCTACAAACAACAAGTCAAGGCTTTGTTCAAAAACCTCTCAAGAGGCCACAATGAAGCTTCAAGAATGTCTGTTGAAACTGGCCCCTACATATTCCAGTATCCTTCTGCATTATTTTTATGAATTCCTTAGAATTCTACCTTCTCCCATCTCTTTTCTCCTCGTATGGAGTAGACTACTTGGCTGTGATTTGTATTTCCAATTTTTTTGCAGCACGTGTAGGCTATTTAGATTTCCCTTCACTTTTGCTTATTATTTAGAAGTTTATGAATCATGTTGATAACAATCAACTGCAGCATAAACACATAATCTCTCTGCCCCCCTCCCCCGGTCTCATAAAAGATGACTAAAGTAATGTTTTCACACAAATTAAGAAAAATCAAAATAGAGAGATAATAAGCAAGTAGTGGACCTACTCAAGTGTTTTTAATGGTAAACTATTATTCATGCAACATTTTAAATTTGAATTGTTTACTTTATACATTCTTTGGGAGACAAATTCTTCTTGTACTTTAGACATCTTTAAACTGGTATATGCACGCTGCTTTGTGTAAATGTGTATACTTGTGACAGTTGATAAAATTAAGTTTCTTAAGTTTGAAGTCCTTTCTACAAGGATTAATCCGTATTATCGTAAGAAAACAGTGGGTTTCTTTCCATCACCCTTCCTTTCTCTTCCTTGTACCTAATGGTGCAAAATTGTGGCCGACTAGCCTTTAATGTTGAGATTTGTTTTTTTTTGGGTATTAAAATTTGAAAAGGACATTTGTGGTAAGCTCTGGCAATCAAATAATTAACTGTTTCGACTATAAGCCTTTTTGCTTATCACTTGTGAGTATGCGGCTTATTTGATACATACCCCAGGTGTTATCAAGAAGCTCTAAGAGTGTGCAATTTCATAAGAAATAAAACAATGCTTAAAATAGTAAAGTAAGATGAGAAAAAAGTAGAAAGTATGTTACTCTTGAATATGTTATTTTTTATTTTTTTTAAAGTAGGCATGTTAGTCATTATCACTACATGTACAATTAACAAATGTAATTGTCATATATCCATATATACCCATTAAGCAAATGCATATATTTGTTCCTTTATATATCTTTCTTCACATAATATGGTTGTACAATTATTACGATCGACTTGTTACAACTTCTGCATCCTTACTATGGGATCATGGATGGATTTATTTTTCATGAAAAAAAGAAGTAAACATGTTTCTTTTTGAATCTATAAAAATTTAATTCTTATTACTTAAAGATTGCATTCTACATGTCGTTGACTTACTCATTTTAGTTTTTGCAGCGTTGACATATTCTTGGTCGTTGTATTTGTGTTCCATGTCCATCCTTTGAATTGTATAATATGGCATTAATGATTGCTTTTGTATTAAATTTGGTAGTTTGCCTTTCTAAGTCTTATTTGCTATATGTCGGAACTTGGAAGCATTGGATTATGTTGTTTACCTAATATAAATTATGATTTCTAATTTTCCTTTTCTTTTCGTCCAAATGAAAATTGCATTATCTGTTGATTACAAATTTTCTTTAACCGGGTACTAGCTATGTAATTGAAGGGCGTGTGTGTTATTTGACGATGTGTGATCGTGCTTATCCAAAGAAACTTGCCTTCCAATACCTGGAAGATCTTGCCAATGAATTTGAGCGTGTTAATGGAAGTCAAATTGAAACTGCTGCGAGACCTTATGCTTTCATAAAATTTGGTAGATCTTGTATTTTGTGTATGTGATTTATAAGTATTTCTTAATAGTAAATTTTTATACTTTTGCGGGTTTTAATTATTTTATCTCTTTTTTTCGTCGTTTAAAAGACACATTCATACAGAAAACAAAGAAATTGTACCAGGACACAAGAACTCAGCGAAATATTGCAAAGCTTAATGATGAACTCTATGAAGTTCACCAAATAATGACTCGCAATGTACAAGAAGTTCTTGGTGTCGGTGAAAAGTTGGACCGTGAGTTCATTCTCTCTGTATATTATGAATTTCTTAGTTATTTTCTTATAATTCTTATGCAATACAAATGAGTTTCAGAATTCATTGTTGTGCTTGATATGCAAAACTTGATAGCATTATATTGGTGGAAATATAATTTTCTTTTAAGCTTGCTGAGTTATTTCAGGGGTTGCCAAGGAACTCTTACGTCAGGCCCTAGCTTGGTGGTCAGAGATTAAGAGAGAAGTAGAAACAAAGAGATAGAATTAGGGAGAACCAGAGAAATTAGAAAGAAATAGAAAGATGGAGAAGAACTCAGTGTTTTACACTGAGTTCGTGAGAGGAGAAAGAAATAGATAGAAAGGGAGGAGAAGCTGGTTGAAAGCTTCATTCCTGAATTCATTTCACAATGCATAAATTTCATATTTAGGGAATACTTTTCCCATTACATCTGTATATAGATAACAAATGTTGAAAATAATTCTTCTAACCTACACCACTATCCTTATCTTTCATTCACATACTAACTAACTCATGTGCTCACATGCGCCTCTATCTTTTAAAATATAACTATCATATATGCCCAATTTACCCTTTTGGGCCTGACATTCCCTCCCCCTTAAATTTTTTCTTGTCCTCATGAATGAAGTATCAAGTCTAGATAGTTGAGTTTGAGAAGTTCTTATTCCTCCCATGAGCTTCTTCTATGTTGAAGTATTTCCATTGTACTAGATATTGACATACAGTTTTGCTTCCCTTATAAATCTTCCTCAGTTTCAGTGTTGTGAGAGGTCCTACATCAAAATTCCCTTCTTGATCAACTTTAGATAGTTATGTGCTGATTTGAGTTGTTCTCAAATGTTTTTTAAGTTGTGACACAAGAAAGGTTGGATGTATCCTAGAAGTGTTGTGTAGCTCTAGCTTGTAGACAACAGTACCGAATTTTTTCAGAATTTTAAAAGACCCATAAAACTTTTGAGCTAATTTCATGTTTTTCCTCATTGATACTGAGCTCCATCTATATGGTTGTAGCTTTAAATACACCAAATCCCCAATCTCAAATTATCTTTCAGTCCTTCCTTTATCAGCATTACTTTTCAGTCTTTATTGTGCCTTAGCTAAATTTCCTTGAGAACCTCCACTTACTGTTTTTCTGTAAGGATATCTTTTACTGCTGCAATGTTGGTGCCAAGTGTGGTTGAGATGTTTAGATGTGTAGGTTCATGACCATAGAGAATTTTGTATGGTGTGGTCTGTAGAGATGTGTGGTAAGTTGTGTTAAACCACCATTCAACCATAGGTAACCAGGAGTTCCATTGTGAGTGGCTGCACATGCACCTCAGATACGGTTCTAAACATTAGTTTTCCCTTTCAGTGCACATGCACCTCAAATACTGTTCTTGGTTTACCCTTTCAGTGCTCCCATCACCGAGGATGATAAGAGGTACTAATATGGAGTCTTGTCCCAGTAAGTTTAACGAGAGCTTGCCAAAAGTCATTTAAGAATATTGGGTTCCTATCACTTACGATGGAACTAGGAAATCCATGTAGTTTAAAAAAGTTCTCAAAGAATAGTTGGGATTAGGGGAGAGCAGGAACTGATTTCGCTGCTGAAATTGAACGTAAAACCGCACCAAAGAAACCGTACCAATGGTTTCAGTGGCATACTGTAGTTTTTTGCAATATAAACTGCACCCCCGGTTGCGGTTTTGGTACAAAAACCACACATCTTAAGGAACCACACCTGTTTAGAGTTTCAAGTTCTTTAATATTTCTCATGTTTTGCGTATCTTTTAGAGTTCTTTAAATTATATTTAAATATGTTTGTACATTTAATTTTGGAATATGTAATTTTGCATGGGTTAAGACTTTCAATTTGAAACAATGGTTGTATTGTACGTAATGTATGCATCTTCAAAAATTTTACGGTACTAAACTTTAACTTTTCAATTTGAGGAGTTGAAAGTTTTGAAATAATTCGTGATTAGTTTTTAAGAATTTAGCTTTTTGTAGTTGGATATTATTTACAACAACAAGCTAACAATGTTTGAGATTTATTTAGAATTTTGAAAGTACGACATGGTTATTTTTTCTTCCAATTGGTTTTCGAGTTGAAACCACACCATTTAAAATCGCATTGAATTCTTAGAAACCTCATCGTACCAGTCCAAGCGGTTTCATGTTGCGGTTTTTGATTTAGGCAACCGCATGAAAGCAGTTTTATGTGCGGTTTTTGTTTAGAATCGCACCAAACTGCACCATGTTCACCCTAGTTGGGACAGTATTTTGACAGAAATGGGATGACTGATAGGTAAGAAGGAAGCCCTCACTTAGTGGAAGATCCAACTATACGTCACTTCATAACCTTTAGAATTAGGAAGCCCATCGATAAAGTCAATATCTATATCTTTCCAGGGTTGTTAAGGGATAGGTAGTGGCTGGTGAAGCCCTAGACTCTTCACATTTTCATGCTTAGAAAATTGACAAACAGAGCATTCAGCTATCCATTTGGTTGCATCATTCTTCATCCTTATCTAGTAGAAGTATTGTTCTATCCTTTTTAGAGTAGCTTTGGTACCCGAGTGGCCCCCAACTCCTTTTTCATGGAGTTCTTCAAATAATTGCTTCCTCAGCTGTCTTTGGAATACTATCACCCACTTACCTCTGTACTTGAGCAATCCATGGACTAACTCAAACTCATTAGGCCCCATTTTTATAGCTCCTAACTCAGCTATAACTTGGGAAATATTATTACCCCCTTTATTACTATCAACTGTCTGAGACATCCAAGCTGGTTGAGCTATTGTTAAGTAGTTGCAAGCTGCAGAATTTGTAAATTTTGTGGGCTGCTGGTTCCTTATTCCTTGCAGTTGTGTTTCTTCCCCATTAAACAAAAATTTCATGAGGAATTTGTTATAGTTGAAATGAATTGCCTAAGGCTTGCTTCATCCATGTAGTTCCCAGAATAGCATCATGCTACTGCAATTTAATGATCCACATAGGTGTGCTGAAACTGTGATTATCAAAAGTCCATGTAAACTCAGGACACAATGCCTTACTTTGAAGTTCCTCACCATTAGGAAGTGTGATAATAACAAGGTCAATAGGGTGTATAGGCCTATAGGGCAGCCTAGCTTCCTTGCAACTCCATCCAAGAAATTTAATGTACTCCCACTTATCTATTATCATCATCAGATGTTTCCCTTCTTTGTTTCCTTTAAGGACTAGTGTTTGATCCCCTCTGTTTGCTTCTTTAAGCTGCAGATTACACAGTGCAACTTTCCCCTTAAGTTTATCACCATCCTCAATTTGGTTAGGCTCAGGTTCGTTATCAAACTGGGGAGGTCAAGAGTATTCCTCACATTCTTGAGCCTCTTCACAAGTGATCATAAAATTATGTGGAACCTTGCATTGGTGACCCATAATGTACTTTTCATCACAGTAGAAAAAATGATCTTTTCCCTTCCTCTCTCGTCTCTTTGGGCTGCTGGGCTGCAGTAATAGGTTTGGGCTTATTAAAGACTTTTTTAGGGTAGGCTAGCAGTGGTGTTGTGGTTTTAAGAGGTGCAAGGAGGTCCTTTTTAAAGCTTGGCTGAGTGTAGGTGCAAGTGATTTGGGCTTTAGGGTAGTTGTTGCTGATTTAGGAGTAGGACTTCCATAGAACTTGGCTTGTTTGAAGGCTTGAGAAAGAGTTTATGGGTCAAGCAACTTCACAATCTTCTTAGTTTCATCCTTAAGCCCATCAATTAAATTTCCCACAAAGAAGTCCTCAGTTAAGTAAGAAAATTTGTCCAATAGTCTTCCTTTGTGTCTTTTAAACTCATCATAGTTTACTTGCTTCAACAACTTAAACGACTTATATATATTTTCTGCACCAGCCTCAATAGCCTGACAATGAAGTCATCTGCAAATTCTCTCCATGTAAGTCAATCCTTGCCATTCACATAAGACTTGTACCAATATTTTGGAGAGCAGGTGCATCCCAATTATGACAATTCTTCTCTGGAATTGCATTCCATAAATGTTAAAATACTCTTCACAGTCTTGGATCCAACTTTTTGCATCTTCCCCCTCTATAAATTAAGGAAACACCAATTTAAGGTGTTTAGTTCTCTTCCTTCATCATTAGCTTCTTCATTTTTAATCCTCCTCCAGTGATCATCATCTCTCCGAGCCCTTTATTGTTCAGCATGTCTAAGGTCTCTAAAGAAACCCCTATCCCTTCCATATGAATAGGTCTCTTGCCCCTTCATTTCCCCTATAAAGGGATTCTCAAACCTGTCATCAATTTTTGGACTTTTTTGCCTTAACAACTCATTCATACCCTTATGAATTGGTCCAATTTTTTATTAATGAGTTGTCGTTTTTCAGTGGTGTACTCATTGTAACTTAGGAATTCCTGCGGCAACAATTGGGAAGTACCAACCGTGTTTACCAACAATATAAATGAAAGGAATCACAGGACTATTGTGATTCTGAGTACAAAAATTAATTTCAAGCAGTATCAATACTACTTGAGTGAGAGTAAATGAGCTTGAGTGGTTTCTAAGTAAGAAATGGAACTCCTCAGTGAAACAAATTGAGTATCCCAATAGAACAAAGTTTAAATTCAACTAGCTAAAGCTTAGTTGGATTTTAAAGAGTAAATGAGCACACAAATAGACACAAGCACCAAAGGATTAACACTAATATTATTACTAGTTACCAGAGATGTAACAAGTTGTAATACTAGCAGAATAGCATAATTTGTTTAAATTTTGAGCTAAACACAATTGGAAATTAATAACTATGTTTTTGGGTTTTTGAATGATCAAAATTCAAAATTAAAACTAGATATGCTAGACAAAGTGAATTAAGTCACTGAATCACAACCAAAACAGATCAAACCAAGTTAAGTCGCATATTTTAAAAAAATTTGCGGACGAGAAGTAATAGAAAAATTTGGATTGAAACATGTTTGGGATATGTTGTTTTTGAGATATATAGTTTGGGCTATGTGAATATGACTAAAATGAGTAGAATATAAGTGATTGATACTTGAACTAATCACTTAAATGAGCTGAGTTGCAGGTTTCAACAAAAACAGAGCCTCCGTGATGGCTTTTTCTACTGCTTTTATACTGGAATTTGAAATTGTTGTTGATGATTCTGGTCTTGGATTAGAGTCTTAGAAGTATAGAAGAGGTTAGAAGAGACAGTTTGGTTTGAATTAATAGGAGAAGAATTCAGAGTTGAAGATAGAGGAAAAACAGAGAAATTAGAAGGAAGCAGATGATGGTTCTGGAACAACCAGGAGTTTTGATATATTTGTCAGGCCCTAGCTTAGTACTTAACCAGAGATTAAGAGAGATAGAATTAGGGAAAATCAGAGAATTTAGGGAGGAAGGAGACAAACTCCGTGTTTTACGCCGAGTTCGTGAGAGTGGAAGAGAGAGAAATGGATAGAAAGGGAGGAGAAGCTGGTTGAAAGGTTTTTTCGTCAGGTCATTTCATGATGCATAAATTTTATACTTGGAGAATATTCTTCCCATTACATCTATATATAGATAACAAAAGCTAAAAATAATTCTCATATCCTACACCACTGTCCTTATTCTTCACTCATATACTAGTCCATGTGCTCACATGCACCACTATCTTCTAGAATATAACTATCATGTATGCCCAGTTTACCTTTTTGGGCTTGACATCTTACCACCGTACGTTCTGCGGACTCGGTACTACCGTTTCGAGAATCATCGTATAAGATCTAAGATGCTCAGTGTTCTACTACTATTTTGAATCGTGGTACGAGATCTAATTTGGTTAGGCACCTAGGCCCTTGCCTAGGCAAAACCAGACCTCGACTTGGAGCTCTACAATACTTGAAATAATTTTTTTAAGCATTAAAAAAATTGTTTTTTGGATAATTTGTCGTGTAAAATTAAAAAGAATTACATCTACTATATGTTTTGCATAGTATACCAAGTATATACAGTAGAAAAATAAATAAATCAAACCGCCTAAGAAAACACCTTAGCGGGTGCATAGGCACTACCGCGTTAGGCGCCCCCTATGCTGTCTAGGTCTGCCTAGTGACTATTAAAATTGTCAGGTCAGGGGTAAATTGGGAAGGAAAGAGTAGTTAGTATATTCTGGAATTAGATATTTTGTATGGACATGTAATGCACATGTACGCACATGGGTGGTTAGTTAGCATGTGTGTGTAGGACAGGAGAATGGTGTAGGTTAGGAGTATTTACACTCTTTTAGCATTTTAGTTGCTATATATATGCGTGTATTGGGTGGAGTAACCTCCAAGCTTTTGAATATTATGCAATTTGTGAATGAAATGGGAAAAACTTGTTCAAGCTTTCTCTCTCTATCTCTCAATAAATAGTTCTCCTTCTTCCTCCCTTATTCTCTCTTATTTCTATCTCTACTCTGTTTCTCCCTTATTTTCTGGTTAGGTTTCAACAAGGGCTTGACAAAAACATTGAAGATGCATTTAGCATTCTACAATCGTGGTATGAGATCTAAGATGCCTTTAGTTTTCTACCATAGGTAGCGTTTCACGTACTCAATTTCGTTCTGCGACCCAGTCGATTAGCGGTCCTTGTAACCTAGCTTGAAAGATTCATCTTTGACTTTAGAACTTTGATATTCTCCCCGAGTTTTTCAGCCTAAATCTCGTTGGTTGTGTTGTGAAATACTTATCTGCGGCCGAATCTTAGCTTGAATGGTTGCTTCTTTCAAGTGAGACGAATTATTGGTTTTTCCATTTAGTTGAAGTGTTTTCAGGGTATTGCCAAGAAGTAAACTGCTAAATATCCTGTTTTCCATCTAATTGCGAAAAAACGAACTATAAAGCACTAAATATGGTAGTGTTGATGCATGAAAAACAGATAATGAGCATTACCTTATTGATGGCTTTCTGCATTACAATTTATGCTGGATACAAACTTGTTCCTCATAAATGAAAAGCTATTACAAAACCTTGACCCTGCCATGATTAAATGCTACCAAATCATGAACATTAAGATAAGCTTAGACTAAGGGGCAACATGAAAGGAAATAACTTGGATCTGAATAAATCATAATATATATGACTTTGTTTTTTAATTTGTTAATGCAGTCTTTCTGTACTAAGCCAAATATTCCCTTAAATTAATAATTCACTGGGTGAGATGGAGGAACGAACCAGGTACCAATTCATTTATTCTGATAGGTCATGGGCGGTTCTACAACTGAAATATATATTGAAAGAGTCAATATTCGCCCACGAAAAGCTTTACTTTATTTGATTGCTATTTTTATTTTATTTTTGGTTGGGGGGGGGGGACATGGGACGTAAAAAAGGAGATCCTATCAACTTGTTCTTACCTGGGATACTAAGCTCATGAGCTTATTCTTACTTCACCATCGAGAAACGAAAGTCTTCCATCTCCAAGTGCTCTTATTTTCTAAGCGAAATGGTTTTCAAACATTATCCTACATCTCTACTATTTTACGAGAAAATTATGGGTTCTTGAGTGATATTTTTCTACTCTCAACTGTGTGGCTGCTAAGAAGTAGCAAGGTTACTGTAAAAGAAATGGGAAATGGTATATAGAAGTGGAGAACTAGGTGATCAGTAAAAGTGATATTTTAAACTGAAGGTAATAATGCTGAAATGTGAAAACAGGAACTGGTTATGCTAATGCCATTCCAGATATTAATTGCATGTTGCATAAAAATTAAAATGGTGAACAGATTGGTTTTTGGCCTTAAGCATACTAGGTGATGGAGGAAAAGTATGGAGGAAGGAGTAGAGGGGATTAAAAGAAGATAATTTGGCTTAGAAGCCAGAATAGATATTGAAGAGATGGGGTTAAACATCTTGCTATATTCTACCATATGTTTAATCACATGACTATTGATTATGTTAAAAGTTCATTTCTCTTTAGAAACTGACTTTCAAAAGTGGATTGTCATTTTGAGATGGAAGGGTGTATAATATATACTTATTCCTGATGTATCTTTATCCCATTTTTCTATATATAAATGTTTTTTTATATTTATGCTTCTTTGTTTGTGTCAGTTCATATGTATTTTTTTCTTTCCCTCCTTTTAATCCTGTGCATTACCTTCTTTATTCATTCTACTATTTTTCTTCTTACATTCAAAGTCACAATTTTTGTGATATTATTAACATTTGCAGAGGTCAGTCAAATGTCTAGTCGCTTGACGTCAGAGTCTCGCATATATGCTGATAAGGCAAGAGATTTAAATCGACAGGTTAGTTTTCTCAAATTCTTTTTCTTAATGGTACATGAGATTTTTTTTTAAGGAGAATTGAGAAATTTAGATCTATATTTAAGACATTTTAGTATATTTGATTAGTTTCTTTGGTGGTTCTACTTCATCAATGTAGTTTGTGATGCTCAAACTGTCATCTTCAGATATGTTTTGAAATTTAGATAGCCTATGCTTGTAGAGTTATGTTGCTTTGAAGAATTAAAAGATCTTGTTGCTTATCTTTTTGGTGGAATTTTTGTTCCAAAGATTTGGCAACAAAGCCTATAGCCACTACAACTTATATAAGTAAAAACTAAATAAAATACTCCTTCCGCTCCACAAAAAGAGTTCCATGATTTTTTTTCCTAGTCAATTTTCAAAATCCTAATATTTAAAATGTATGTGAATTTACTTGTTTATTTATTAAAGCCATAGTTACTATTGTAAACTACTTAAAACTTAAAAGGTAATACCAAGTACAAAATTGATATTTTGAAAACTAAAACAAATTTATATCACTGTTTGAGTTCTAGGATTTCGCAAATTAATTAGGATCAAAGACATGGGAGTCTTTTTGGAATGGAGGCGATAACAGAAGTATATGCGAGTTGTTTGGAAATATGGCTCTTCCAATACTGTATACTTCATTGCAACAGTATAAATGATTAGAATATATGCAAGTTGATTGGACTTATATATAATCATGTATGCAACCCGATTGGTACGCTTTCTAGATTGATTAAGAATTGTTTCGAAAATAAACTAGCTTCCTTAAAATTGTGTGGATTTTGAGACTGCTTATAAATCCTACTCCAAATCTACTGGGAATCCCACGGAAACTTATTTGTGATGCAATCATGTAGTGTGTTAAAATTTCATTACGGGTACTTGTTTTGCTCTATTTTTGAAGGATTTAGCAGTTGGAATACAAATAATTGAAACTGCACAATTTCTGTCTATCACCAGTCAATAGCTAGATATTGAACTTACCTACCATTTTGAAGTCCAATCTAATACTCCCTCCATCCCATCCCATAAAGACTGGCTTAGTTTGACTTTTCAAGTCAAATTGATAGTTTTTAGAATTAAATCAAATAATAATTAGACATATTTACTCAAAATTTTGAAGTAATGAACAGTTGGAATTAGTAGTAAATTCGATGTAGTTTCTCATGGTTATAATTCCTCCCTTGATATTTGTTAGAAATTGTATAAATTTTGATTCTATAAATGTTCAATTTGACTTAAAAAATAAAAAATAAACTAAGCCGGTCTTTATTTGTGGGGGGGGGGGGGGATATAAAACAATGCAGTTGTTTATAATTCTTCTTTAAACCCATTTCTGGTTTATATGCCCATGCAAGTATAGATGGAACGGAGTATTATTTCTTCATTGTTTCGTTTGAGTCCAACAGTGTGAGTGAGCTTTCAAGAGCAGAAATATAATTGCTAGTGATAATAGTATAGATATTTTAAATTGCCATTTTTTGAAAGTGATATAGGATATTTTCAACTTTGGCCCTTGACCAGTAATGTTCTGTAGAAATTTGTAATTTACTCCCACCTTCGTCCCTTATTGTTTGCCCACATTTTTATTTTTGAATGTTCGAAATGTTGTGTCTATTGTTAATCAATCAACCACGTCATAAAATTGTAGACAGACCAAAATGCCCTCATTTTAGTATATTCCTAATGGTTGGAAAAAAGAACACTTTTTAATAATGATGAATACACAATAATTCACACACACACACAGGTCGTATTCATTGCACAAGGCACCTGCTAGTTCTAGGAGGGTCAGATTTGTGCAGACTTCCTTTTTATGGAGAGTCTGTTCCAAGACTTGAACCCGTGCATTTACATATTTATATTACATTTATTTACATATTTTTTTCTCTCAAACAAGGATTCTTTTCCCCACTACATACCTTTGTCTGTTTCACAGAACCCTGTTTATTTGTGATCATTCTCACAACCAAAATGATCTCCTTGATTTCAAGAAACAAATTTCTGGCAAGTATTTGTGAATAATACATATTTATATTACATTTTTTTTCTCTCAAACAAGGATTCTTTTCCCCACTACATACCTTTGTCTGTTTCACAGAACCCTATTTTATTTGTGATCATTCTCACAACCAAAATGAACTCCTTGATTTCAAGAACCAAATTTCTGACAAGTATTTGTGAACATATCATTCTTTCTTATGTCTTACACTCTTACTCTGTCTCGGTCTGTCTTTATCTCCCTCTATGTCTTGCAATATCTCGTTCTCTCCTTCCCTATCGATCTGCTTATCATTTTACATATTGATCAAAACCAAAATGAAGTTGGTACAGGTATAGTTTCGATGTGCTGAGAGTTGGAGTGTGAGATAGTGAAGGAGTAAAATGAAGAGTTGAAAAGGGATTGATGGGAATAACATTTTGTTGCCAAAATACCATAGACAATTTAGGCATCTTGCATTCTGTATTGCTACAGACCTACGGTTATGAAAGCATGGGTACTAAAAGTATTTACTAAATGATGTATCAAGATGTTAGTGGGTATAGTTGTTGGGCCCGTACATACATGGTGACTCATCAACCACTCATGTCTAGCAACATCATTTTGTATCCACTTTTAGTATCAATGTTTTTGTAAGCATAGTTCTACTCTTGGGGAAAAGTCTAACACCGTAGGGGGTCCGAAATTCCAAAATCCAAATGTGATTATCCCTTGGTATAACAGATTACCAAATGGATCATCAAATGAGGGGTGATATTGGTTTCGAACTTGGTATCCTTGTACTAACAAGAAGGGGAAGGTTTGTTTTCATAGGTGAATCAAATTTAGCCATCTTATAATTCTATGCGCAGACTAGTATCGGTCATGTACAGGGGTACTAGAGGTAGTATATTAGGTGGGATATATGCGTTAGGGCATGTGAGACAATGTTGTCGCAAATCGGCGTAATCATAACTGAGCTCAGATTTAATAAAGTCAACTTTGGTTTCAATAACTAGTTCTCAGACCTGTGTATATTTTCACAATTTTTTACACCTGGATGACGGGTAATCTGAATATACTCGTCATATTTGTTTTTGAATAGATGCGATTAATGGGTTTGTTTTCAAGTTATATTACTGCAGGCCTATTCTTAGATTTACATATTGATCAAAGGATAAACTATGGGCACAGGATGGAAATCAGGGATGCAACTTTTTTTTCTCTATACATGTCATATAGAAAAGGTTGCATATGGGGTATGATATAAAAAAAATGAATTTGGTCCCCCCATGTATAGAAAAATAATTGCATATACGTATTTATTTCCGTGTTTTCCATTCCATCCAATGCCCGTATCTTTATTGTTGATGAAAATATAGTGGAACATGCTATTGTCGTTTTGTACTATGAATAACTGTTTCATTGAGTTTTTTCATGAATTGATTGATTTTGAACTCGACCAGCTCATTGCTGTACTTATGCTATAATTTTCATGTGCTTTTAATCTTAGGCTTTGATTCGGAAATGGGCCCCCGTTGCAATTGTCATTGGAGTAGTTATCCTCCTTTTTTGGGTCAGGAAGAAGATTTGGTGAGTTGCACACGTCAGATGAAAGCTCTTACTGATTTTTGTCGCGCTCTCCCGATTGCCTGTTTCATATTTCCTGAAATTAGAGTTTCATATCGGTGTGACCTTCGTGAACCCTTAATATCAAACAGACTAGAATTTTATTTTATTATTTTTTATCTTTCGGTCACAATTCAATTGAAGGATGGGCTTTAATATGGGACATGGGCAAATCAAGCCTTGTGAAAGTTTGATCCTTATCTTTTGTAACTAGAAAAGATTGAAGGCCCCCCTCCCCCCCCTACTTATGCATATCAAATTATCAACTTATTTTAAAGATGATTGACATTTTTAGTAATACCCAATATTGTTCCCACTGCTTATTGACTTTTATGCCAGAGATATAGTTTGAATGGGTAATGCAGCTCATATCTTTTACCTACTTGAGCAACAACGCACGGACCAAAACCCCTTCATTAATACTTCCTTCCTTTGTTTTGACTTTTGAAGTTGAGTCCTTTTTTTCGGCAATTTGACATCTACACAAACAAAAAGGCCAAATGGGAGTCCTCATTTTGGGACAGTAGTATTACAGAGAATAATTATTATTATTATTAGTTTAGTAATTTATTGTAATTGAAAAGGCCATGGAGGGTTTGATTAAATATTTTAATATTGTATTTTTTGCTGTGTTACTGCATTGTTTTATTAGTATGAATGTATAGAATTAATTTTAATGAACTGGACCGTAGATGTAGTTTCTCTTTTCGAGCATGTGATTTGTTGCCGTTCTAAATATGAATTTAATAGTGATATTCAAAACAATTTTAAATATTATACATTATGTTTGAAAAAAATATGACTCTAATAGTTACTAGTTATTGTTTTTAATAACATTGATTTATTGGGTTGCAACAATATGTTATATACTTGTATTAAAGTCACACCAGACCAGAATAGTATATACTATCATTTACTTTCAATGAATAAATATGAATCCTTCCGTTCCAAATTATAACATTTTATTTATTCTTTGAAAATAAATTAGTCGCAACACTTATTTTGAGATAATTAAATTGCCAATTTTCAATATAAAGTATCAATCAGATCATCTATCACTACGTTGCTAACTGGGAAAAAATAAATTTAAATTCCTTTATTATAAGTTACGTAAGTCGTATAATAAAAATGGGCCAGACTCGTGATGGTTGGGCCAATAAGCTTAAAACAATGGACCTACGTATTATTTTACCACGGCCCACCAACATTCGGCAATATTTCCAATTCTTGTTACCGTTTCTCTTGACTCAGCAACTGTTAGATTCAAAATTAAAAAATATCTGTCAACATATATAAATGTAAAGAATGGAGACTCTCGATCCTAGTCCAAGATTATCTAGATAGAGTTTATTGGTAGTTTTAGCCTTTAGGTTGAAAGAGATCTTCAAAATGGTGATTTCTGAGCGAAAAGACCACAGCGAAAATGATGAATCTGACAATGATTCCTATGATTCAGAAGAAGACCCAAGCTTTGATATTCTTGAGGAGACTCAAGCAAGCTTGTCTAAGCTGTCAATCAAGAAGAGAGCCAAGTCTCGGTGGGTATTTATCTAAAAGTTATGCGTATTGTTGATTTATTACCTTAAGAAACTCATTTTAAATGTTGGGTTATATGGGTTTACTTTCCAGATACTGTATCTCCAAGGAAATGGAGGAAGAAACCGAGAAGGTCCCAGAACTGATTGTGCCAGAGCTTGATAAAAAAGACCAAAAATGTTATGAAGGTGTTCAACAGATCATTGAAGGTTATTCAAATTTTGTTAATGTATCGGGCATAGAATGTGTTTGTGTTTTTGTCTATTAAGATTTACTGTTTCATAATTTCTAGTGAATCTTCTCGATTTTGAATTTAAAAGGCCTCAAATTGACTTTCAAAAGCCAATAGTGGTCTTATAATTTGGAGATACTATTATAACCGAGATACATTGTTTGTATGTTTATGTTTATGCTCTGATTTATAAGTAATTTCCTTGTGGCAGTTGGTGAGATAGATAAACTAAAAGTTGATCAATGTAAGCTTTATTTGAGGAAAAATGGACTACGATTAACAGGCAACAAGGATACTCTCATTGGGCGCATAAAGGAGCATCTTGAGTAATTCCTTTCTTTGTGCAGTGCTTAATTGTTTTATACGCATATATTTCTTTCTGGAATCTATGAGTTTTTCCTTTAATTCTATTGCTGAAACTCTTTACTATTCTATCTCAGTATTGCCAACGGTGGTGGAGAGAAGAAGTACCCAACGTCAAGTTTTATAGTGAACTGTAAAGGTATATTAAACTTTCTAAAGTTGATGTCTTATAGTGTAAAAGTTCACAAGACTTGCATTTATAGATGTGGTTTTGATCATGTCATCCAATTAGAGGGTTTAATCTTGAATTTTACTTGTATATGACAATTGGACCTAAAGCTCGTGCATTTATACTCCGTGAAATTTATGCTCTGAAATTTCCAGTTCCCCCAACATCTGGTCATCGATTACGTAGTATTTTAGTATATTGTCTTTTAAATTATAGTTGATTGTTTGCAGGTGACGCATGCACGGGGGATGTTGTTATGTTTGAACAAAATGTTTATGAAATGTAAGTCTGCAACTGAGCTTCATACCATTACAGATCAGAACAATCTAACACATAGCTTTTCCACTATATCATACACACTTGGGAAGTAGGGGAACTGTTTGACATCAATAGCACAAACTTTCTGGAAATAATGTTGGATTTTTAACCTGTCCCGCTGTCCTTGTAGGTTTTGGTTATTAAACCAATGCAATTTACAGTTGTTTAGTTGCAAAACTTGGAATATTTACAACTTAGATGATCAAACTTTAATCATCTGGATAAAACATGTGGGAAACTGCAGCAAATCCTGGGTGATTGCTTATCTTATGATTTTCTCAGGTTCAACATTGCATCAAGGAGCGCCAATGGTCCTCCGTGTGGTACAAGGATTGTAGCAGGGCGCATTGTGAAAGAAAGCTATGGTGCTGCCAAGCAACAACATACATTTACGGTATCCAACTTAGACCACAAACATGCATAAACATGTAAAATTGCTAAGTTGTGTACCATTAGTAGAAAGTACTCCTGGTGCTACTCTGTTTTATTTTGCTGAAACTGTGAATGATTTTGGTTTGTGTATCAGTTTCATGGGATCTTTATTTCCATTTCAAAAAATTTAATCTTAGATTATCCTAACACTGCCATATTGTTCTATTAAGTGTAAAAATTGAGCGCATTAGGCACAGATTTTACGGTTAATTTAGTTGAACTTTCTTCCCATTACCCATAATTTATGTAAACTATCTACGTAATGCTCATTTTTGCCATTCACATAACAAATTAGACTGAAACAAGTGGATATAATTGAACAAACGAGGAAATGTGACTAAAGTCGCAGAAGTTCAGGCGTCAGCATTCTTATTGTGAACTTTCTTATATGTCATAAGGATAAGATGATGTGTTTTACACTTTCTTATGATGTGTGCCAAACACTTTTTTTCTTTGACAAATCTAATTAGATTGAAGTTTTATGGAGCAAAGGTAAGAAACCACTCCCATCCCTTCATCCTCTTCTCATCAAGGGCAGAAACCTTTACAAGTTAAAGACAATGAGACAGGTTTTTTCCACATGTATATGTATTTATTCTCATACAGATATTTACCATAGATTCATACAACATTACTTAAGCTATAATCTAACTGTCAATTACAGAGGTGGCAAGATGAAGGTGAGAGGCAGAAGAGTTTGTTAGAAAAGCATACTAGAGGTTCGGTTGCCCGATTGAATAGGGACTCACGAATTCAAGAAAAGGAAATGAGAAAGATGCTAAAAGCAAAAAGGTAGCAAGATTGCGTGGAACATAAGTTGCTTGCATATGATTTGTACCACATAAACTTTTTATGTTATACTTGTAATTGAGCTGTATAATTTTTCCTTTCTCAGGGTAAAAACGGAATATCAGAGCCAAAAAATGAGAGAGAATACATCAAAGACATTACCATCTCTACCAATTATTTCAGGGCAACCCAGGCGACAACCAAACGAGCAGCAGGATTTGCATCCAACATTTCAATTTCTAGCCATTAATTTAGGAAAAGAGAGATCGCAACCGGATATGCAGAAGACCAGTGAAGTGGAAAATGTTTGGCAGAAGGAATTCTGGCACTCTAAAGCTCCATCAGAAGCTCAAAATGGAGGGACCTCTTTCTTTTCAAATGCAAATGTGCCACCACAGCGGGTTTGTCAGAGGCAGCCTTTGACTACCATGAATTATAATTTTTGTGGTTACCAACAAAACTTTAACTCTAATCTTTCAAGGAGCCCATTGAAAACACTCTCTCAAGAACAAAATATGAACTCCAATCAATTCGGAGTGCAATTTGGGCAAGAAAGCACAATCTTCAATCATTTGATGAAGGGTCCTCCAGTAAGAAACCATGGCAACCAAGAAAGCACAAGCAGTGGTTTAACTTTCCGAAGACATATGAATGAACAAAAGCAGCTGTGCCGATACTATGCTCTAGGAAGGTGTTACTATGGAGATCAGTGCAAATACTTGCACGAAAATGGTAGTTATGGGCAAAGGAAAAACTGAGAGGTAGAGGTGGCCGGTCCAAGTTATTATTATCAACACAATTTGATTTGGTTGACAATAGCCGCCTTCCTTCCTTCTGGGATTTTTATTTTTTTGTGGATTTTGAGGGATATATGTTTTTTGTCAATCGGCTGTCCTGATCAGCTTTAAAACTGTGAAAGAAGAAGAAGAATGAGGTCAACTTTCTTTAAACAGTAGGTTGCCAAAAATTATCCGGCAGCTTTCTTTTTAAGCGGTATGTAATAATATGCACGGGTTGTGTTGTTATATATGGTGATAAATTTAAAATAATATCATAAATAAGTGAGATATAGGAAAGTGTTATAAGATTTACACATCTCATTATTCTGTTTTCGTTTTGCAATTCACGTTGGTCGACGTATAAATAATTTTCTTTTATATATTGGGAAAACTTACAAGTTGAAAGGAAGACAAAAAAAAAAAAAGGTTGCTTGCATATTGACTATTTTAATTAATGAAATTGATAAAATAACAAAACAAAATTACTATTATAATTTTTTTATTAGAGTCTTGGTTGTAGTGAACAATTTGTCATGTTTACCTTTTATGTACTAAGAATCATATGCATAAACAAAACTTTTTCGTATATTTTGAGGACATAAATAATCTCATAGTTTGAAATTGTGGGAGTAGTAATTTAGTGTTGAATTCAAGTGTAGCTATAAAATTCTTAAATTTGAAGCAAATTTAGGTGGACTGGTAGATCAACTTGCGAATATTTAGGCGGGTTGGCCTGTAGGGACACCTGGCCTCTAATATCTAATTGGACTACTTTTCAATGTCAGATTTAGTCAGTTTCGTCCAAAACTAATGCCGGCCCATGGGCTCTGCTGAAAGTAACAGATTTCAGTCGGTTTCTTCACTCGTCATTCTTGTCCCTTTCCTTATTTTAGATCATCTACCTACTTTCAATGTCTTCGCAGTTTTCTTTACCGGCAGATCCCCTTATTCTATTCTTATTTCACTTGTACCAAAGTTGCTTGGGTACAATTTTACACACGGTATGTATGTGTGTGTTTTAGCTGTGATCTAGTCAAGGAACTGAATGATTTCTATTTTGCATGTTCAAAACATATTGATTTGGATATTGTAATTCACTAATTTCTCTCGTGATATTCTGTTGCTCATCCTTGAAATTTATTTCCTAGCAAGATGATTTCATTGATACTCTTGCTTGTGGATTTTAGTGTTATTCTTTTTATTAACTTCTCTAGTAATCTCTCTGTGTTGGACAAACATTTAAATAGGTTATGTTTCTACTATTTTTTTGATTCCATTTTTCATTCTTCTAACTTTTTAAGGAATTGTTTGAATAATCAAGCCTCTGGTTGGTTGGTTGGTTGGTTGGTTAGTTGTTGTTTGTTTGGCAATTTTATTCTTTAGGAAGGGAGCTTTTCAAATTAGTGAGGTGGAAGCAGTCGTGCAGAATTGGACCTGAAACCAAATTTGTGTATGAACATCGACCTAGTAAGAGAAGTTTGCTTAGTTAGCTAACTAGATTTCACGGTGATGATTACAAGCTAAATTATCTAACATCTCGATGAAATAGCTTTTATTAGATACTAGTTCTTCAACCGAATAAAATGTAGTTGAATAATGAATTGGAGAGGCAGGCTAGCCACCTGGGTAAGCACAAAAGAACATAGATCCATCTGGAGGGAAGCTATTCAATTATTTTGAATCATTCGATTGCACTATGATGGTATTTTCACATTGAATTCTTTCATTTCAAGCTCATGCTTATGCTACTTTATTCAAATTCTTGTAGTTACCAGAAAGTCAACATGGCCATCAGTATTCATTAACTTGTCATGTTTGCAGATTAAATGGCGGCTGATCTAGTCAATGTGAATGTGTTTCAAGAAATGGCAAAGAAACTCCTCCCAAAGATGTATTATGACTTTTACTCTGGGGGTGCTGAGGACCAGCACACACTAAAAGAGAATGTGGAAGCTTTCCGTAGAATCACGTAAGGTTACACCTGTTTTTGTTACAAATAATTAGTGTACGTGATTTTTAACATCACTTTTCTATACCTTCAGAATTCGGCCAAGAGTTCTTGTAGACGTGAGCAGAATAGATATGTCATCTACCATATTGGGTTATAGTAGTTCAGCTCCCATAATGATTGCTCCAACTGCTATGCATCAGTTAGCACACCCTGAAGGTCTAACTCCTTATTAGAGCTTAATACAGTGTATTGTATAGTTCTGACTTCATTTATGGCATATACTTTTTACCAGGAGAAGTTGCGACAGCTAGAGCAGCAGCTGCATGTAACACCATAATGGTAATTTCTTCAAAACTCAAGCTCATTTCTAACCTTAGGCGCTTGAATACTGATTCTTCTTCATTTTAGGCATTATCATTCATGTCTACCTGCACCGTGGAGGAGGTTGCTTCCAGCTGCAATGCTGTTCGCTTCTTTCAGTTATATGTATTTCCATTTCTCTTGAACTCTTGTAAAGTTAAACTTTTCTTTAGTAATTTGTAATTTCTTATCTTTCATAAGCAGCATTGATTAATACTCCTTGTTTAAGAAAGAAAATTACTTGACAAGACTCGAATTTACTTCCTATTATACCATTAAAGTAATGCATTCATACAGTGGAATGGGATCCACAAAGTTTTAAAATCTCTCTTTTTTTTTCCTCTTTTTGTTTGGTATTTTTTAATCCCAAGGTTAATATAGTTAGCTATTTGTGCATTGGTAAGTGGAATAAGGCCACTTAATTTAAGACGCCCCAAAATAGAAAAGTCTCTTAAACTAGGATGGAGAGAGTATTTTTTCTTTTTCTTTTTCTTTTTCTCTTGTGATGAATTTATGGAGCATGACTCTTAATTTGTTATCCCATCCGTTAGTAGGTATACAAGAGACGGGACATAACGACTCTGATGGTGCGAAGAGCCGAAAGAAATGGATTCAAGGCTATTGTTCTGACTGCTGATGTTCCTCGACTTGGTCGAAGGGAGGCAGACATAAAGAATAAGTGAAATTTTATATTCTTTCTTCTATATTGTCCTCACAATGATGACACTCAATGTTACTAACCATTGAAACTTTCCTCAATTAAATAAGTGAAAAATAGCTGTATTTAGTACCTGCTGTAAGATCTCCTATCATTCTTTCCTTCTCATATTGATATGATACCCCTGCATCAGCTATGAGATAACTAAGATAATTTTTGCAGAATGATTTCACCTCAGCTAAAGAACTTTGAAGGTCTCTTGTCTACTGAAGTTCACACTGTGAGTGGAAATTATTCTATTGTCAATGTTAGAATTCAAATATGCTTAGAAACACATAAAATGATCCTATGTATAAATCGGAAAAGCTCGATGCAAACCTCCACTATCTGTTCTGACCAGTAAGGAAGGGGGTCTGCTTTCTTAGTTCTTATATCATATTAGGTATATGTATTTCGACTTTCTGGTTATCACAGATTCACCACCTAGGGAGGCATCTTTATCCTTGCCTACTTTGAAACACTAGAAGTTTCAAATCAAACTTAAAACCATCTGATATCAATAACTAGACTTCTTCACTGACGACGACTTCCCAAATACTCTAATAATTTCTGGAACCAATAACTGAAGAACAGGAAATTGTTTGATTCAATTGTATTTTAGGAGGAGCAGAAGATTACCTATAGAGCTTAAGGGAGGAGAACTATTTCCAGAATATCTTTATTTTTTCGTGCCATCCTATTTGATTATACTGTTTCAAGTAGTATCATACTATGGAAATATATATGCATTCTTTTATTTTATTACTCATAATGACAGATAATTACACCATATACATATATAAATAGCGAGAGACAAGACATAAATGCGCCTTCCTAGTATGCGATGTAATTCTGTGCAGGTGTAAATATGGACAGGTATACATGTCCATGCATATCTACCTGTGTATTAAATGGTGTGCATGTGGAGATAGATATATGTCCTACTGAAAAACGTAGATTAGCTTGAAATTATTAAATTTGGATTATTAATATATTAAGCAATTATGTTTGCAGGATAAGGGTTCAAATCTTGAATCATTTGCATCAGAGACTCTCGATGCTTCTTTATCTTGGAAGGTATAAATATAAGATTTCAACAACCTTGTAATATGGCTTTGAGGAAATCTGTAACATGTTACTCTTGGACAAACATATCACATGGTTAGAAATTGGAAGCATCTCATAGAAGGATTTGTGAAGTATATTGCTATATACATAAGAACCTTTCTAGGAGTTGTGCATATTAGTAGGCTTTTCTGTTTAACAACATTGTACAGTTACTTGGGCAGAAAATATAACCAAAATTGCTCAGCTTTCAGACTTTCTAAAATTCCTTAATTAATATGTACTGAATCAGCAAGGTCGCAAGGTGATTGATTGAACCGTCCTATTGGTTAACTTAGCAGTTAAAGTAATTTGCAGGATGTAGAGTGGTTAAGATCCATTACAAACTTGCCAATCTTGATTAAGGGGGTGCTCACTCGTGAAGATGGTAAGGTCATATCTTGAAAATTGAAAGCATCTCATTCTATTCCTTACCAGTATCGAAGAAGCTTGCAGTTAAATGTGACAAGTCTTCTAATGTATATTGATACTATATTAGTATATTTTTGGCAGCAATAAAAGCATTGGAAGTAGGAATTGCAGGGATAATTGTCTCCAATCATGGTGCTCGGCAGCTAGATTATTCTCCTGCCAGTATTACTGTTCTGGAAGAGGTGATTCCTAATTTCTGCTTGTCTATGTGATTATTTCTTTTGAATTTTGTATGTTTTCTGTTTGTATTCAGAAAGCAGAATATATGTCCGTATATTCCTCGATTCAATATGTGATTGTTCTATTTTGATTTCTCTGCTTCTCCTCTGTTAACTTTAGTGGTGTTGACTGTTGAGCATATATAACAATTTGTATTTTACAAAATGTATGACAAAGATAAATGTGGGTTCTCTTAGGCAGGAAGAATTTTCTCACTAGAATAGACACTTGGATTTTGTATTTCATGGAGAGGACACTAGTCCCTTCAAACAACTTTATTAGAAGTTGAAGATCCTAACGAGTTCATCAGGTAACATATTTCTTTAATTATACACATGCTTAGTTCAAACCTCTAATCCTGCCTACATAGCATATGTGCTTAGATATACGCAAAAGCCTCTAAATGTTCTTGAAATACACTCAAAAAAAATACTTTTTATCTATAAACCTCAATGCCTAAGTAAGTAAACCATCTAAAACCCCAATTTAAACAGAGAGCTGAAGACAGAAGTAGAACTCTGACTTGGCACTGCTTCAACTCCAAATGCCGCATAAGTTTATTGGGCCAGGAAATGTTACAGAGCTACGAGCTTCTTACTGGGCCAGGAAATGTTACAGAGCTTACGAGCTTCTCCTGAATTAATATTTAACGCATGTACAAGTTGTATAGTCACCGCACATGGTTTTTGACAATATGGGAAGACAAGTTGTTCCTGTTAAATGCATTTTCCATGGACCAATTGGAAAAAGTTTAGTTGCATATTTGATCATGATGGTGCAGGTTGTTCTTGCTGTTGGAGGTAAAATCCCAGTTCTCTTTGACGGAGGAGTGAGGCGGGGCACAGATATATTCAAGGCCTTGGCACTTGGTGCGCAAGCTGTTCTGGTAACATTAAGAATTCTGTTAATTATCTTCAGTCTTCACTCCATACTGCCTCCTGATATTTCCTGGTGCTCATGTTTTGTCATGATTATTGAAGATTGGAAGGCCAGTCATTTATGGGTTGGCAGTGAAGGGAGCGTATGGTGTGAGACAAGTCATTGAGATGCTGAAAGATGAGCTTGAGCTCACCATGGCCCTTTCTGGTTGCCCGACTTTAAAGGATATTACTAGAAGCCATGTGAGGATGCCACATGAGAGGCTACAATGCAAATTTTAGTTTTATTGCAAGGCATTGATTATGCTGTTTAGTAAGATGATACCAAAATTACTTGTCATGGAATTTCCAACGCTATCATGATTTGGTATTGGTAAACTCGTATATGATTTGGAACTTCCCTATATTGATTAAGAAACTATAATCGTTTTATTCTCTTGCGTGAATCTATCTATATAAGCTAGGGACAAGTTTCTAAAATTTGTTGATGACTCGCTTATAAGATTTTGCAAGCACAATTTTAGGATAAAGGAGTTCAGGCTCTGGATAACCGTGGTAGATTCGAGGGTGGCTTCTCTTGTTGACAAATGGATTGGATTGGTTGTCGAGAACAATGTCCAAGTGATAGGGCTAGATAAAATATTTTATTTTTATGAGTGATAGAACTGAAAATGTTAGATAAAATGACTTCAAAATAAAATCAAATTGTTGTCCTCGAGGCTTTTTTCTACTAATTGATGCAAAATGGTTCCAACGAGTAAGATACAATAAAATCCGCTATATTTTTCAATTTGCACTACTGAAGAATATCATACGGACGACTCTATGAATTTTTTTATTGTTGTTTACTAATTATTGTATTCTGCAGTAATAAAATAAATTAGAAGATCTGCAAAAGAAGAAGAAAGAATAAAAAAATGAATGTTTCCAGTATTTTGTGGAATGTTACATGTGCCCCTTATTTAGTGTTTGAATATGTGTCATTTGAAAAGTTATAACTTTCCAAAATAAGGATAAAACTTTCACTAATCGTTGCAGGTTTAATTTTATAGCGGTTACAGACAGTTGCAACTTTTAACATGTAGCCAACACCAACCGTTATTCTAGAAAATACTACCATTTTTACTGTTGTATCTATTATTGCAACAATAATTCGTTGATTTATTACAGCAATATATATGTCATTTTTATGGCACTTAATATGTATTTCATTTTCTCTTTTCAACTTCATATATAAAATAAACTCACCCAAAATTTAATTAGAAATTTTGAAAATTATTAACAATCTCCCATCATTTTCAAAATATTTTGACAATAAGAAATAAGTTAATCCATATCTTAACTAGTCTAATGAAGTCAATGCATAGATGAAGATGTCGTTTAGACTTGAATCTTCAATTAGTAAAAACAAGTCAAAGTTAAACATAAAATGTGATAGTATAAATTTTGAACCACAAATCATATATGGTTAACTGGATTTGTATCGCACATTGAACTTCTCTTCATAGAACTGTCCAATTGTTTGACGACATATTTAAAGGTATTGTGTATCTTATGTCATGAGTGCTCTAGAGTTAAGCCTTTGAACTCGACCTAACTTCACACTCAGTAGGCAGACTTATCAACTATGTCCCGTAATTAGCATACCAAAGATATATATTTTATAAGTCTGTTAAAAGCATTTGGTGATGACACTCTCCATATCATTACGGCTCAAGTACCATCTACCTTGGATGGCTATTTTAATTTTTATGGTGTTTGCAATCATAAACTAATGATGTACTTTAACACATTGAACTTAAGACTTAGGGTTAGTAAGAGTTGAGTCGAGCTTCCATCATATGTGATTTTTTATAATAGGGTTGAAACTCATCCCTTGTGACGTTTTAACCGCTAGCTCTCGAGCAAGCCCTTTGGTTAAAGGATCTGTTAAGTTTCTAACAGATCTAACAAATTCTATTTTGATTATACAATCACCAATTAATTGTCTCACATAGCTAGGTCTTAATTCGATATGTCTCGATTTTTCGTTATAGACTTTGATATAGGCTTTAGCGTGTGACAACCCCAAAATAGGTCCATTCCATCCAACCCATTCTGAGTCGTCAAATACATGGTACAGAAAACAACTACAACTTTATTACAACAATTGTCGTGCAAAATACAACAACACATATGCTGTGAGTTTGGATACAAATATATACCAAATGTGACTCATGTTTCAACCGTGGACATCACCTCACAATAACACCTTACATAAAGGTATAGTCAAAAACTGTTTTAGAAATTAGAATCTTTGGGAAGTGCTCAAGGAAACCTTCGTACATGGGAGGCCACGCGTCTAGGTTATGATAGATATCATATGGCCACAGAATTATCCTTGGTTGACCCAATAGACCCCAAAGAAAAACGAGAAGATTACTATCATATTCTTCCCAATGGTGAGTCTTCTCTTGACTTATCATTATCTCCACTGTATCTAACTGAGAATTATACTTCAAACAAACACCAAGATTATATAGGTAGTGCTTGTAGATATACTCGGCAAGTGGATGAGCACAACCCTGTCTTATGATGACACGAGGTTGTATGTCGTTAGACATCTTGTATGATAGTGGCAAACCACCCTTCCAACGTTGGGTACACCTTACCCTATTGGATTCACCAAATATAACTACTAAATGAACTTTTCTATACTGTTTCGGGAGAACATCCACAGCTAGAGACCACCGTTCTATTCCCTTGTTACCCCCGCTCGACCCAGCTACACTCTTATTACCTGAAAGGAATTGTGAAGCAAAAGGGTGAGCACAACTAGCTCAGTAAAGAATATCATGACTAAAGATAAATAAATTATCAATAGTCTTCATCAATAATAAATCAGAGATTTAGAACATATGGTAAATGATAAAAATTTCAACCATAGTTGCAGCGGAACGAGCAATCCATTAGAAGAGTCAAATAGACTATAAAGTCTATTATCTTCTCCATGTTAAAAATCCACCAACAATATTTTATCCATGTAACATCACTCAACAGTTCCTTTCCACAATCATATGAATAACTCATAATCATAATTGTGACTATAAATTTTTCTTCGCACCCAGGACGAAGAATATTTTCATCACCTGAAACATCAAACATCATGGTTATACCAAATCACAGTTCCTGTTCATAATCATACTAATAACTTCATCTTTGCACTACGGGCCAAAGATATTCATCAACAAGTCATCTTTGCACTACAGGCCAAAGATATTCATCCACAGTTCATCTTTGCATTACTGGCCAAAGATATTCATCTACAATTCATCTTTGCACTACAGGCCAAAGATATTCCTCAACAATTCATATTTGCACTACAGGCCAAATATATTCATATCTCAAAGAAATATATAATCATTTCAGAATTTATATACACCATAATTATAACCATGTTAATCAATTCATCTTTACACTTAAGCTAAAGATATTCAATTGTAAATTCAATGGTCATGATCATACCAGTCACAATTCAACTTTGCACTACAGGCCAAAGAGAACCCTAGTCATGATCATACCAATAATCTACCCATCTTTACACTCCAGTGAAAGAGAAATTCAACGTCAGAGTTATAAAAATGTTATATATGATAATAAAATCAATATAATCAACATATAGATTTAATCTCAAGAGTAATATTCATAAATCAACTATAATTTGGTTAGTAAAAGAAACCAATTTTGTCGTGAATAGTAACTCGTGAATAGTAACTCATGAATAGTAACTCGTGAATAGTAACACCGACTCAAAAAGGTAGAAATTCCACAATAAAATCTATACCAATATTTCGGTATAATGATATTGAAAGAATAACATTACTTAAATTTATAAACAATTTATTTTAATTGTTTACACTTTACTAATTAATGCATTTAATCATCATAAAATGCCAACTCTTAAGATTTCATCATCAATAACCAAAACCCTCATCAAAAATCTGCATATACCTCATATAGGATTCTCAAGCCATAAAATCCTATTTTCCAATTTTCTTTCTTCACAAAACATATTTAATTCATTTACTCATAACTAGACCATTTTCATGAAAAATACCAAATCAGTTCCAAAAATATTTCTTTTCTGAGATTTAGCATAATATAGTCCCATAGTGAACTTATATTTTTCTCAGAATTTTTAAAAGTCATTTACTATTTTTCATATGGCCAAAATAGCCGAATATTTAGACATTTATCAAAAATTGTACTTTTGTCTAAAAATTCTGAAATTCACAGAGTATACTTCTATCATATACATGTACTCCCAATAAAAATTTTATCAATTTTGGAGTTAACCACAAGGAATTATAAGCTGTTACTTCTAAAATAGTCTTTTCTCATAAAATTCATAACTCTCAATCTATACATCCAAAAATCACCATTTTTGGACACAATCAAGAAAACTCATCAAAATATCATTTCAAATTTTTCCAGAATTTTTGAAGATCAGAAAAATTACGAAACTGAAAATCATAACAACCCTTAAAATCCCTTAATATCTCTTACTATCCCTTACAATCCCTTACAATCCCTTACCTCAAAAGAGCAGTACTTCTGACTGGATATCGGATATGATGCTGAAGGAAACTTGCACTGATGAATAGTAACTCACCAAGTATCTAAATACTCACAAAATACACTCAATAATCTAGAGAGAGAAAGAGAGAAAGCTTATGTTTCTGGTGTGATTTTCAATTCTAACTTAGCCCTCTATTTATAGGAAAATTTTGGTAGGTTTGACCTGCAACCTGATGGCTTTACCTGCTACTATTCCCACCTACCACATTTGAAATATAATTCAGCACATTTCTTCACCAACCACAAGTGGGGCCCACCAATTCTAGAATTTTCCACCAAAATGATAAACTCCGAAAATTCAACAATTTCTGAACCAGTCATCTCGTAAAATTCATAATAAATCATACGTTCATTTTTAACGGTTCAAAATTTGTGGACATATACTCAACTTATATATGTATAACATATACAAAAATTACCACGATCCAACAGTCGGATTAAAAATTATAACCCTCGCAAAATATCTCAAAAACCCTGATTTTTAATACCTCCATTCCGACAAAAATACGGATAAAAATCTCAACATTAACTCCTTCATTTTTTAACCACAAAATTATATCCCTCATTTATATCCACATAAAATAAATATTTTCTTATCATATGAATCAATAATTAATTATTCATAAATAATATTACAGAATCACATTTATGACAACCAGGCCGTTCCCAGGAAAGAGGGGGCTTTCCAATAAGAATTTCTCCTTACTGGCGCGCAATTAGATGACCAAACCTCTCCTTAGACAGAACTTTCTAGACATTGCCAATAATGCTATCTAATAATACTATTCAAATAATATGAATTATTGATCTGATAATGGGAAATACTGTGCAGCAACAATTATTGAACAATAATAATACAAAATTTCAACGTAGCAATTATTGAATCAATAAAATAAAATATTGAACAGTAATTACTGTAACAATTATTGAGTAGTGCCTTCTTACGTAAGAATCAATAATTTCAAAAATACTATGCAATACCGTGTGCTACTGTGCAATAACGCGTATTACTGTATTTTAACCACCCGGTATTCCAACAGTGTTAACGGTAACAACTACGCCGTTATTTGTAAAAACTCAAATTTGTCGTTTTCCTTCACCCGACAGTTATTCGTTATGGGGCCCACAAATAGCTGCGCCGTCGTACGGATATGCTCCGACAGAAAGAATATTCCACGACCAAACGAATATTCCCCGACAACAATGATTATTTTATAACCACTTGCTTATTTTGAAAAAAATTCACATATCACCCTTAACTTTAATATTTATCAATTTAACCATTTACTGAATAGTAATTATAAGAAAAATTGAATACTTTTATTTCATAAAATTCGGGGTCTTACATAGCGAGTGTCGCCTCGCTATCACACCTAGTTGATATAGGGGCCCTATGTTTAGGCCATATATTTCTAATAATAGATTACTTAGCCATTTCGCTTCTTGAACCCCAGAAACTAATGCTACAAACTCATATGTCATAGTTGAATTCACAATACATGTTTGATTCTTAGATCTCCAAGAAATAGCACCCCCCCTCCCACCAAGAGTGAATATCCAACCACTAGTAGACGAATAATGTGACGCCCCCAAAATAGGTATACATCACCCATCTTGAGTCGCCAAATACATGGTACAAAATTTAAATACAACTTAATTATACAACAGTCGTGTAAAATACGACAAAACATAATCTAAGAGTTTTAATAAGAATATTGTCATCTAGACAATATCCACATTCAATAGAGTCCTCATTACATTTATTGTCATACTATTTAACAGAATAGTGAGGACTACTAATGCTATCATCTAGACCGTCACTCCGTTCCCCGACTAGTCCCGACTACGTTCTCATTTCCTGAAGAGAACAGCGAAAGAAAGGGTGAGCTCAACTAGCCCAGTAAGAAATATTATGACTAAGATAATGAAGAATAAATTATCATTAGCCTTCAACAATATTAAACTGATAGAATATAATAGATAACAAGTTTAACTGCAGCGGAATAAGAAATCCATTAGAAGAGTCAAGTAGAGCATGATATCTACTATCTTCTATGATTTAAAATGTTTTCATCAATTTTTATCGCTGAGACTCAGCTTAATAAATAAACCACATCATCGAATCATCCTTGCACTACGGGCCAATGATATTCATTAAATCATCAGTGGTCATGACTATACCGAATAATCTCTGGTCATAATCATACCAAAAACTGTCCATCAATGCACTACAGGCCACTGAGGACTTTTACCACATCGTTTATAACATTATAGGTCATGATTATACCGAATGATCCCTGGTCATAATCATACCAAGTTCATCTATGCACGTAAGTCAAATATGACTTTCTTCCTAATATAAGCATGAGGATAATGACAATGACATAATAATTCAATAAAACAAGCTCAAGAATAAATTTTAAATATTTATAAGTTAATTTATCCTGAAATCAATAACGTCCATATTGTCAACATGATACTGCTTTGTGGAGTAAAATTCAAGAATGCTCAGTAGAATATTTTTATGAAAAGATACTGAATGAAGCGCAAATATCAAGGATATTCCACTAATTTCATGGAGTATAGAAGCCAAAACTTTAACCAACTGAGTATAATAGAATATATAAAACCGTAAATGGATTTTTGTCCGCCATGCGGTAATCCACGTAGACAGATCATTTCCATAATTTAATAAGGAATGAATACGAAGGATCATTCACCATGCATGCGCTAATCCACATAGACAGGTTATTCTAACAAAATAATAAGGAATGGAATAACAGAAGAATTCACCAGGCGTGCGTAATTCGCACAGACATGTTATTCTCACAGAATGATAAAGAATGGAACCAGGTCATGCGTAACCCGCACAGACATGATATTCCAACAGAATAATAAAGAATGGAACCAGGTCATGCGTAATCCGCACAGACAGGATATTCCAACAGAATAATAAAGAATGAAATAACAATAGAATTCATCAGGCATGCGATAGACCGCACAGACAAGTTATTCCAACAGAATAATAAAGAATGAAATAACAACAAAATTCACCAGGCATGCGATAGATCGCACAGACAGGTTATTCCAATCGAATAATAAAGAATGGAATAACAACCCTTACGAGTATTGAAAAAAAATAACTCTCTTTATGAATACGAAAGAAATAATACCCCTTACCTTAGAAGAAAACTGGATACTGGAATAGTGAGGTAGCAGACTTCTCTTTTTTTTTCTCTCTATAATAGTTGCTCTATAGCTTTAGTGAATTGGTGAGAAATGAAGGAAGAATGAGCTTCTATTTATAGGAAAATATAGTTTCAATAATTGCACGTTTTGGGGCTCGAAATATTACAGTATAATACCTTCCTCTTTTTTTCATTTTTAATTTAGTCCTGCAAGTATTATCAAACTTGCACCACCTCCCCTAATAGTAAATAATGTGAATCAATAGTTATAATCATGTGAAAATACGAATTACAGTTTAGTATCTCCATCTATACCTCCATTTTTAACTTAGTCATGCAAGTATTATCAATCTTGCACCACCTCCCCTAATAGTACCAGAATGTGAATCAATAGTACACACATGTGAACAAATAGTTATAATCATGTGAATTAATAGCAATTAATTGCTCATTTATCTGGTTAATTACCCGATTGGTCAATATAACCTCCAGACATCAATTATTATCAAAATAAATGTCGATTTCTACTAACACTAATAATTTCCACACAATAGAACTATCAATTTCATCTTTAATCAACACGAACTTATTCATCATTAATATTATAAGTCACAATATTTAACAACCAGGTCGTTCCTAAGAAAGAGGTGGCTTTCCGATAAGGATTTCTCCTTATTGACGCGCAATTAGATTATCTAACATCTCCTTGACAGAACTTCTAGACATTGTCAATATTACAAATAATAATATGAATAATTTTGTCGTCTCAATTATTGATTTAATAATATATCATATTATGCAGATGATACTGTGACAATAATTGAATCAATAATATGAGAGATATGATGCAGCAATTACTGTAGCAATAATTGAATATAACTGAGTGACTTCTCGCGTAAGCATCAATAATCAATACCGTGTGCTACTATGCAACCACGCGTATTACTGTACTTTTACTACCTGGTAGTTCAACAGTTTAATGGTAAAACTTCCGCCGTTATTTTTATAAAAAAATAATTATGTCGTTTTCTAACTACGACAATACTTCCGTTGTGGGGTCCACCAATGATTGTGCCGTCGTACGAATATTCTCTATTAAAATGAATATTCTCCGACCAATCGAATATTATATAACCACTTGCTTACTTTACAAAATTTGTAAATATTACCCACAACTATAACATTATATCAATCCACACCATAATATAAAATAAAATAAAAATATTTCGAGAAAATTATTCGTTATTCATAAAAGTTGGGGTCTTACAAATAATCTTCGTCTTGATTTGTTATCCAACTCGCATCTCTATATCCTTCCAAAATTGTTGGATACCCTTTATAACATATGTCATAGTTTATAGTCTTTTTCAAATATCTAAAAACTCGATGTACAACATTTCAATGCTCATTACTAGGACAACTAGTAAATCTACTAAGCTTACCAATCGCAAATGTAATATTGGGTCTAGTATAAGTTATGGCGTACATTAAACATCTAATTGCTCTATCATATTCTAATTGAGCAATAAATCTACCATCATTTTAGACAACTTGATACTATTATCAAATGGTGTGCTTACAGGTGTGCTTTCTAAATGTCCTAACTTTTTCAACACTTTCTCAATGTAGTAAGATTGTGTTAAGGTCAGACCCTCTTCGTTTCTTATAATTTTAATTTTTAAAATTACATCAGTAACACTCATATCTTTCATGTCGAAATTCATTGAAATAAATGTTTTTAGTATTGTGCACTTGTTCTAGGTCAGTGTCGAATATCAACAGGTCATCCATATATAAACAAATGATGACACCTTTTCCATTAACGAATCATGTGTACACACACTTGTTTGATTCATTAATTTTAAATTCATTTGAAAGAATAGTTTCGTCAAACTTTTCATGTCATTGCTTTGGAGCTTCTTTAAGCCCATACAATGGTTTGACCAATTTACAAACTTTATTATCTTGTCCTTTAACTACAAAGCCTTCAGGCTGCTTTATTTAAACCTCTTTATCTAATTCTCCATTTAAGAAGGTTATTTTTACAACCATTTGATGGATTACAAGCTTGTGTATTGGAGTTAAAGTTATAAATAATCTAATTATGGCTATTCTTACAACCGATGCATATGTGTCAAAGTAATCAAAACCTTCATTTTGGAAAAATCCTTTAGACACCAATTTTGCCTTAAATTTATCAATTGTTCCATCAACTCTCAACTTCTTTTTAAAGATCCATTTGCAACCAATTTGTTTGTTACCTGGAGGTAAATCTACTAATTTTGAAGTTTTATTTCCCAAAATAGAGTCCATCTCTTCATTGATTGCTTCTTTCCAAAAAGAAACATCTTGAGATTTCATTGTTCTTCAAAAGTATGAGGGTCGTATTCTATATTAAAGGCAATTGAAATTGAATTACTTATACTTTCTCTAGTTCCTTCTACTAGGTACATATGAAAATTTAGTCCATATATTTTTGCAATCCTAACTCTTTTACTTCTTCTTAAGTTAGGTTCATCTACTTCCACTTATGTGGTTGAACTTTTTGGTTGTTCAGTTTCAATTGCAATGGTTTTAGGTAATAAATTGAACATACTTTCATCAAATAAAGTATCTTGAGATTAAATAATGGTATTTTACTATTTATAAAATAGTAACTTTTTGATTCAATCACCAAGAATTTATATGTCTAACTTTGATGCGCATAACCAAGGAATATACACTCTATTCCTCTTTCACCCAGGCTTTTCCTTTTAGGTTCAGAAACTCTTACAATAGCTCTACATACTCAAACTTTGAGATAACTCAAATATGATTTTCTTTTCTTCCATAATTCATAAGGTGTAACCTTATTTCCTTTTGTAGATTCAGTTTAATATGTGGCTTGCTATTAGTAGCACTTTACCCCAAAATCATTGTCTAAGGCCAGAATTGGATAACATGGCATTCAACAACAAAATCCACTATAATCGTCAATAAAAGTTAAAAAAATATTTTTTTTTCCTCCTAGAGACAGTGTAGCGTGAAAATCACATAAAGCACTATGTATCAAGTCTAATATATTCGAATTTCTTTCAACACTAACAAAAGGTTTTCTAGTAATCTCAGTTAGCATGTAAGTTCTACATTTATTCATACAATTATCAATTTTAGGAAGTAAATATAATTTTATCATATCATGCATTCTTCTAGAATTAACATGTCTTAAACGATTATGTCAAAATGAAGAAGAAGACTCAACAATATAAGCATAATTGTTTATTTTATTAATAATATTAAGTTTGAACATCCCCTCGCACAAATAACTCTTTCCAACAAATGCACCTCCCTTTGACAATACAAATTTATCAACCTCAAATACTAGTTTGAACCCATTTTTGTTTAAAAGCCTACCAAAAATTAAGTTCTTCCGAATTTCAGAACAGGATATACATTAGTGAGAGTAAGGACTTTTCCAGATGTGAACTCTATTTGCACATTTCCTTTCCCTTAAACAGAAGTAGTAGATGGATTTCTCATGTGTATGACAACACTATTTGATTCTAGTTCATAGATTTTGAAAAACCTTTTATCTTCGCATACATGTTTTGTAGCACCAAAATCTATTCACCAGGCATCACTATTTTGAAGCACATTTCCCTCTAAGATAACAACCAAAATTTCTGGTTATTTGTCTTTTTTCTTAAGGAAACAACAATATCTCTTTAGAAGTCCCAATTTGCCACAATTGAAATAAAGACCTATCTTCTTTTTCTTGTTCTTATTGTTGTGTTTAACTTCATCGTCATGTTGGGTCGAAGCCCGCTTTCTCTTGAGAGAATCTAAAGACATGTTGGCCATATCTTCCTCCACAACATTAATTTTGGACATTTCTTCCTTGCTTTCTTTTGCAAGTCCTCCTCAATACATAGATGATTTCCTAACTCTTCAAGAGTAAGGCTCTCTTTTTTGTATTTTAGATTATTCTTGAAATTTTTCAAGTGGGTGGCAATTTGTCTTCAATGGATGTGATTATTATTTCCTCATCCATGTGTAACATGTGTTGAGTGTATTGACCAAAAATAGTTTTTATTTCACTAAATTGATCAATAATAGTATGTGAGTCAATCATTCTATAATGATTAAATTTGGAAACAATAAATATCTTACTTGTTGTGTCTTCCTTCATGTACCTCTCCTACAGTTGTGTTCATAACTTTTTGGCAGTCGTCAAATTGTGGTATGCATCAAAAAGGGTATTGGACATTGCATTTAATATGTGACCTCGACATATATCATCATCTAGATCCCATTTATCATCGTTTACGATATATGTCATTGGTGTAGTGATGACAAAATAGACCTATGAAAATGTTAATAAGAAAAACATCTTTTTCTCCCAACAATAAAAATTTCAAATTTACTACTTTCAACTTCACTTACAAACTCAGATGCATTTGTACAATATAAACTAACAACAAAATTTGAAGAACTGGATAAAAATAGATTATACGTCCGACGCCCTCAAAATAGGTCCACACAACCCATCTTGAGTCGCCAAAATACAGAATTCAAATACAAATTTTTCTATTTACAACTATTAAACTGTCGTGCAAAATACGATCACATACTGTGTGTTTTAATACAAATATTGCACCATACATAATACGACAATATCCAAACTCAAATTAAGTTCTCATTACAGTTATAATCACACTATATCACAACGTCGAGAAGACTTATGTGATAACTCGAATTTTCAGAAATGATTAAAATAAGAATTTAGTAAATAAAATTCTTATTATGGCATGTGTCGGGTTCAAATAAAAATATATATGCGTTATATATTTTGAATTATGTGGCTTATTGGGGAAAGAATTATATATATGTGAGATTTTAATAGTTAATTAAACTATTAAAGAAAGTAGAGTTTGAACTTACAGTTTAATCTCTAAATTATTGAAGAATGTAGTAATTGATATTGTAAAATCAAAGAGGATATTGATTTTGGTTAGCTGTTATAATAAGTTAGCATATAGGAAGCATGTTAAAGAATTTGCGAGTTAAGTTTCTATTGAAGCAGAACATGTTTGCATCTGAACTTGAGGTGGCGCGACCACGCCACTTCCAAGCCTAAGACCAGCGCGGTCGTGTCAGTCTGCAGACAATTCAGGATGAGTTTGTGTAATTTGAACTTTAGGATTTGTATATTAGTGGCTAATATGTTATCATATGGGTCATATTTGATATTCAAACTGTCCATGAATGGATTGAGATAGCAAATCATGAATTGAATGAGAATTAATTATGGAATTAATTAACCCGAAATAAATATTGGTTAATTAAGTTATATTATGTAATATTATAATATATTGTTAAAGTCTTGTGTGGCAGTGGCGTGATAGTAAATTGAATGAAAAGGGTTAATTCACTTACATAAGATGGTGAATTAATATATGTGTTTTGCATAAAGAGGATAAAAGGAATATGTTAATTAAGATTGTTATTTTTAATATATTACATAGTATGGTAATATATGGAAGAGTGTAATATTTGAAAGATGTTAATGAAAAATAAGTGATGGATAATAGAAGAAAACCAATATATCTATAAGTGAATATTGGTTAGAGATTTATATATTAGATTAATATTTAAGATGTGGCTAAATGTAAATATTGAAGAAGTTGTCTTAGGACAATCGGATAATTACACTTATAATTGTATAATTTAAATAATGGAGTAAATGTTAATTATTCTAAGGGTAATGATTATTTTTAAATAAAGGTATTATAAGTATAAGTTCATATGTGTATAATTATTCTAGGTAAGTTAAATAATTTAGTATTAAAGTAAAGTGTGTCACACAAACTTTATGTTAAAGGGATATTAAAGGAATTGGAATTGGGAAAAAAGCCAAACATGGCCCTGATATTTTGGTAACGGCTGAGATTATATAATAAGCTTGAGTAAGTTTGAATAAATGAGCATTGTGTGGCATGAATATTAAAGTTAAACTAACTGAAGGTTTAACTGAAATTATTAAAAGAGAATTAATTTCAAGAAAATAAGTGGTTGATATTAATTGATCATTGGAGTATTTATGTGTGATTAGAATAATAAGTGTTATGAAAAACAATGGGTTGTTAGTATCCAACTAAATTGTAGCCCAAATTAAATATTATTTGGAATAACTCAATGTACATGGGGTACATGAGTATATGTATTGGTGTATGTTTAAAGTACGAATATACTTTCATATATGTGGGTTTGTAAATATATATGTGTATATGCACATAACTTAACATAATAGTAATATTAAGTAATTATAATTGACTTAATGAGCCCAAAAGGAATTTATCTTAGTAGAACAAGGTTTATTTTACTGATAAGTAAAGAAGTGATGTAACTTGTCCTAATATCAGTGTCACACTCCATTCAACTGCCGTGTTTAGGTCATTAGTCTATCCTATTCATTATTATTGTTCATAGCTGCAATAATGAGCAGAGGAATATAGGAGAGGGAGTAGTTAACTTTTTTTCACCAAACTCCTTCAATCCAATGGATTCTTCTATATTTTCTTGGTTTAATTCAATGTGTAAAACCCAAATTCGGGTAATGAATCCTTTATAAATAGCAGTCTCCTCTTCTCAAATTCAATTTGTTCATTTGTCTGATAAGTTCCATATAGAGAGAGCAATATTGCATTTGAGTGAGGTTGCTGAATTTGAGATATAATCAGAAGTCTAAGGGATAATATCTAGTCATTTAAGCTTTAAGAGGTAACCTTACTGTCATACATGTTCTTAATTCCAAAGTTTGATAAATTCTCTGTTAAGTGGGTTGAAAATTGAGTGTTATGGTGTTAACATAGTTTACATGTGTATTATGTGTCAATGTAATGTTTTGAGCATAATAAATGAAAATGTAATGGTTGTTTGGTTTGAAATCTGTAGAAACCTTGTCTGAGCTTGTACCGAGTGGCGCGACCGCGCCACTTCCCAGTACAATACTAGCGCGACCGCGCTATATGTTAGTCTTGAATTCCAAATTTGTTTGTCTTTTGGTATTCCGAGCATGTTAGTTTGACTTAACTAAGTGTGTAAAGGGATCTAGCATGTGGTTTAAAGTTGCTTTGCAATAATTAGTTGCATTAACTTGGTTTATAATGATTTTAAAATGGAAAACTTGAAGTTTTGAAAAGCAAACCATGACGAACCTTATATCCTTTAAGTTCTGACCTTTCAAGTATGTATGCTAGGGTATTTTATGCCTCTAGACATGACGGATATGTTCACCATCTAGCTAAGCATGATTTAGACTTTTTAAGCATGGTTTAAAATGAGATTTCAAGTGTTAAACTATTCAACCTAGGTGTAAATGAGTTGTTTACATGTGAGCATGCATATATGGCTTAGGTATATATAATATGATCTGAAATTACTTTGCATATTAGTTGGGTTTAACATGAGTTTTGAAACAAAACTTATAAGTTTTGAAAAGCGATGAACATTGTGTCCTTGTATTCTGACTTTATATTCAAGCATGATAGTACTTTTTATGACTTTAAGCATAAATGATATGTGCATCCAATTAGTTAAGCATGACATAAGCTATTTAAGCATGTTTTAAAGTAAGGACTATGCTAACTATGTGTAAATGGGTTTGATACACATGAGCATGCGTATTAAGGATTGTTTAGTATCCTTATGTGACTTAATGGTTTATATAGCTAGTCCTTTGTTGAATGAACCTATCTAATCTTGGTTAAAAGAGTTTTGAAAAGGAAATTGTATGCTTGATTCGAGTTTTATCTCAATGTCTGTTTTAGATACCTGAGAAGGTGTTCAATTTGGTCAATAGACTATTGAACATGTTAATCCTAGTTGAATAAAGGAATGCAAAAATAACTACAAGTTTTAGAAGTTAACCTCAATGTTAATAAGTGTGGGAAACCAAATTTGTTCTAAACCATGTCTTTATGTGTTTATATTGTGTTCAAAGATATTAAGGTGCTAATAAGAAAATCGCATCCTTGAAAATTTCAGTTCTGGTTTTGGCAAAGAGTAGCAGGGCCGTGCCACTCCCAAGCCTATTTTCAGCACGGTCGCGCCGTGCTGCAGAGTGGTCAAAAACAGTTTGTTAACTGTCTAGACTTTAGAGCATGTCTATATATATTTCTTAAAGACCATAAAAGATAAAATAAGATTGTTTTAAAAGAATAAGCATGAGAGTGGAATGGACTAGAAACATAGCTATCCTAAGAGTATATTGATGAAATGAAATGAAACAATGTAAAATTTATTATTACATTAAGAATATATGAATGTATATGACTGATGGGTATGAATTCATGATTATACAATTGTGTATGAATACACGAAGTGCAGATAACTATAATCAGTTAAGTTGTAGTTGATAATCTACGAGCCAATCAAGTCTTTCGGTTCCTATTTGCTCTATGAATTTGATAACTGTTAACTAAAATATATTATGATATGGAACGTTGAATTATATGTATGAAATGCATATGAGATATGTATGAATTGAATTATGCTATGACATGAATTGTCGAAATGCCTATGAGATATGTAGGAAATTGGAAAGTTAATCTATGACTGTATGTGACGCCCCCAAAATAGGTCCAATCCATCCAACCTATTCTGAGTCGCCAAATACATGGTATAGAAATAAACTATAACTTTATTACTACAATTGTCGTGCAAAATACAACGACTCATATATTATGAGTTTTGATACAAATATATACCAACTGTGACTCTCATCCCAACCTTGGATAGCACGTCATAATCGCACCTTACATAAAGGTACAGTCAATAACTGTTTTAGAAATTAAAATCTTCGAAAAGTGCTCAAGGAAACCTTCGTACATAGGAGGCCATGCGTCTAGGTTATGATAGATATCATATGTCCACAGAATTATCCTTGATTGACCCAATAGACCCCAAAGAAAAACGAGAAGATTACTATCATATTCTTTCCAATGGTGAGTCTTCTCTTGACATATCATTATCTCTACTGTCTCTAATTGAGAATTATACTTCATCCAAACACCAAGATTATATAGGTAGTGCTCGTAGATATACTCAGCAAGTAGATGTGCACAACCTTGTCTTATGATGACACGAGGTTGTATGTCATTAGACATCTCGTATGATAGTGGCAAATCACCTTTCTAAAGTTGGGTTCGCCTCACCCTATATGATTTACCAAATATAACTACTAAATGATGTATAAAATATAACACATTATTCCAAAGTTCTCAATAAAATTATTTCCATACTGTTAGGGAGAACCTTCACAGCTAGAGACCACCGTTCTATTCCCCTGTTACCCCCGCTCGACCCAGCTACACTCTTATTACTTGAAAGGAATTGTGAAGTAAAAGGGTGAGCACAAATAGCCCAGTAAAGAATATCATGACTAAAGATAATTAAATTATCAATAGCCTTCATCATTAATAAATCAGATATTTAGAACATATGATAGATGATAAAACTTTTCAACCATAGTTACAGTGGAACGAGCAATCCATTAGAAGAGTCAAATAGACCACAAAGTCTATTATCTTCTCCATGTTAAAAATTCACCAACAATGTTTTATCCCTGTAACATCAATCAACAATTCTGGTCCACAATCATATGAATAACTCATAATCATAATTGTGGTTCTAAATTCCTCTTCTCATCCAAGACGAAGATAATTTTCATCACCTGTCTTTACCTGAAACATCAAAGATCATGGTTATACCAAATCACAGTTCCTGTTCATAATCATACTGATAAATTCATCTTTCCGCTACGGCCAAAGATATTCGTCAACAGTTCATCTTTGCACTACTGGCCAAAGATATTTAACAACAGATCATCTTTGCACTACAGGCCAAAGATATTAATATCTCAAATAAATAAATAATCATTTCAGAATTTATATAAACAATAATTATAACCATGTTGATCAATTCACCTTTGCACTTAAGCTAAAGATATTCAATTATAAATTCAATGGTCATGATCATACCAGTCAACAATTCATCTTTGCTCTACCTGCCAAAGAGAACCCATAGTTACGATCATACCAATAATCTACCCATCTTTACACTCAAGTCAAAGAGAAATTTTAACACCAGGGTTATAAAAAAGTTATATATAATAATAAAAACAATATGATCAAAACATGGATGTAATTTTAAGAGTAAAATTCATTAATCAACGATAATTTGGTCAGAAAAAAGAAACCAATTTTGTTGTGAATAGTACCCGTGAATAGTAACTCGTGAATAGTAACTCATGAATAGTAACTCTTGAATAGTAACTCGTGAATAGTAATTCATAAATAGTAACTCGTGAATAGTACTCCGTATTCGTACATAGTACCGTATACGTAATAATGTCATATACGTAAAGAGTGTCATATACATGAATAGTGCCGTATACGTGAATAGTGCCGTATACGTGAATAATGTCGTATACGTGAATAGTGTCGTATACGTGAATAGTGCCGTATACGTGAATAGTAACCCCGACATAAAAAAGTTAGAAATTCCACAAGAAAATCTATATCAATATTTCAGTATAATGATATTGAAAGAATAACATCATTATGAAGAAAATAACATCCCTTACTATCCCTTACAATCCCTTACTATCCCTTACCTCAAAAGAGCAATACTTCTGACTGGAATATCGGATATGATGCTGAAGAAAACTTGCACTAATTAACAACTCTCAAAGTATCTAAATACTCACAAAATAAGCTCGATAATATAGAGAAAGAAAGAGAGAAAACTTGTTTCTGGTGTGATTTTCAATTCTAACTAAGCACCCTATTTATAGAAAAATGTTAGAACGCCGAAGCAGACTTGACCTGCAACCTGATGGCTTTACCTGCTACTATTCTCACCCACCAAAAATTAGCCATCTTCCCCAACAACCAAAAGTGGGGCCCACCCATATTTTTAATAAAAATATTTTAATTTCCGAAACTTTAATAATTCATAATAAATAGCCTTTTTATCAGAAAAATACGAATTTTATGTCCATTCCACACGAAATCGAATTCTCTACAACTTTGTAGCTTTAAGTTTTTCCAAATTCCAGACAGAAAATATCTGAAACCCACAAACGGATGATTTTTAATATTTCTTAAAATTCATAATAAATCATACGTTAATCTTTAACGGTTCAAAATTTGTGAACATAAACTCAACTTATATATGTATAACATATCCAAAAATCACAACGATCCAACGGTCGTATTAAAGTTATAACTCACGCAACGCAATAAAGCTTTAAGAACACTGATTTGATTTTTAATACCTCAATTCCGACAAAATACTGATAAAACCCCTCAACACTAATTCCTTCATTTATAACCACATAAATAAATCCATCATTTATATCCACATCAAAATAAATATTTCCTTATCATATAAATCAATAAATAATCATTCACAAATAATATTACAGAATCACAGTAATGACAATCAGGCCGTTCCCAGGAAAGAGGGGGCTTTCCAATAAGGAGTTCTCCTTACTGGCGCGTAATTAGATGACCAAATCTCTCCTTAGACAGAACTTTCTAGACATTTCTAATAATGCTATCTAATAATATTATTCAAATAATATGAATTATTGATCTGATAATGGAAAATACTGTGTAGTGACAATTATTGAAACAACAATAATATAACATATCAACGTAGCAATTATTGAATCAACAGAATAAAATATTGAATAGTAATTACTGTAACAATTATTGAGTAGTGTCTTCTTACGTAAAAATCAATAATTCAAAAATACTGTGCAAAACTGTGTGCTACTGTGCAACCACGCGTATTACTGTATTTTAACCACCGGGTATTCTACCAGTGTTAACGGTAACAACTACGTTGTTATTTATAAAAACTCAAATTTGTCATTTTCTTCATCCGACAGTTATTATGTTATGGGGCCCACAAGTGGCTGCGCCGTCGTACGAATATTCCCTGACAGCAAGAATATTCCACGACCAAACGAATATTCCCCGACAAAATGAATATTTTATAACCACTTGCTTATTTTGAAAAATATTCATATATTACCCTTAACTTTAACTTTTTATCAATTTAACCATTTACTAAATAGAAAAATTGAATACTTTTATTTCATAAAATTTGGGGTCTTACACTGTATGTTTAAGAAATTAATATTTATACTTGTTATATGAGAAGCGGCATGCGTAGTGAATTTAAATGATTATGACTGTGTAAACTGAGCATGATATTATGTGTTATGTGATCATGAAAACTGATAGATTTACTGAGATGTCGAGCTCATCCTTGCAAATAACCATTTTTTGCAGGTTAAGGATACAAGGTAACGTTACGTGCTACTTGAATGATAGAAATCAATAGTAACACAAGAAGATTGATTTGTTTATCTGAAGATATTGTTGTGAATCATGTTTTAGGTTTTAGATGATGCACTTGATAGTTATTTCGATATTAAACTCATGTAGAGTTGTAAAGCCATAATTACTCGGTATATTAGGATATCGAATTCGGATGTGAAGTCCTATAATATAACTCTGATGAATCAAATCATAGAATAGATTTGATTCAAGGACTTGTAATTAATAATGGTTGTGATTCAGGAAAATACATAAAGAATACATAAAAGTTTTAATTATTATGTATAACATCAAATGTGATGTAAAGATAATGGTTAATAACCAAGATTGAGAATTAGCTTATTAAAGCTTTGGGGTCGTTACATAGATCTTGGAAATAGAAGGAATTAATATCCTATTTAGCATCAAAGCGATGTTGTATTCATTAATTTATAAATAAAAGTTATAAATAATCAGATGAAGGTTGGATCGTAATGCATTAGATCTGAGGTATCAGGTATTCGGATTTGAGGGTGTTACAACTTCTATAAAAACTATCTCGGACCAGTACTCCATTTCCCGACTAGTCTCAGCTACATTTTCATTTCCTGAGAAGAACAATGGAACAAAAAGGAAAAAGATGAGCTCAAATATCCCAGTAAAGAATACTATGATCAAGATAATGAGGAATAAATTGTCTTTAGCCTTCAACAATGATAAATCAGATAAAATATAATGAACAACACGTTTTAGATCAACAACTGTAGCGAAAACAAACAATCCATTAAAAGAGTCAAGTGGAGAATAATGTCTACTATCTTCTATGATTTAAGGGTCCATCATCAATATTTTATCCATGTAACACCAATCAATAACTATACAAATCAACATTTTATCTTTGCACTACGGACCAAATATATTTATTTGTCTCACCAATGGTCATGATCATACCAAACAATAATCCATCTTTACACTACGAGCCAAAGAGAACTTTCACCACATACCTTTGCCTGTAACATTAAAGGTCATGATTATACCAATGCACAATTTCTGGTCATAATCATACCAATCAACAGTTCATCTTTTCGATAACTTTCCACCACAAATTTAAACATGAGGATGATGATAATAATATATAGGATGAATACAAGTAAAATCAAGGATAAATATTAGATATTTGTAATTTAATTTATCCAGAGTTCAAGAATGTCCAAACTGTCAACATGATAACCAATTGTGGAGTAAAATCCAATAATAATATTTAAGATTCATATTTTGAAGATAATTTGGACAAAGAAAAAAAATTAAATTTCGTCGTGAATAGTACTCCGGCATGAATAGTATCCTGGCATGAATAGTACTCCGGCATGAATAGTACCCCTGGTGAATAGTACCCTGGTATGAATAGTATCGTGGATGAATAGTACCCCAAAATGAAAAGATTTAAAATTTAATAAGAAAGTTTAGACCAATATTTCAATGAAATGATATTAGATGAAGCGCAACCTTAAAGAATTTCTAATCATTTCAGAAATTATAGAAGCAATACTAATCATAATAAGTTTAGATTTTAGAATATGAATTGAAATAATATCACTTACATAATATAGAATATGAAAAAAAATGATATTCCTTACGAGATTTAAAAGAAAATAACATCATTTACCTTAGTAAAATACTAGATTTGATTGGTATAACGAAAATTATCTTGGGAAAATCTCGCACTATTAGCTACACTCAAAGTATCCTTATACTCGAAATAAATACGTACAATATTATAGAAGAAGAATTTTCTGATTCTGGTGTGAGTTTCATTACTTAACTGAGCAACCTATTTATAGGGTTAGGGAGGACACCCAAAATCTGACCAAATTGTTTAATAAGCATGTTGTGTTTGACAAACTTAATGAATAACATGCTATGTTTGAAAAAAAATGAACAAAAGAATTCCCACACGTTTAGTTAAGTTAAAAATAGATATACAATTTCAATTTGAATTCGTATCCTTGAGGCTAAGAAAATTCAACACCAAAATGATTACCTCCATTTTTATTCACATGCTGCAATTCTAATAATGTTACTATTTAAAAAGTTATAATTTATAAAATTATATTATTATATTATGTAATATTATAATAATTTATTTGAATGAATATCTTATCGGGAGATAATTATGGTTCCATATAAAAATATGTCAAACTTACAACAAATGTCTCGTGCTAAATTCCTCTATTTATACCAAAATTAAACAAATATTTACTTATCTTTAATTAACACACTTTCAATCTTTTTACAATTTATTCACTATTAATATTATAGACTCACAATATTGACAATTAGATCGTTCCTAGGAAAGAAAGGGATTTTCGATAAAGATTTCTCCTTACTGGCGCACAATTATATAACCTAACCCATTTCCTTAACAGAATTTTTTAGATATTATCAATAATGCTATATAATAATATTATTTCAATAATATAAGTTACTGTGTTGTGACAATTATTAATTTAATAATGTGAAATACTATTCAGTTGTTACTGTGACAATTATGGAGTCAATACTATGCAATTATCACTGTAGCAATTATTGAGCCACTAATATAAAATATTATGTAGTAACTACTGTGATAATTATTAAATGAATGTTGAGTGACTTCTTACGTAAGAATCAATAATTAGAGATACTGTGTAATACCGCGTACTACTATGGAATAACACATATTATTGTACTTTTATCACTGGGTATTTCAACAATTAACGGTAAAAGTTTTACCGTTATTTTATAAAAAGATTATTTATATCGCTTTCTATATCCGACAATTATTCTGTTGTGAGGCCCACCAATGATTGGTTATTTCGGCGCCGTCGTATTTTATCGAATATAATATTCCCGACAGAAAGAATATTCCCCAATAGAACGAATATTCCCCGACAAAATGAATATTTTCCAACAATTGTTACTTTGTATAATTTGCACATATCACCCATAACTATAATATTTATTAAATCAACACATTACTATTTAGAATAATATATAAAGAAAATTAAATCTTATTTATAAAAAGTCGTTGTCTTATAACATGCATGCATTTTCCTTGCCATTTTAAAAACTTAGCTCGATTAAGAAGAAGCTTAGTAATTTGAATCGCCAGAGCACATGTTAAACTTGAACTTGGGAGTGAGAGCCCAAGTCCAAATTGTAGTAATTAAATTAAAGACCATATTGCCGCCAGACCTTGTAGAGACAGGTAAGCTGGCATGGGAGCAGTTTGTTAATCTTCCATATTGTTAGAAAGAACATCATTGCCGCTACAAGGTCTGACAGCAGGGGGAAAATTGCTTCCAATCTCGGTCATTCATTATCACGATCAAGAGCTAGAATCATGGTTGTTAGACTAGTGTTTGTGACAGTTGGTTGCACGGATGGAGAATCTTTATTATTAAAGTGTATATTATATAGTTTTATTTGTTAAAAATTAAGTCAACGCAAACTACACAATAAAATAAAGAGAGATAAAACAACACAAGATTTAACGTGAAAAATTCATAGACTCTTGGTTGGCTCTTGACAAGAGATATTAAAGAGTGTGGGCTCTGTTAACGCCTGATTTTGTACTCCTGACGAAATCACCAAAACAGTAGGTCAAAATAGTGCCAACGGTTGATGGAGTAATTGTTGTGAAATCAAACTCACGAAATACACTCACATAAATATAAATAAAGAAATATAAAGTATGAACACAAGAATTTACGTGAAAACTCAATTGGAAAAAAATTACGGAGAGAGAGAGTAATTCACTATAATAATATTGGGAATACAAGTTGTATATTTGTGTTGTATCTCTTGTGCCCTTTGATATTGTGTTTTATCCTCCTCTTCCCTAGCTTGCTAGCCGTATATATAGAAGTCACCCCCACCTAAATCCAACTAGGAGAAGGACTCCTTATCCCTCCAAATAAGAAAATACAATCCTATTTTAATAAGGACTCTTTCACTGTCATAATAAATACATATGGGTCATCACCAGATCTGGACCATTAAATAGAATGGCCTGCACCATGACTAGACCCAAATAATCACATCTCAACATTGCCCCCTAGTCTCTTATTTATAAGGAACTTATAAATAAGAGAGTATTCAAAAAGTCTCCGCGGAATTTTTATTCTCGGGAGTTATATCCTCGGAATTTTTATCCTCGGAATTTTTATCCTCCGAATTTTTATCATCTGAATTTCTATCCTCAGGATTTATATCCTCGGGATTTTTATCCTCGAAATTTTTATACTTGGGATTTTTATCCTCGGGATTTTTATCCTCAGGATTTTTATCCTCTAAATTTCCTTCAGTCTGTACGTGGTTGATGATGAAACCAAATCCGCCTTTAAAGCACTTCAATGATATAAAAACTTAAACTAATGCGGTGACTCAACACCAATTTATCATCACCTGGACCAAAATATTAATGTTTAAATTTTATACATGCATCATGTGAATACCACCACTACATGCACAATATAAGAGAGAGAATATGTAAAGTTGTATCAATAATCAATTACGATCATGCTTCAATTGCTATTGGCATAATACATATATACACACGTACAAATATATATTTAATTTAATAAAAAAGAATCACTTATCTCCTTAAGTGAATCGGTGATTTTAAATCGACACTAGAACAAGTGTCTTGTTTCCCATAGACGGTGCCAATGTTAACGCCTGATTTTGTACGCTTGACGAAATCACCAAAACAGTAGGCCAAAATAGCGCCAACGGTTGATGGAGTAATTGTTGTGAAATCAAACTCACGAAATACACTCACATAAACATAAATAAAGAATTATAAAGTATGGATACAAGAATTTACGTGAAAACTCAATTGGGGAAAAACCACAGAGAGAGAGAGTAATTCTCTATAATAATATTGAGAATACAAGTTGTGTATTTGTGTTGTATCTCTTGTGCCCTTTGATATTGTGTTCTATCCTCCTCTTCCCTAGCTTGCTAGCTGTATATATAGAAGTCACACCCACCCGAATTCAACTAGGAGAATGACTTCTTATCCCTCCAAATAAGGAAACGCAATCCTATTTTAATAAGGACTCTTCCACTGTCACAATAAATACATATGGGTGATCACCAGATCTGGACCATTAAATAGATTAGGCTGCACCATGACTAGACCCAAATAATCACATCCCAACATTGCCCCCCAGTCTCTTATTTATAAGAAACTTATAAATAAGAGAGTATTCAAAAAGTCTCCGTGGAATTTTTATCCTCGGGATTTATATCCTCGGGATTTTTATCCTCGGGATTTTTATCCTCCGAATTTTTATCCTCCGAATTTTTATTCTCTGAATTTTTATACTTGAGATTTTTATCCTCGGGATTTTTATCCTCTGAATTTCCTTCAGTCTGTACGTGATTGATGATGAAACCGAATCCGCCTTTAAAGCACTTCAATGATATAAAAACTTAAACTTTTATCTCTGCGCTGGCTGAATTCGTTACTAATGCGGTGACTCAGCACTAATTTATCATCACCTGGACCAAAGTGTTAATATTTAGATTTTACACATGCATCATGTGAATACCACTACATGCACAATATAAGAGAGAGAATATGTAAAGTTGTATTAATAATCAATTACGATCATGCTTCAATTGCTATTGGCATAATACATATATATACACGTACACGTATATATTTAATTTAATAAAAAAGAATCACTTATCTCCTTAAGTGAATTGGTGATTTTAAATCGACACTAGAACAAGTGTCTTGTTTCCCACAGACGGCGCCAATGTTAACGCCTGATTTTGTACGCCTGACGAAATCACCAAAACAATATGCCAAAATAGCGCCAACGATTGATGGAGTAATTGTTGTGAAATCAAACTCATGAAATACACTCACATAAACATAAATAAAGAAATATAAAGTATGAACACAAGAATTTATGTGAAAACCCAATTGGTAAAAAGCCACGGAGAGAGAATAATTCACTATAATAATATTGAGAATACAAGTTGTGTATTTGTATTGTATCTCTTGTGCCCTTTGATATTGTGTTCTATCCTCCTTTTCCCTAGCTTGGTAGCCGTATATATAGAAGTCACCCACACCCGAATTCAACTAGGAGAAGGACTCCTTATCCCTCTAAATAAGGAAACACAATCCTATTTTAATAAGGACTCTTCCACTGTCACAATAAATACATATGGGTCATCACCAGATCTGGACCATTAAATAGATTGGGCTGCACCATGACTAGACCCAAATAATCACATCCCAACAGGCTCATCATTAGGGAGAAACATGATGGGTTAGGCTCAATAAATTATGGATATTTGTGGATTATGTATTCTTTGAGTAAAGTGGTAGACTCTTTTTGGCGACACTCTTAGTGGATCAAACAAGAGATATTGAGGGATTAGCCTGTTAGATAGAGAGACTTGATGAGCTTGGCAGATGCTCTCGGTAGATCAAACAAGAGATATTGAAGAGGGTGGATCGTATGAGCTAATGCTCAAAAGAGTATAGTTAAAGTTTAAGGGAGAGCTTGGTGTATTGAAGATGGTGGCTCGTATGGGCTAATGCTGAGTATGATTAAAGTTCAAAGGGGAGATTGATGTCGATGGGATGGAGAGATCACGCGTTAAGGGGGAGATTGTTGAGGTACAACGTGATAGTAAAGTCTCACATCGAAACACAAAAGAAAAAAATTAAGAACATATATGCTCTAATGGACCATAGACCTAATAAATTAATTTTTTAAATCAAGATGTGATTTTAAATGCCCATATTTGGGCCGAATATTCCTACCTAACTAAAAATATAAAAACATTAGGGGTGATAATATGTCAATACATAGAAGTGGTGATCCTAGTGGATGAGGCCATTCCAGTTTAGCTCAAAACCTAGTGCCGGACAGCAATAGCCTCAATGACAAACACGCCCTTAACATTTTCCTCATATAATAAAAATCCAATGAAAAATGAGCACTTATCCAAAATGGCGGCCGTCGTCCGTTGTTATATACGTCCCTGCCCTAATTCCGGTATCTTTTCTCGGCGAACTGACCAATTTTCCGGATATACTCGTGCCTCTAGTCAGGGTGTGTGTCTTTCTCTCTTACTGCGTTAAATCTTGGTATAGTTCAAGTTAATTTTTGTCATTGCTTATTTTAATTTATGATAAATAGAGCTGCTTTAACCTCTGTCTTCTTATTTTAGTTGCATCTGTTTACTTAGTTTAACGTTGGCATTTTACTTTTAATTAATTAAATTTTTTGAGCTTATTTTCTATAAATTCTTTTAAGTTAATCTATATAGTTTGTGTTTGTTAGCCCATAAAGCAGAAGAAACTTCAAAATTCTCTAACATTTTTATTCTGTTTAAACAAACGTTCTGATCTGGAATGTTAATGATCTGTAATGTGTTGTTGTTGCACTGAAGCTAGTGTTTAAAATGCAAATTTAGTTTATTTGCGCTGGTTAAGTCTAAAGTTTCAAAAGTTTAATTTTCATATTCCAAGTAATGAGAGCAGTAGATCAACTAAGATAGCCGTTTATATGCCCAATTTTTTAGGTCAGAAATGAGAAGAGGTTTAATGCTAAATCTTCAACGAATGACCTGACATTTAATGCAGGTCGAAGCGCATGGTTACCCGGTTGGTTAAATTCTTAACAATAGGTCCAGGAGACTTTTTAGCTCATCATGCTATTGCTCTGGGTTTACATACGACTACATTACATTGAGCTTAGTAAAGGGTGCTTTAGATGCACTTGGTTCCAAGTTACTGCCAGATAAAAAGGATTTCAGTTATAGTTTTATTTGTGACGGCCTGGGACGGGGCAGTACTTGTGATATTTCAGCCTAAAACTTTCAATGCTCGTCATATAATTTCTCATTCTCTCTGGGAGGCAGGTGGCTTGCTGCTTCAGTGATGTAGCCCTCTTGATATAATAGCTAAAAATTAAATGAGGATCCAATTTAAACTTGTATCAACGGTTGGTGTTATATCTGTAGACTCGAGTATGTATTTATAATTATTGGTATGTTCTATTGTGTAATTTATTTAAACTAGTTTACATGGTTCACACCTATGTGTGTGTTTATTTATCACAAATATTTAAAATTAAAAGGAATGAGATATTAAAAAAAAAGTTAAAATAATTGTACTAGTTATGAATTAGTTATAAAGTTAGCACAAATCACGTTCATTTTTTTATAAAGGTGAGAAGATGTGAGCTCTAGAAAAAAGGAAGTGAGATAACTGGGGAGAAAAAATAAAAAATAAAATGAGAGAAAGCAAGGGAGAATAGTAGATGTAGACTCTTTTAATTTTTTAACAATTAAGAAGTGGACCAAAGTTCTTGCTCAAGCTTTTTACTATGGATCAATAATTGAAACTGAAAAGTGTCATATATTAAGGGGGTAGTGGTTTCAAAATTTGGGAGTGGTTTAGTGGTTATGTCCTAATTTGTAGGAATTTAGTTGTGGCTGGTTTCTTGTTGTATTTTATATATTCTTGTCACTGGGGCACATGCATTGCTTGACAAACATCCATGTCTTAAAACTAAGAATGATTGGAATAAAAAAGCAAAACATAAACTTTGGTTGAAAAATCTAACTAAAAGTTTCCCATAAACAGCCTTAAAATTCAATATTTGATAACATTATGATCATATAAGCAATACTGTGAAAATATTTTCCATTTCTCAAAAAGGGAAGAAAGGTTACCCAGATAATAATTGAAAGAATGTTGTATATAAAGAGATCCTTAGCGACATGTTTTATTGCAAAAAATAATAGATCTGTCTTTGAGATCTAAGCCAGGTAAAAGGGCCAAGTCAACTAAGTGGGCACTACACATGACAAAATAGAGTTGCATAGAAGGTCCTGCAAGTTTAGTGAATCTGCACATTTGAAACAAATTTGAACTGATTGAAGTAATAAAGCTATTAAAAAGAAATACCCAAAACAGCGACCAAGAAGTAATTCTGACAATGTAATTAACTAAAGATCAACTTAAATGGGTGTCATTATTTTCGACAATGGTCAGAGTCTATTCCTTAGTATTGATCTTGACATTGCAAGAAAATCCTTTTCCTTTCTGACAAAAATTAGTAAAAGATATTAAGAGAGAAAGATATGATTACCTTCCAGGGAAGGTTGCAATGCGACCCTATTTTGCATCGGATTATGTACAGATATGTTCTTTCCCTGAGAAGTCAATAAAATGAAAATTTTACAACTTATGTCAGTTGGAGAATATGAAATTGTGGATATGGATCAAGGATATACCTGGTAATTGATATGGTGAACACCTACTATCATTTATGAAGAGAATGAAAAAAGTAGCAAAACATGGAGAAAAAGTAAGGATGAGAGAGAAGTTTGTAATCAGGTCTTAACTCATTTGTTCCATATTTGTTTCGAGTGTAATAGGTAAAGAGTATAAGTACAATTTTTCATTTTACCATATGGGTAAAGAGAGTAAATATATTTTTTTGAGTGTAATAGGGTAAAGTAAGAGTATAATTTTTCATTTTACTATATGGGTAAAGACTACGAGTAAATATATATTTTTGAGTGTGATAGGGTAAAGAGTAAAAGTATATATATTTAATTACTTGCGTGCAAACAACGTATTGGAGAAATTCATACTTAACAAAAGGCAAGCTAAAGTTAATGAAGGATACTGATATAAGATAATATTGAATGCTGAAGAAAGTGCTGGATTTTTATATTGCTACAAAGACATGAAGTTGGGTGGCCTCCATCATTAAAACCTTTTAAGCAAATTTTAAAGATAATGTATGTTTCGAAGTAGGATAAAAATATTTTTATGTGTAGATCTTGTTATATTTTTGTAATTTTTTTTAATCACTTGTTAGAAGAGCCCTAATCTTAAGGGAATAGTGGTTTCAATACTTGCGGAGTGATTTAGTGGGACTTCTAAAATTGGTAGGAAGTTAACCTAAAATATAGAAACGTGAATTGACAAGTTCGACTTGCTTAGTGTAACTTAAAATGCGGATCAATACGCCATGTCATTTTTAATGTGGTGCGTGATGTAGGACGGGTAGGAAGAAGGAATAAGAGTACCTATCTCCGCAGAAAATCAGTAAAGAACACACAAAAGTACACAACTTTAATCTCAAATCAATATATTCAATAATCTCCAAAATAATAAAGTATTACAATGCTTAAATACAAAACTCAATATTTGGAGACTAAGTAAAAACCCTAATTTAGAAAAGAAACAATCTCCTAACTAAAATCTACTACTATAATAAACTCATCTAATTAAAATCTACTACTACAATTAAAACTCTCCTAATAAAAAGTTATTACTATAATATCCTACTAAATAATTTCATTAATAACACATTTATTTCTAAACAATAATACAAAATTAATAATAAACTTATCGAATTTCTTCTTTCGTACCGCATCATTCTCCTCGCCTATGAAAAAAACTCGTTCTCGAGTTTTGAAATATCGTAGAATAATATCCACGGTTCGAGAGATGTCTTCTAACAAAACATTCGCATCCAATGTTTTAGTGTCATTAGCACAATTTTCGAGAATAACAATGACATAATATAGAAATTTAAAATTGCTTGGGAGTTGAATGTATCAATTGGAAAGAGAAAATCAACATGGTTGACCTCAACTTTACCTTCCTTGATGTTTTCGCATTTTGGGTCAAACTTAACTTCAATTTCCTCACTGCAAATCATCTCTGAAAATTGTTCAACACACTTGACTTCCGCTTCATGTTTCTCACAAGTATCAATATGTGAGAGTGCTTGCTCTTCTTTATCATCACCAATTTCATTTTGGTTATTAGGACATTTAAGTATTGTGAAATTGTGAACGCGTCTCTTTAATTGAACAAATACGATTAGGGTGAACATTTTTTTGTGCTTGAACAAAATATGGACAAACAAAGCTTGTGGTTATCTACTCCTAACGTGCCTTTAAATTTGCAAGACTTGTTTCAGAAAGTGCAAGCTCATTACATAATTTCCAATACTCGGCACTATACGGGACACAAGACCATTTAAATTGCTCGCATATGACCAAAGTTTGATGCTCAAGTTGCTTTATCTTAGCCCAAAGAAAGTCTGGATTGTTAAACATGGAAGACATCGTATATATGTAGGGGGCTGAATTGAAAATTTCAAAAACTTTGGGGGTTAAATTGAAAACTCAAAAATGTTGGGGTTAAATTGAATATTTCAGAAACTTTAGGGGTTGAATTGAAAGTTTTAGAAACGTTGGGGGTGGAATTGAAAATTTCAGAAACTTAAGGGGCTGATTTGGAAATTTCCAAAACTTGGGGGTACCAAACTGTACTTTGGCAAAAGAAAAAAAACAATAATAGATTGAGACTACGGCGACGATGATTCCTACTGCAAATCGTGCTTTCGTCTTGGAAAATTGTTGTCAATTCTCTAGCGAACTTTGATAATTTGATGAGGGCCAAAAAAATAGGGTAGGAAGGAATTAGGTGAAATGAAACGATATCAAGAATTTTGGCTCTTGATACCATTATGATATAGAACGGGGTAGATAGAAGGAATAAGAGTACCTAACTCCACAGTCGGTAAAGAAACACACACAAGCATACAACTTTAATATCAAATCAATATATTCAATAATCTCCAAAATAATGAAGTATTACAATGCTTAAATACAAAATTCAATACTTGGGGACTAAGTAAAAACCTTAATCAGTGTTCTAAAAATCTCTGCCTAGGTCCGCCTAGGCCCCCTTGGCACCTCGCCTAGGCCCCCCTGGCGCCTCACCTAGGCCCAAGACGTCAAAAAAATCCTTCTAGGAAATCAGGCGGGGTCTATGTAACAATCCGAGTCAAATCTCGAGTCTGAATCGATTCAAATCCATCCATATAAGGCCTTAAACCACTAGTCCAATATTATCTTCTTGGGTCATTTTAGTCAATCATAGGCTCACCCAAAAGGTCATGACTAGGTAATATTGGTAGTAACTTATTTCCTTATAGACTAAAAGACAATTTGCACCCTAAATTTTACACCGATGTTGACTTTTGCACCCCAAACCAAAAAAGGTATTTAAGTACACCCCAAATTTCATTATACGTAACAAAACGCACACTTTCTTCACTTAACCGGTCAAAAGTGACCGGCTAAGGCGGTAACAAAAGTTCGGGGTGCAAATTGTAACGGTTTAAAAAATTGGCAAAAATAATTAATTTTAAATAAAATGATTTTAAATATAAGAATTTTTAAAAACAGAATTTTAAAATAGTTAGCATACAATTACCATACAATTAAAAAACAAATTTTTTTTAAACTGTTATAAAAAAAAATTTAAAACAAAATAAATTTTTTTAACAAATTTTTTTTAAACTGTTTTTAACAAATTTATTTAAAACTGTTATAATTTTTTTTTTAAACCTGTTATAAATTTTTTTTTAAACTGTTAAACTTTTTTTTTTAAGACAAAATAAATTTTTTTAACTGTTTTTAACAATTTTTTTTAAACTGTTTTTAACAAATTTTTTTTTAGACTGTTATAATTTTTTTTTTTAAACTGTTATATATTTTTTTTAAAACTAAATAAATTTGTTTAACTGTTTTTAACAAAAAAAAATTTAAACTGTTAAATTTTTTTTAAAACAAAATAAAGTGTTTTAAATGTTTTTAACAAAAAAAAATTTAAACTGTTTTTAACAAATTTTTTTAAAACTGTTTTTAACAAAAAAAATTTTAAACTGTTATAATTTTTTTTTAAACTGTTTTTAACAAAAAAAAACTACAACCGTTATAAAAAAATTTCTAACTGTTATAAAAAAAATTTAAAAACAAAATAAATTGTTTTAACTATTTTTAGCAATTTTTTTTAAACTGTTTTTAACAAAAAAAATTTAGACTGTTATAAAAAAAAAAATTTAACTGTTATAAATTTTTTTAAAAACAAAATAAATTTGTTTAACGGTTTGTAACATTTTTTAAAACAAAATAAATTTTTTTAACTGTTTTTAACAAAAAAAAATTTAAACTGTTTTTAACTATTTTTTTAAGCTGTTTTTAACAAAAAAAATTTTAAACTGTGATAAAAAAAATTTAACTGTTATAAAAAAAACGAAAAAAATCGTTTTAACTGTTTTTAGCAAAAAAATTTTAAACTGTTTTTAACAAAATTTTTTTAGACTGTTATACTTTTTTTTTAAACTGTTATAAATTTTTTTTTAAAACAAAATAGAATTTTTTAACTGTTTTTAACAATTTTTTTTTAAACTGTTTTTAACAAATTTTTATTTAAACTGTTATAAACTTTTTTTTTAACTGTTATAAATTTTTTTTTTAAATAAAATAAATTTTTTTAACTGCTTTTAGCAATTTTTTTTAAACTGTTTTTAACAAAAAAAAATTTAGACTGTTATAATTTTTTTTAAACTGTTATAAATTTTAGTTTGTTTTAAAAAAAATTTGTTAAAAAAAGTTTAAATTTTTTTAAATTGTTACAATTTGCACCCCAAACTTTTGTTACTGCCTTAGCAGGTCACTTTTAACCGGTTAAGTGAAAAAAATGTGCGTTTTGTTACGTATAATGAAGTTTGGGGTGTACTTAGACACCTTTTTCGGTTTGGGGTGCAAAAGTCTACAACGGTGTAAAATTTGGGGTGCAAATTGTCTTTTAGTCTTCCTTATATGCAGACAAATTTTTCCCTATGTGGGACTGGGGTGTTACAAACTCCCTTCTTAAATTTCTGACATCCCCGTCAGAACCGATCACACACACAACCCATAGATCTTTGCCTCTTTGGCCATTGTGGGATAATACCGGCTGGTTTCGTGTTCCCACATCTGGACCTCCATATCTCTATTGTGGGATAATAACACCAGTCTTTGTGTCTCCACCTTCGGCAACCCGATCGGATGACCCGACTCGAGCTTTCGAGAGTCGGCTCTGATACCATATGAAACAATCTGGGTCAAATCCCGAGTTCGAATCGAATCAAATCCATCCAAATAAGGCCTTAAACCACTGGCCTAATAGTATCTTCTTGGGTCATCTTAACCCACCACAGGCTCACTCAAAAGGTCATGACTTGAAGGTATTATTGGTAGTAACTTATTTCTTTATATGCAGAAATATTTTTCCCTATTTTTCGATGTGGGACTGAGGTGTTACAGTCTAGGCGGATAGGCTTTTATTTATTTTAATAATTACCCAAACCAGATCTTGATATATTTATTTTTTTAATGATTTACCAATTTCATAATACATGTTGTAGCATATCAAATCACAACAAGAAGTGAACAATATCAAGTCAAAATGAATAATTTTATTATAATTAGAATTTTTTGAACTTGTACCAATTTCAAATTATATAAATGATGATACATTTGTAATATTTAGTTTAATTCAATATAATTGTTAAATTATGTTTAGTTTCTTAAGTTTTAATATTGAATTAAATTCTTGAAATTTTAAATTTTATTATTTAATAGCAATCTTGTTTATAAATAAAACTAATATGTTAAAAATATGTTTGAATTTTGAACAAATGCATGTTTGTGTTTGAACTTTGACATTAGCAATATGGATGTGTTTGAACTTTAAGCAAATGCATTTATTATCTTTATTATAAATTGTTTTGTTTTATATTATTGTTTTGTTTGGATAAATGTAAGATAAAATATTAAAATTTGCTTAAAATAAAAAATTCTGCTCAGTCGCCCGTCTCCCGCCTAGCGCCTTTTAGAACATTGACCCTAATTTCGAAAAGAAACAATTCCCTAACTAAAATCTACTATTATAATAAACTCTCTTAATTGAAATCTACTACTACAATTAAAACTCTCCTAATGAAAAGTTATTACTATAATATCTTACTAAATAATTTCATTAATAATACATTTATCTCTAAATAACAATACAAAATTAATAATAAACTTATTGAATTTCTTCTTTCGTACCGCACCAATGCGTCAAGCATATCCTGAATAGTTGAAGCATAGTAAATTGTAGTTAAGTGTAAACATAGTTTTACATTTAGAATACAAATGAAGACAATAGAATAACGGGTAACTTTATTTATTTATTTTAACTTTTCTTATGTTGGAAACAAGCTTACAAAACCATGTTGGATTATAGCATCCTTATATTCCTATATTAAATTAAGCCAGTCATTTTGAAATTTACTTTCCTCAATCCTCACTCAAAAGACTTGTTTTTTTTCGAGCTTTATTTATGTGTGTGTGTGTGTGAATTTATCTGTATATTATGTTTTATCATGTGAATTAGAAACTAGAAAGTAATTTATGAATCATGCTGACAGGAGAGAGAGAATTGATTTTAAATCTGGACCATGAAATAGAGAGTCCATTTATTTGAAATGGAGAGGATCCTTGTCCCAAGGCAAGTAACGGACTTTAGAAAACTAAAATTATGCTAATACTGTAGTAACACGCTCGTTGAATAGATTCTAAAGCACATCTAAAAATGATTCCTTTTGCCTGAGATTCAGGGGAACCAACTCATTAGAACCTCTATTCTTTAAGCTTGTTTGTTTATTGTTGGCATTTGAAGTTTCTTGTTCGCATTAGGTATCATAGCATGCCTCTTATATGAAGCACTTTGTTAATTTCAGGTAAGGTGGGTTCTCTTCTTTTAAAAGTAAAAAAGTTCCTACTGCCTTCTGTAAGTACTTCCATTAGACAATTTGACTCTAATGGAGCATGGCTAAGCAGCGAGCATAAGAATTTGCAACCAGATTATGTTGACCCCTCTGCGCTGGAACCAACTTGTTTGGTTGGTCAAATGCAGCAACATCAGGACGTTGTTCTTGTACACTTTTCCCCACATCAGGTACGATGGTGAGTCATCCCATATCAATTGTGGAAGTTTCTAATACTTACGTGTTAAATAGGTTCTTGTTGAATTGCTTAAGAATGTACAATAAGTGAGTTTTCATATTAAATTGAATAACACTTTCTCAATATAATATAGCCAAGTTTTTCTCTTCAAACAAAACATTTTCCTGTAGACATGCGTCAACATAGAAACAGTTGCAAAAATCTACTCTGTCTTGAGCCTAATAAGCGTGACCTCTGTTGAATTTTCCAAGTTTTAAGATTTTGTTTTTGTTTGTTGAGTGTATTAAGAATTCAGAATTGTAAGTTTCTGTTATTTCAATTGGATGAGATTATCTGCTAAATAATGAGATTGTAGGATTTTGACTGAACAGTTGGACACTTTGATTATCTGTGGACATACGTGTTTCAAATTATTCATCTATGTTCAGATTTTGGAATATTTATGATCATTCAAAGACTATTTTGGTCCTGATTTGAAATTTCACCATTATCACTTTGGCAGATAAAATCCTTGTCATTGGCACTTATTGTCTCTAATGCATTGATGTTAAATTCTCCCCTGGAAGCTCTGGCCGAAACATGTGAGACTGCTAAATCAGTTTTCGACATGCCGTTACTGCTATTTGTAGCCCTTGTAGGGGCCACTGTTGGAGGTAAGGTACTATTAATTCATGCTGACCTTTTGTTTTGCTTGTTACTTGTTGCCTAAAGACATTGCTTCTAGATGTAGAATATTTAATCTAGTGTTTGGATGTTCACTCTAAAACCTTTTTATTTAAATAGTCGACTAGTGGAAGACATTCTATTTTATTTGAAGTGAGCCTTTTGGGAATGGTTTGAAATGCAAGTTTCAAGTTTCATCTTTAAATTTTGATGTGAGGTTTGAGAACTGTATCAAACTACAGCTATCAGGAATGGTAATCAAATTTGTGGGAGAAGAAAATCCTCAGATTTGCTTGCCTGTCATTTTATTTGTTCTTCATAATCACCTATTAGAGGAGTCATGTTATGACAACTTGGGTCTGATCCGATACCAGAATAAGGGTCAGTCCACTTTCCAAGAAAACTGATTGGCCGATTTGGTCATGTTGGCCCATTATACGCCTATCTAAAAGGTCATAAGAAATTGGTACCCTTGGTAGTACTGTTGATGCCTCGTATACAAATCAGTCTAACCCAAATGTTTTGATGTGGATCTGGGGTATTACAAGTCTTACAGACCCATATTATATTTATGATATGAACACTTTTTCCCCCATGTTCTCGCTTATATTGAACTAGTTTCACTTGTAAAACTAATAATTGTAATAATGATTAATATGGTATTTTGGTGCATTGCAGGATTGCTTGCACGACAAAGGAAAGGAGAACTGAAGCGGGTTAACGAACAGCTGCGCCAGATTAATGCAGCTCTAAGAAGGCAAGCTAAAATCGAGTCTTACGCACCTGCTTTGAGTTATGCTCCGGTTGGTGCTAGGATACCAGAGAATGAAGTTATTGTGGATCCAAGGAAGCATGACTTAATTTCTCGCCTGAAAAATGGTAAGAATTATTTAAGAAACCAAGACCCGGAGAAGGCATTTGTGGAGTTTAAGACAGCTCTCGAGCTTGCTCAGAATATAAAGGACCCAATAGAGGAGAAGAAGGCTGCTAGAGGCTTAGGTTTGTCTTATGTTTGTTTCACTTTCTTTATCTTTATATCTGTTGTTTATACCTAGATGTTATTGTTTTTCCTATGAAAACTACATTTGTGCTTTTAGGAGCATCACTGCAAAGGCAAGGGAAATACCGGGAAGCCATTAAATACCACTCTATGGTTCTAACAATTTCAGAAAGAGAAAAAGAGGATTCTGGAAACACAGAAGCTTATGGAGCAATAGCCGATTGTTATACCGAACTTGGGGACTTGGAGCGAGCTGGTGTGTACTATGACCAGTATATTGCAAGGTTAGAAACGGACTGACATCTCCTTTTTGCCAGAAGTCATCTTTTTAGTACCAATTTGCGATTTTTGAGAATACAAGTAGAGGTCTGTTCTGTGGGTGGTCACTGACCACCATTTCACCACAATCCATTGTGACTGCTTTGCAAGTGATCATTCACAAATCAGTCTGAAATTTTCCTTGTTTGTGTTACCTTTAAGTCATTCAGTAATCATGATATGGTCCCAAACTGAAGGGAAACTTTTGATGGTCCATTTGATCTGTGTTTATGTGGGGTATCTATGATCTTGCACAAAAAGGATAATAAAGTCCAAATTTGAGGGGCTAGTGTCATCAGGACAAGTACATTGGCTCACCCTCAATTTGCAGCAACACTTTAATAGAAGACATACAGTTGATTTGCTATCTATATAAGATATCAACTACCAAACAAAAAAGAGAAGGTTTCAATAACTTGTTATGCTCTCTGGCCTCTGCTCCCGAGACAATTCAGGTGTAAATTGATTCGGAATATATTGCTATTTTCATTTCTTCATTTATTTTATTTTTTGTTTTGTTTTTCTGTTTGTGCTATTTAGCAATAGCTGAATCTAACTAGTAGTTGGAACTTTGGGAAATTGCAAACTGTGTTATGCATATATGGAAGGACAACGAGGCCTTAACGTGTGGTCAAGATTGAGGCCCTAGAAGGCTAGAACCTTTATGTATACACCTTGAACCCGTTATAGGCCCGAAATGTTATATGCCACAAGTTCAAAGGCTTGTAACTAAATTTCGAATGCACAACTCGAAATAATTACAAAATTAAATGAATAATGTAACTATCGAAAAATCTCAGTATAATTTTCACGAGCAAAAGTATTGGTCCTAAAATAATACCAACAGAGGTGCAACTCCTCTAAATCGAAGTTTAACAAAAAATCAAAACTACAATATTATATCAAAACTTAAGTTAATCATCTAATGTTTATTCTTGACTTGATTCATAGAGTTCCAACTCTTGAAACAAGGTATCTTGTAATATTGTAAGGAGTGAGCGATAAAACTCAGCAAGTGATAATCTTTACTATTTAAGTGGATCAAGTATAATTTATAAAATACCTATTCAAAGTAATTTTTGTTCGATAACAATAGCAGGTATGCTTTCAAAACTAAAACAAATAATAACAAAGCGAATTTATATTCAAAAACGATTTCATTGTATTCAATATTCCTTTTAATTAACACCCTTAGTGGTTAAGGTTATAATAGGCCTGTAACATGACTCAAAAGTTCGATAATGTTAATGATCATGCATCCTGTTAAGGTATCTATAAAGAGTGCATGTTCCCTTAAGGGCATTTAAAAGGTGAGCGCCTTAGTAGGTTCTATATTAGCTTCGAAACTAAGTGTAAATACTAACGGATTTTATACATAGTCGGACTGAAGATTTTCAAAAATATTTTCTCAATATTATTGATAATCTAAACTATACTTCTTTCACAATTCAAAATTATATAATCTCATGTTTTAAATCAAAATTCTATTTATACAAATTTTAAAATAAAAGAGTAACATTGTCATTTAAATGGAAGCCTTAAATAAAACATGAAAAAAATTTGAAACAGTACATTTAGGCATCCGAATAATTAGTAAGACATATAAAAGTAAATGATAATTTAGAAAAACATTTAATAGTTCGAAAAGCCACTTACAATACATAATATCAAAATACTAAATAGTTCAGAGAATCACTTGCAATACATAATTTCGAAATACTAAATAGTTCATAGAGCCACCTACAACATACAATTACCCAAAAGATCAATCACGTGACACGTCGTTTCAACCAAATATTCAATTATCACTTTCATAATTAGAGTTTTAATAATTAATCATAAATTATAAATCTGTCCAAACTCCCACTCATATTGAACTTATTTTCTAAATTCAAAATTAGAAACAAAAACTAGACTTCAAGAACTCTAATTTAGCCTCAAGAATGACCCAAATCGGACATAAAACCACCAAATTATTAATTTTTGAACATTAGTATTAATTGTTAAAAATCTGATGTGAAAATCTAGATCAGCAATCTCCTAAATTCCATAACAAATAAAATACTTCACTTTAACGGTTTAAAATTGGTGGACATGTCTCAACTTATATAACTCCAATATATCCAAAATTAAGAACGATCCAACGGTCGGATTAAAAGTTATTGACCACGCAACGGTCTGTCAAAATAAAAGAAAACATATTTTCAGATTTAACATTCTTACCTTCAATAGAGTTCTTTTCCTTTCCTAATTTACATTGTTTTTCACTTCCAAATCTCCCAAGAAAAATTTCCAAATATCCAAAGTACACAACTAATTTTGCAATAATAACTAAAGAATTATTAGAAAAAAAAGATACATATATGACTTTGATTGGTTACAATTATTGGACCCACCCCACCCTAGTGAATCATCCACTAAATAAATTTTGACACATTATTTTGTGAATTAATTTTGTTAAGTATAGCAGGGATCAACTCTTGTTGTGTTTAGATATATACATAACATATATTTTTATGATTGGATTGAGTCAACTTAGCTTTATAAACAATCTAGACCTGACAAACGGGTCGGGATGGATCAAACGGGCCGGGCCATGGTTGGGTTGGGTTTTTGGTGGGTCGGGCCAAAATGATTCGGATTTTAGCGGGCTAAAAAAGTTAAGTCTAAAGTCCGATTTTTGGTGGACGGACCGGGTCGGTCCGTGGGCTTAAGTTGATTTATGACTAATTTTTGCCATTTTTGGACCTAGCCCAAACGGGCCGGGCTTTTGACAGATGGGCCAAAACAGCCCGATTTTTTGTGGGCTAAAAAAATAAGACATAAAACTCATTTTTTGACAGACAAGCCGGCCCGGCCCGCGGGCTTTGACCAATTTTGCCAGGTCAAAAACAATTCTTCTAACAACGAGCAACTTTTTGATCAGCCACAAATAATAAAAGCGTCCAGCGGCACACGTTTGTAATTAGTATTACCTCCATCCAAAAAAGAATTTGTTTAAAGTACAAATTTCACATAAATTAAAAAAATTTAAAGGAAAGCATAAAATAAATACCAATTTTGCCAATAGTGAATCCCATACAAGTAACCTAATAACTCTGTTTTAATTTAGTAAACTCCACTTTAGTATACTTTTAAAAGTAAACTAATCCTTAGGTTTATTTATTTATATTGTGTACTTCTAGATATCCTTTCATGGACAAAATATTTTGTATTTGATAACATACTTTTGAAGATGGAGAGAGTACCAAGGATAAAGTAAGAATTTTATACAATTTAGAGGATTAAATAAGAAGTTTTAAATTAAAAAGGACAACAGTAATATTACTAAACTTGCAGATAAAAGAGAAATTTTGACCCAACTACACCAACACTAACATTATGAGCTGCTTAATTGATAGAGAAAAAAATATCAATCACAAAATTAAAAAAAACTAATCTTTTAAAAATGGTTAATACCAACCAAATACTAATGGATGGACTTGAAAGGAAACTCCTAAAACCAGTACACTCTTGTATCAAAATATAGATCTACTCTTGTATACAAAATATAGATTTACTAGTCTGGTACTACTCAAACAACATCAGCATAGTCATCACCTAACATAAAAGGACATGATACGTATCAATACACACGGCAAACATTCAGAGGATGGGCAACAGTCCATCATAATCACAAAAAGAGAAAAACATCAAAAAGCCTCCTAAAAGTTTTACAGCTCAAACAAGTCCTGCGCAAAGGCAGGAATGACACAATTAAAGCACATAACTTCTCACTGGTAATACATTAGCTGCTGGGCAGCAGCAACATTCTGGAAACCACCATCATATATGGCCTGGCTTGCTCCTGCCGCACCCATTCCCATAGATCCTTGTTTAATAGGAAGCTGCACTTGAGGGTGTATCAAGGCATGAACGCCACCCATCTTGCTCATTGGTAGTTGTCGTTCATATGCCAAAAGATCAGTGGATGAAAGGCCTTGCATAGGTGCAGGTGCAGGCGGGGGAAGTGGGTTTGAGCTTGTCCCAGGCGGATTGGGCTTGCTACCCCACGAGCACTATAAAAGCAAACACACATTGAACAAAGAAAGTCGAGCCAAGATTTGTAGCTCATCACAACATCAATACTTCAGAAATATAGAAATAATGTATTTAATAGGAAGCACATATAGAGCAATATTTAGCAATTCCACACACTACTGGTCCCATATATCAATACACAGTTCTAGACTATATGTACTTATTTTGTAAGGTACCAAATGCCATTTTACAATTAAGAAAATCATGGAATCCAAGTCTGTAACTGCATGCATTACAACATCCTATCCTGCGCATTCCTCAAGTCTGGTAGAAAATGTACTCGAAAGGAAATATCAAGATCAATAGCACAGCCCCCCCCCCCCCCGGGTGTGTGTGTGTGAATTGCACAAACCCATCCAGAAATGCCCAAAAACATGTAAAGTAAATAAGGGGATGGATTGGAAGGTGTATGAAGACCAACTAAAAGGCTTGAACAGATGGAATAGTTGTATGAGCTCTTCGGTTCCTGCATTGATACCCCTCTAAATCTGCTGAGAGAACGAAGCAACTTCCCATATCATTCAGATGATCGCCTGTTCCACTTTGGCATGGTTGAAAACCATGTTTGAGGCATGACGTTTAAGACCTACCGTTGATATTTGCAGATATAATATTTTTTATTTTAAAATGCACTTTAGATTGTAAGCAATAATTTAGAAATTAAGTAATACACAAAATCTAGTTTCTATATTTCTTCGAGTGCCTAAAATTCTGTGCCAAACCTGGTTTTGGACCAATCAGTTTTCCACATCGTTATTTCCTACATCGATATAAAATGGATCTTGCCATTTCTTTCAAGTGGAACCGAGTATATAATTTGCGCAAGTCCCCACCAATTGAAAAAATAAAATAGCCACTCTAATAAGAAACTAGATTATTACACCTAAAACTCAATGTTCTAAATTTTTTTTGCCCAGGTCCAATTAATTCCCGTCTAGGGGCTAGGCAGCCCTCTATCATCTAGATTTGGTTGGGAGCCTAGGCAATCAATTTTTCAAGCCTTAAAAGATTGTTCTAGTAAATTTGTCATGCTAAATTTTAAAAAATTACATCTACTATATACTTTGTAGTACATGTATAACGCCTAGAAAAACACCTAGCACACCTAGCCACCACCTATGTAGCCTCGGCACTAGACTCCCCCTCCGCCGCACAGGTCTGCCCAACGATTTTTTTATATCATATCCCCATCCATATTCAACTGATATTTAAAATAGAACATCCATATTTGTATTCTGCGGATAATGTTCATATCTATTACACACAATCAAATACAAATTTTATCTTAATTATCCGCATATTCTTATCCAATAATATCCGAACTTGTATCTAAAATTTCCAAAATTAGAATTTTAGCTGTTGTACAATACCAAAAGAAAAGTTCAATCAACCAAATATAAATTAAAATTAATGTTCAACCAGTCAAACACTATAAAACCAAAATAAATGGTCATTCACAGCAATTTGTCAATAGATCCAACCTACCACACCATAAATCATAACACTAAAAAAACACTCTATAGTCTCTATTAATATTATTGTATATTGTGTACTAGGATTAAATGAGAAAGTCAATTTTTAATGCATCTTAACGAGAATTCTATTATTTTTTATTTAAAAAAATGTATTTAAATTAAAAAATAGATTGGATTTCTCATTTATTATCAGTACAGAATATAGCAATAATATTAATTAATGGAGCTTAAAAGCATATATGGAGGTGACTATATCAGTTATCCCTATTCGTTTTGAATGAATTCAAATACATATAATATCTGTTTACGGTTATTGAAAATTTCTGACGAACTCCTTATACAGCCAGCCCTAGTCATTCTGATGATCACAATTTTTGAATTATTCATGGATTACAAAGCATCCATGCATACATTAAAGAAATATGACTCGATCTAGGCTGCCTATTGAAAGTAACACAAGAAAAGCACATAATCAAACAAATAACAACTTCAATGCACTTTGACAGTAAAACTAAAATTCAACTTAAAAGCATATACTTGATAGAAAACCTAGAAACAACTGCTGCTAGCAATAACAAAAAGCACACCTTGATTTGTTTGCCATAAAGAATCGACTGGGTATTTCCCATCTGAATAGCCAGCGCTGCCTCGGAATGGTTACTGTATCTAACAAAACCAAAACCTTTATCACGCTGGACACGAACTTCCTCAATTACTCCAGCACTAAGAGCATGGAAGAGGCGGTGCAAGTCAATCTGAGTTACCTGAAAATTCAGCATATAGTTTCATGAGTTAAGGTAAGTTTAAATCTAGCAGCTCTCATAAAGGCTTTGAAAAAGTCATTTTTTATACTGAAATATATTATAAATGACATCACGCGGAAAGCAGCTTCCAATACAGACTTACCCGTCACTTAAGCTCTTCTTCCATTTTTAATTTTATTTTTAATATGTTAAGCAAGCTCTTCTTGCAAGAGATTTTATTTGCTATTTTAGTAACGAGGGAACTGGCAGTGGTGCCTGTGAGTGGAAGATCTTTCTGACTTCCGTACCCAAGACGGCCTTGTAAAATTAGATTCAGAACCATGAATAGGGAGTAAAACATCTACAAATACTACTATGAACAATAGTTGTAAAGTTTTCTTGCCTCTGGAGCAAGGTTGCCGACATAAACAGTTGTGTACTGAGGATTGTTCTCAGGAGCATCACTATTTGCCACCTCTTTACCATCTTCTGCAATAGAGAAGTAAACAACATGTAAGTACCAGAGTGCGCATCCAGATCCACCAACCACAGTGGGACTCTGCTTGTCATCATTAGTATCAACAGTTCAGTACCTTTTGGCATACGTACTCACCTGAAGAACCATTTGTTAATTCTACAAAACTTTTGACGTCTGAACTCTGTCTGTCATCATTAGCACCAGCAGCACCTTTTGTCGCCCAGTTACATCGTATCTGCTTACTGCCAAGCCATTTTCCTGAGCAAAAAACAAAAATAGAGAAGTAAAGGGCATTTTGTCTCCAATAGACCAGAAGCAGGAAAGACTCGAGCAAAATGTAGGTAAAAGATTAAACCATAAAGCAAGTAACATCACTCTTACCAGTTAGGTCATTAATTGCACTCTGAGCATCCTGTATAAAATAGTAAGAGGGATAACTATAAGAATAAAACTGAACAAAATAAACACAAGCGGTCATTAAATTTTTTGATAAGAACACAATACATGTTGATTCCTAAAGGAAACAAATCCAAACCCTCTTGAACGCCCAGTCTTCTGATCCCACATAACCCTCGCATCACTAAACGCAGCAGAACAGGTTAAATTATTATCCATAATTCAATACACAATAAAATCTTAGACAAACCGTATGTAATGAATCAGACATTCTTTAGAGAGAGAGAAGCTTACGAGCAACTCTGATAAACAGAGAAACATGCGAACAACATAGCGTCAGTAACTTCAGAACTGAGATCGCCAACAAATATGTTGTAATGACCTAAGTACAAAAATGGCATTATCAATAATATCGCATTGTTAAAACATAATGCATAACATCCCAAACACTAAATGCAGCTATTCAGAATCTTAAATATGCAAAGAACCACGTAAGGACAAACCTGAAGTGTCCTCCCTCTGACCACTGACATACGCCCAATTCACTTTAATAGGCTGCCCAAACCTGCATTCAAAGAATGAGATATGAATACAGAATCAAGAAATAAAAGTTCAGGATGTACCAAAATTCTACTTACAGATGCCTTCCATTGAGAGACATTATAGCAAGTGCAGCAGATCTACGATCGAAGTAGTGAATAAATCCATAGGATGACTACAAACATAAGAAATAAAAATCCCGATAAATAAGTCAACAGAAACTTACAAAGTAAAGCAATATATAACTCATCACTTCCACCTATTACAACATTTTTGCACAGATACAATAATTTACAATCACGACGCGAGACAAACCTATGCATAAAAAGATGATATACCTTCTCCTTCCTAATTAGCTTGCAGCCTTCAATTGGGCCAGTACTCGAGAACACCTCTTGAAGGAGTGGTTCTGTCACTTGTGTATGAATGTTTCCAATGTAACTGCATTTTCTCAAAAATAAAGAAACTACGAGTTTTAAAAAAGAAAAAGAAGAAAAATAGATTTAGCTATAAGGATTTTCCCCAGTTATCAAAAGCTGACATAACTGACAACGAAATGCCACATATTTAACGGAATATGATATGATCTATGTGAGGTGAAAAATGAGATCAAAATCGGTAAACTGAAAAGAGAAATTTAGAGCCAAAACTTTACAAAGAGGTATGCAGATTTTAAAATCTACAATCCATAGGTCTTGAATGCAAGACATGCACATTGCATAGATATGTTAGTTAAAAAACAGTGTAACATGCAACAAAAAGAAAAATAACAAAACCCAAATCAAAGTTAACTGAAAAACACTCACACACTGCGGCATGTACTTGGATCAAACCCAGGAGGCAGATTTCCACTTGGGATTGGCTCTATCTGAAAAATAGAAAAGAGGGAGGGCAGAAAAAAAGTAAATTAAAGGAGAAAATGTTCTGCTATATTTACCCACAAATCCGACTCCCAAACAGAAATGAAGAGGAGAAAATAATATTAGTAATTTCAGAAGCTATCCACAACTATAATAACAACCCCACAACTAACTGGCAAGCACAAAACAGACAAAACCAAAAGATAAAGTACATAAATAAGGGAAATGTTCTGGTGCTAAAGCAAAAACTAGAATAAGTTCTGAAAATGGTAGGAATGGGTATCTGCCACAGTTATCTGTTTCAACTTTATCCACTTGCTTAGCCAAAACACGTAAAATCATCAATAAAATTCAAATTTACAGGCTTAAAAATACCATGCACTGTTAAATGTGCTTCGGCCACCAAATAAAATTCCTTCCAATGTTCATGTTAGTTATGTTATGTTAATAACATAAAGAAGCCATTAGAAGATATCAAAGTTTCTCTTTCTGAACTTCTGTTGGTTGAAGATAATTTTTAATCAGTTTTATAATGCAAATAGCAAATTAAAGAAATATAAAATGCAAATGAATTCCCAAATTTTATTATGAGTATATAACTACACCACAAATTGTCTCACATGTCCAATTTGTGTGCTTAGCAGAACATGCTCGTGAAAAAAAAAATGTTTGCCAGATTATTAATGAGCTAGTTATAAGCATAACAATAGAAGGAAAGCATGTTTAAAATTGCCTCTTTATTATTTTTTTTTAAAAAAAAAACTACTGAAAATAAAAAATCACTAGTTGGAAAAAATTGCAAGTAAAAGTTTCCTCTATTTGAAAAAAAAAAGTATCAGTAACTTTTGGCTTCATTTAAACTAAATTAAACCCATTCACATGTTTCCAAACGTTAAAAAACAATACAAAAGCCTAAGTTTTCGGGTAATAACTCAATGATCATCCAAGAAAATAATCAAAAAGGTAGAACTACCATCAAATTAATCCCCCCCCCCCAAAAAAAAAGTTTGGGCTAGCATAACATGATATTTGTGACGCATACAAAAACAAACAAAAATATTCATAAACCCTGATGATGCTCTTAGCCTAATACTATTCTTAAGAAGAAAAAAAATTAAACCCCTAAACCTTCAGATAACTTAGCATTACAGTAATAGCAGCTCTATTATCAACCCAGCAAATATTGGAAAACCCTATAATTTTATTCAAATCAATCGGGACACCATATGACATGAATTAGCGCATATAATTGAGAGTAGCTGTAAGAATAAACAAAATAATCGAACCTGGGGAGGAGCTAAGAGGCCAGGATGATAGAGAGATTGCTGTTGAAGGAGAGCTTGCTGCATTAAGGCCTGCTGCTGCTGTTGCTGCTGCTTCAGCCTCTGATGCTGCTGCTGCATTCTTTCCTTGTCGAAGAAGTGCTGGAGACCGAATCAATTTTTTTCCTAGGGCTAAAAAAAAGTTAGGGTTTCGAGCAGGGAGTGAGGGAGAGAATGGAAGGGGCCCCGAAAGTAGCCCAAACTAACAAGAATGGTTAACGAGAGAATTAGTTGGTCAAAGGTTATTTATAGACATGTACGTTCTTGCCGAGTCTAAAACACAACAGAAATTTATCGGAGAAAATTAAGGGCGTGTTTGGCAAGGCTGTAGAGGATTAGAGCATTCAACAATAGTTTCCCCAATAAACTTTCTATCCCCACATTTGAAGAATATATCAATAAATTAGTATCCAACAGTTTCTTTATCCTTATATAATTCTCTATTTTAATCCCTATATATGATTTGGCTCCTCAGGGTGAGGGAATCAAAAAGCGTTCCCTATTTATGTAAAATAACATTTCACATCCTATTTATTGCGATTTTATGTTGGTTAAAGGATTTTATCTCACTTAATTGCTGATTTGGGTATGCCTATTAAATTCACTCATTTTTATTTTTTAAACAGATGATTTAGAGAAGAAAGAGAACTATAATAAAATTAAAAATTAGTCAAATTTTGATTTTGATCATTTTTGTAAAAAATATTACTACTAATTATAAATTTTATTATTTTATAATTAAAATAATGTTGCTTTAGTTCTCATAAATACATAATGATCGTTGCACATTTTGATTTCTAGCAATATCTATTTTTAAATCAAAATAATTGCAATTTTTAAATTCAAACAACAATTACTTTTAAATAAAAAATAGTTATAACGTTCAAAACATGTGTTGAAACTTTCAAATTTTAACTTTTAAATTTTAAAATTCAAAATTTAAAATTTAATATTTAAGAAATCAATATAAAGAACCTGTTGGGTACATAGTGAAAAAATTGAATCCCTATCCCATAGAATGATCCAATAGCATTGCAGAGTAGGAATAGAAATAAGGAAACTGTTGTGAATGCTCTTAGAAAGGGAAAAATGCAAATAATCAATCATAACTATTATTCCCTCGGTATCAAAATTAAAGATATACATACATATATGTTGATTTTATGAACAAATTTTAAAATTCAAAAATCGTTAGGATTTTTTTAGATTTTAGTAGTATACATAAGTTTACTTGATATATAAACTAACTAAAAATATATTAATTTTTTCGTATTTGTTATTTTCAAGTTTTAAAGGGATTATTGACTTTAATATATCATAAATTAGCTTCTAAATATCAAAATATTTACTAATTTTCAGAACTAAAGTAATATATAATGTTAAATCTATATTATAATAAAATGTTACATATGTAATGTTAATTAATACTCTGTGTGTGTGTGTCTGTGTTTTTGTAAGTTGGAATCAACAAGGTAAAAAAAATACTCAGATTTAAATATTTAAAATTTTGTTTTTTTGGTAAAATCCAATAAAGTTCAAATGAGAACATGGATATTAAAAATACTATTGCTTTATTTAGAAGCAAATATATTTATGAATTTCCGTTAATTAAAATATCAAAACTACTAGTATTCTATTTCTATATATTCTAAACTTGGGTATGCAGTGTGTGACTTGCATCATCACTGCAGGATATTATTTTAAGTATGACAAGGTAATGGGTAAAAAAAGTCTCAAAATGATCGAGGTATTGTGGTCCGCAGTTAGATAGATTACGACATTATATTTGAGTTTCTTCTTTATACAATGTTAATTAATGTCTCACAGACAGACAATATGAGTTTATTGTAATTATGAATCAAAATATTAATCTTAATTATAAAACGTTATATACTTGAAATGATCTGTGAATTTTAAGAAAAAATTTAACCCTTTTTTTTTTTTTTTTAGTAAAGAAGTTGGTATAAGAAATAAATAGTATGTGGGTTTGTACACAATTAATAAATACTTTAAACTAATTTAATTAATTGAACAAAATATTTATGTCCTTAAACGTCATACTTTAGTATTAGTGGAGTAGTATTATTTATTAATTATTCATTGCCATCATTGATGAGAATTTAATTATTTTACATTATTCCCTTAATCTAACCAAGTTTTTGAGTCTAAGGAAGCCGAAAAGACTTTGGATGAGCACTTTATTGCAAGTCTTTTTTTTTTTATTTTGCATGAAATTTGAGTGAAAACGGTACTACAGTAAAACATCTATTTATGAATACTCTATATAAGAATAACCTCTATAATATTATAAAAAAATTTGGTCCCAATTTGGGCCAGTTATAAATAGAAATAACTTCTAAATTGTAATATGTTATATATTTTTTAAGTTCCGTATTAAGAAACTATACCTCTATATAGTAATAATTTCATATATATATATATATATATATATATATATATATATGAAAGATAATATTAATTTTAAAAGACTACATTTTCTATAAAAGACTACATTTTCTATAAAGAACTGCATTTTCCTATAAAAGACAACATTTTTTATAAAGGACTACATTTTCTTATAAAAGACTACATTTCTTATAAAAGACCACATTTTTCTATAAAAGACAACTTTGCATAAATATTTTTTAAATAATAATTACTAGGGAGTTTTTATTAATATTTTTGTTAAAGTGAATATTTTTGGATGTTCAAAAAATATTTTGTACCAATACCTCTATTTAGTAATAACCTCTCAATTAGAATACAAATAGTGTGGTCCCAAGTCTATTCCTAAACAGAGGTTTTACTGTATTATCAAACGAATTTAGGCAGCTAGGCAAAGATACTAAATAAAGGACTCTTCAAAGTCTACAAAAGTTGGTAATTTCATTAGTAAGTGTATAAAATTTAATACTCTCTCCGTTCCTAAAAGATTGTGGTTTTAGAAGAAAAAATTTGTTTTAAAATATTTGTCGTTTACAATTTTTTAAGAAAATAAATTATTTACTTTCCTATATTATGTGAGACCCCAGATTTTATGAATAAATATTTAATTTTCTCGAAATAATTATGGTGTGGATTTGATATAATATTATAGTTGTGGGTATTATTTATAAATTTTGCAAAGTAAGCAAGTTGTTTTAAAATATTCGTTTGGTCGGGGAATATTCTTTTTGTCAGAGAATATTCGTACGACGGCACAATCATTGGTGGACCCCACAACAGAAGTATAGTCGTAAAGCATACTTGCAATAATTTCTTCCACCCACCACTAATTCCACCAATCCATGGTCTTTATTCCACAAATTAAAAATCAAGTTTGCAGAAGAATTCTCGCCAACCAACTTACGAAAATCAAAGATATACTGTTATGCATTCGAATGCAATTTGCTTACTCCATCTTTTAATCACATGCTTATATATATATATATATATATATATATATATATATATATATATATATATATATATATATATATATATATATATATAAAACAATTATAATATATATGAATGAATATTCTATCGGATAAATAATTGCCAAACTTTCAACAAATAATTCATACTCAAATTCCTTCAATTATAACCACATAAATAAATAAATCCCTCATTTATATTCACATCAAATAAATATTTTCTTATCATATAAATCAATAATTAATTATTCACAAATAATATTACAGAATCACAATTATGACAACCAGGCTGTTCCCAGGAAAGAGGGGGCTTTCCAATAAGGATTTCTCCTTACTGGCGCGCAATTAGATTATCTAACCTCTCATTGACAGAATTTTCTAGACATTGCCAATAATGTTATCTAATAATATTATTCAAATAATATGAATTATTGATCTGATAATGGGAAATACTGTGCAGTGACAATTATTGAAACAACAATAATATAAAATAACAACGCAGCAATTATTGAATCAATAAAATAAAATATTGAACAGTAACTATTGTAACAATTGTTGAGTAGTGCCTTCTTACGTACGAATCAATAATTCAACTATACTGTGCAATACCATGTGCTACTGTGCAACTACGCGTATTACTGTATCTTAACCACCAGGTAACCCAATGGTGTTAACGGTAACAACTACGCCGGTATTTATAAAAACTCAAGCTTGTCGTTTTTTTCATCCGACAGTTATTCCGTTATGGGGCCCACACATAACTACGCCGTCGTATGAATATTCCCCGACAACAAGAATATTCCACGACCAAACGAATATTCCCCGACAACAATGATTATTTTATAACCACTTGCTTATTTTGCAAAATTTGCATATTTCACCCATAACCAAAGTATTATATCAATTAACACCTTATTATTCACAATAATAAATAGAGGAAATTCGATTTTATTTATAATAAGTTGGGGTCTTACATATTAGTTTGGATTATATTTAATTTGAGGTGAATATGTTTAGGTGGTGAATAACATTTCGTATTTGATAAAGTTGACATTTGAGGGTAAGATTTGTGAAATGCGTCATAAGTGGTTTTGAGTATGAGATACGGATTCCGTACTCCATTCATTTGATTATTGTTGTATCCCGTGTATCTCGTTATATCTCGTCATTCATTTCATTTTTCTTATATTTTTGTTAACATTCTTGAATTGAAGTTTGATATTTGATACATTGACTTTATTCTATAATTTGAACTCTTTTTATTCTATTATAATTTGAACATAGTCCATATTTCTTCAATGATACTATCATTATGTTGATTTGTTTGTACTACTAATTGTTCAAAATTTGGGTACTCACTTAATTGTTTTGTTTCTAATCAAATTCTTATTTTGCTTTGGTTTGATCTTGATGTTTTGAACTTCATATTTTGTAATGTTTTGAATTTGTTCTTCATGCATAGAACTATATTAATATTTATATATAGAGCGGTACATGTTGTTACATTACTTTAGAGGTATCTTGTCTAGTTATGAATTGATTTAGTTCAATATGTACGTTTAGAATCATTTTGTTTGTATTATGTCGCATGTGTTGTGACGTCATATCTTTGTAGAACAAGTGATAAGGGTATAATAAGTTATAATCACATGTGAGGGTACCACAGACATATCCTTTTAGCACCTAGGTATGACACTTTTCATAGCAGTGTGATCAATCAACAACGTATCCTTTTGTATGTTGTTCTGGGTGCTTTGACCATTTGATATGTTTGTTTAGGATGTACTGTATGGGTCGACCCTAATTTATATTTTGTTTTGCGGATTGGTGATGTTTATGCTAGACATTCCTTCTATTTTGCATGCATTTGGATTCGTGATCTGATGCGTGATTTGTTTGTGTGACATTATTTTAACTTGTCTGTGCGGCAAGGTTCTGTTTTGTTTTGAACTCGATTTGAAATAATCACTTGGCCACTTTGATTCAACCTTCTATTTGTCTCGTTAATTAAGTTAGATTCAGATATGTTCTATTTAGACTTTGGAAATTATATTATTGTCGGTATTTATATTTGAGAACTTGTTTTGTATTTTGTCATTTGATTCCGTATTTCAGTGGTGAATCGTCTTTTGTATATTTTTATTCGTATTAAGCATTTGACTCATGCAGTGTTTTTCTTCCAACAAGTTTGTAAGAACGATTTAGGGTTTCGTGTGAAGAAATTTATATTTGGCTGATTTGATTTTAGATTTTTATAAATTGTGATTATTCTGTAGATCTTTTGAGAATCGTATTTAACTCGACATTTATGTATTATCAACTATTTAATATATTAAAATTCTTAGTGTTTTGTTAATTATTTTAAAATTCATTGTGATTTGCACATGAGCTCATCTTCATGTGAAGGGGTATTACAAATATTGTTATAATTTTAGTAATTAGAATTTAGATCAGCAAACACATGGCGGAATGCATCTATTCAACACATTAATTTTGAGTTAAGTACATCTTCCATTCCCCCCACACACGATATACACACGTTTACCAATTTGGGAAGTCCTGCTTGTCTGATATATTCATTAGATGTCTCACACATTCTATAATGATCCATACAAAAAAATAATATTTTTTATAGTAACTAGAAAACTCTACTTGCTATGACATGAGCTCAAACACATAAGACTCGGTACGTTACTAAGACCCAAAAATGGGCTACTAATAAACCCCTAAGCCCAAATGCACTTTGTGTTTGGCTTCCAAGTGGCGTTGCCTCCTTGCAACTCCCGCCAACTCATCGACGAGCTGCAGCTGCTTGCTCACTATGAGCGAAATCCTCGATTACCCTGTCATAATGTTCATTCGTCGAATTCGCAGAAGTATGAATCAATCCCAACAATATATATAGACACATACATATTTGCCTGAAAAATCAAAGTTAATTAAACTCTCACTTCCACTTTTTCTAAAAAATTATTTATTTTTCCTTTCCAACTTGGATGTATTTTTACCTATGACATACATTTCTCAAAAAGGTGGACGTACCTAACAGTTCATGTTTGCAACTTACAACAGTAGATAGTAACGGTTTTTCATTTGACTTGGTCAAGCCTTGAAACAAAATGGGGTAATTCATTCACATATATCTCTGTCCCTAATTCTGAGCCTCTATTACCCATTAATGTGTCACTTGAACAATCCAAGTCCCTCAAAAATAGCACAACCATAAAAATACCAAAACAAGAAGTTTGGCAGTTTTTTCCCCTCTGAGCTGCATTTATGGTTGAGTTATTATGGCCGTTTTCATTGTGTTTTTCTTGTTATACTACATGATTATTCTCTCTCCTACGACATCTTCATTAAATTCGGATTCTGAGGCCTTGTTGCAACTGAAGAAATCTTTTACCAACACCCAAGCTCTTGATTCTTGGCAGCCTGGCTCCGAGCCTTGTGGCGTCGGTAGGCATTGGGTCGGTCTTGTTTGTTATAATGGCATGGTCACTGGTCTTCATCTCAACAAAATGGAACTTTCAGGTAAAATAGATGTGGATGCCCTATTAAAAATACACAACCTTAGAAGCCTTAGTATTACCAGCAATTCTTTCTCAGGCCCAATCCCACAACTCAATAGGATGGGTGGTGTTTTGCATCTCAAGGGACTTTACTTGTCAGCCAATCAGTTTTCAGGTGAAATTCCATTCGATTACTTTAAGGAAATGGCGTCCTTGAGGAAAATATGGCTCTCTGAGAATAATTTTACTGGTGATATTCCCTCGTCATTGGCCCAAATTTCCCACATTATTTCGTTACACTTGGAAAATAATCAATTTTCTGGACCAATACCAGAATTCCGGCAACAAACTTTGATCTCACTTAACTTGTCCAACAATAACCTCCAAGGGGAAATTCCATCACGTTTATCAAAATTCAGTGCGAGCTCATTTGCGGGTAATATTGGGCTTTGCGGAAAGCAATTAAGTAAACCCTGCATTAGTAAAATTCAAACAGAATCACCCCCGACAACAGTTACAAATAACAGTTCATCATCAGTAGCAGAGTCGAGTACTAATTATAAAGGAATAGCTTACGGGCTCATGGCACTTTCTGTGTTTATTTTTGGGCTCATGGGGTTGGGAATCATTGTGCTGATTCGTAAGCAGGGCAAAAAGGGTGAGCTTGAAAAAGAATATATTGATGACTCAATGGCATCAGTTGGATGGGGCGTGCCGAGCCCGAGTAAAAAGGATATGGTAGACCAGTCGGAGTCTGTTTCAATCCGGAAAAGCTTGTCGAGTCAAAGGGGGTCGAATCGCGGCGGCAAGAGCATTGGGGAAAATCTAGTGATAGTAAATGATAAAAATGGTATGTTTGGGTTGGCAGATTTGATGAAGGCAGCTGCTGAGGTGCTTGGAAACGGTTCTGTGGGATCGTCATACAAGACCACGATGCCTAACGGATTTACAGTGGTTGTCAAGAGAATTAGAGGTATGAATAAGATTGGAATTGATGCACAGATTACCCGAATGGCTGGACTAAGACATCCCAATATCTTGACACCTCTAGCCTACCATTGTAGAAATGAAGAGAAGTTATTAATTTATGACTATATTTCTAAAGGCAGTTTATTCAATGTCTTGCACGGTACGTACGTACGTTTAAATCACCTCATCATATTAAAGTTGTGAGTCGCATGCATGCATTTCATTTGTCTTAACAGTCTTTTTATACTAATTATGATAGCTTGTTTAGGTGATCGCGAACCCTTCCTGAATTGGTCAGCGCGTCTAAAGATAGTTAAAGGGATTGCTCAAGGATTGGATTACCTTCAAACCGAATATGCTTCCACGAATTTGCCTCATGGTAACCTTAAATCAAGCAATGTTCTTATCGCCTATACCTATGAGCCGTTACTAGTAGATTACGGACTCAATTCCTTGATCTCTAGCAATCAAGTCACACAACTATTCGCTTATAAGTCTCCAGAGGTTTCACAAGGCTGCCAAGTCTCTCCTAAATGTGATGTGTATTGTCTAGGAATCCTCATTTTGGAGGTCATCATAAGAAAATTTTCTACGCAATATCTCAACCATGGCAATATTGGAGGCAATGATGTAATTGAATGGGTAAAATCCGCAGTTATTGAGGGGAGAGAAGTTGAATTGCTTGATCCAGAGATTGCCAGTACTGCTAAAAATGCACTCAAGGAGATGCAACGACTCCTCCAAATTGGTGCTGCTTGCGCTGAAAGTAATCCTGAGCAACGGTTAGACATTAGAGAGGCAACTAGAAGAATAGAAGAGATACAGATTGAAGGAGCTAGCTAGCATATATGCAGCTCAAGATGCATGATAGAACATTCAAAGTAACACCATCACAACGATATCAGATGGATATATATATATATATATATATATATATATATATAGAGAGAGAGAGAGAGAGAGAGAGAGAGAGATCAAATAATTTCGACTTTCATGTCTTGCGGTGAGTCTGTGAATACTATTTTAAGTAGAGATGAAAGTATAACTTACAACTTTCTAGGGAGAATATATGTAAATTAATTGAACAGGCTACATATCAATGTTTTATTTTTATGAAACTGTGCAAAATCATTGGGCAGGGGAATAAACATTAAGTTAAAAAGGCTTATTTGAGGAGTAAAGTAGGCAAAAGATTGAGAAATTGCTTCATACATCCTTATTAGAAAAAGTTGTTCCTTAGAGCTCATGCACATAACATTATTTTCAAATGAAATGGAGAGTCTTCATTCTTTGTATATTCCACATCATATCTCTCCCATCGATCAGTGAATTAGGATTCTCTCCATTTCAAATGAATTGGAGAGTCTCTATTTCATGATCTAAATTTAAAATGTGTTGGAATGTGACATCATCGTAGAGAGAGATGATGATGAGAAATATATAAAGAATTGAAATGAAATGTAGAGGATCCTGGTCTCCAGTAATATAATGTCGCGTTCTAACATATTTTAAATATGTACTATATACAAAAAGAAGACTCTATTTTTATTTGAAATGAAAAGGGTCTTAATTTAAAAATATAGGCCTTAACAATAATATATATTCCTCCTTAACATAATTAAGCCCAATAGGGAAGTCATTGAAAGATTTTATATATTAATTTATGGGTCCTTAACACTAATATACAACAATTAGAAAGTAATTACACTATTAGTACATCCACAAAATAATTACAAAAATAACGCAATTCACATTAATAAGGAAACCTAAAATCAAAGAAAAATAACTGCCATAATTAATAATTCAAATTCAAATATCTGGGATCTAAAAACAAAAATAAATTCAAATTCAAAATAATAATTCTAATTCAAATATTCAAATTCAAATTAATCCTCATCTCCCTCACAATAGCACTTATTTGATCAAGAGAATGACTGCGATGAATACCCGACCCCTGCAACTTTAGACCATTCTTTGCAGGAACAAAAGCTGACGCCATATTGACCATAACAGGGATTCGTGGAGGAGCATTTCTTTCATCGATTTGAGAAAAGTATTCACGCAGACCTGTAATAGAGGATGAAACAACAAAACAGAAATAAAATACAAGTATAACAGAAAAGATCATAGACCAATTTGAAAAAATATTCCAAGATAGTGAATAACCCAATTTCTTTTTTTATTTATCATAGGAAGACATATATTTATCATTATTACAAAAAAGAGATTTATGGGAAAGAGTACAAATCCATAAAAATCTAAAAATACTAACAAAAAAAGTAATAAATGTATGATACATATAACCAATTAATACATAAAGACTGCACAAATTTTGTTTTCTGCATAGGAAAGAGAGAGATAAGATAGTGATGTGTAATGTAATGCTAATAACCAAACCGTCGTACCAAAGTAACCAAACTTTTATACCAAGGTAACCAAACCTTTATACCAAGGTAACCAATCTACCTCCACACCTGCATTATGAATTGGTTACCTTGGTCTGAAAGTTTGGCAATCAACTGCATGAAGGTTTGGCTACCAACTGCATCACATTCAAAATAAATTGGTAACTTAATAAAACTGAATTGGTTACCTTGTTATGAAGGTTTGACTCCCCACTGCATCACATTCAAAATAAATTGGTAACCTAATAACACTGAATTGGTTACCTTGATATGAATGTTTGACTACAAACTGCACTATGAAAAAATTATAGGTGTGAATGTGGATTGGTTACCTTGGTATGAAGGTTTGTTACCTTGGTATGAAGGTTTGGTTACCTTGGTGTGAAGGTTTGGTTACCAACTGCACTATGAAAAAACTGAAGGTGTGGAGGTGGATTAGTTACCTTGGTATGACAGTTTGGTTACCTTGGTATGAAAGTTTAGTTACCAACTGCACTATGAAAAAACTGCAAGTGTGGAGGTGGATTGGTAACCTTGGTATGAAGGCTTGGTTACCTTGGTATGAAAATTTGGTTACCAATCTCTTCTATCTGTTGTTGATTTTGGATCAAATCCAATAATCAAGGTAAGCATTGGGACGAATATGCCACCACCACCAACACTTCCAAATGCAGCTCCACAGAATCCAATTACGGGGCCGACAACAATTTGCCAATTAAATTTCATTTCCGACCAAACATGTTGGCAACCTGATTGATATGTCTAAACTTATTTCAAACAAATATAACATATACTAATATATAGAAAATTTGAAACTAGTACTAATTCCAAAACCCAAAAGTTTCCAAAACCATTAGCCACATATACTAATATATATACCATGCATGCCACACACAATCTAGTATTAATTTCAAAACCCAAAAGTTTTCAGAACCATTAGCCACATCAGATCAACATAGAACTCTCTGGTACTGCACACTCTTCTTTTTCCCATAAATCCCTCCTCTCTTTCTCTCTCCCCGACTATAATTTCTAGAGAGAGAAAGTAACAGAGCACCGTCCAATCGTCCAACAAAAAGAAAGACTCGACTTTGCACCAAACAATGGTCGACGAAGCCAAAACCAAAGGCAAAGCCGCTTTCTCTGCCGGAAACTACACAGACGACGTCCGCCACTTCACCGACGCAATTAACCTCACCCCAACAATCACATCCTCTATTCCAACAGATCCGTCGCCTACGCTTTCATCAGCAAGTACACCGAAGCCTCATCCGATGTCGGGAAAACAACCGCCACTTTGGTTTATAGTATGAAAAAAGAGGATGAAGAAAAAAGAGAGAGAAACAGGAACATAGATCAAAAATGGGTCTGCTGTGTTTGAATGTGTTTGAATAAGAAAATAATAATTAACGGGAAGAGATAAAGGAGATTTGCCATGTCAGCCTACCAATACTAATTCCCTAAATTAAGGAATCCTAATTGTACTAATATTGTAAATAAATATGAGAAAGTGTATTATTTTTGTAATTATTTTATGGATGAACCATTGTCGTAATTATTTTTAAAAATGTACTAAAATATGTAATTAATCCTTAACTTTTTTCAAAAAAAAAATACTCTTCTACATGAGATTTCCAACTCATATCATCCATCTAACAGAGTTTGGTTTGGTCAACTCATGTTTCTGTCCCAATTCCCAAATACATAAATACACCAATTTAATACTACTACGTCACGTCAGTCATTATAGCTGGAGAAGACTATTATAGTGTAGGCTCCTAATCGCACAATTTACTAACCAATAATGCTACTATTACATAAAAAAAGTTCACATAATACTTATATATACACATATGCATACTGTGAACCTAGTCTGACATGTGAGGCCCATAAATATACATATGTGTATATGTGAGCATTATGTGAACTTTTTTTATGTTATAATAACATTATTTTTTACCAAACACTACGCGAATATGTATGTGTGAGCCCAAATACAAATTAGGATTCACATGTGATCTAAAAAATTAAATAAATTAGGAGAAGTATTCACGTGTCTAAAGGCAGAAAACTCATGAAGGTTACTTATTTTTGGGAATTGATTGAGGGATTGGATCGGTGGCTAAAATGACAGAATTATTTTGGCATTACTCAAGTAATTAAGCGTATTTTTAAAATTTCTTCTGAAATCACATACCAAGCATAAGACCTAAACATGTGTCAGACATGTGATCATTTTCCATGAAACATTCGATATTTTTGATTTTCAAGGTGAACCGGACCGGTCCGAACCGATCAGTTCAGGACAAAAAATCGATTCAAAACCGATTCGGTACAAACTAATTTTCGACACCGATTACCAATTTTGTAAGACCCCAATTTTTTTTTATTTTAATAAAGATGAGTTGTCTATAAATATCATTTTTAAATATTATGGAATGAATTTGGTATAATGTTATAGTTGTGGGTAATATTTATAAATTTTGCAAAGTAAGCAAGTTGTTGTATAATATTCGATTGGTCGGAAAATATTCGTTTTAACAGGGAATATTCGTACGACGACACAATCATTGGTGGACCCCACAACGGAATTATTGTAGGATTGAGAAAATGACAAAAATATTTTATAAAAATAACGGCGAAAGTTTTACCGTTAATATTGTTGAACTACTCGGTAGTAAAAGTACAGTAATATGCGTAGTTGCATAGTAACACACGGTATTGATTATTGATGCTTATGTGATAAGTCGCTTAGTTTTGTTTTATTAGTATTATTAAGGTAATAAAACAGAAACGCTTTTTATATAAAACAGAATACTTTTATAAAATTATCTGTTTTATTAGACTATAAATAGAATATATTATATTCTATTATGCATAGTGTTTTGCATAGTAATTTTTTTTATATAAAACAGAATAATTTTATAAAGTTATTTATTTTAATAGATTTTAAATAGAATATATTATATTTTATTATGCATAGTATTGCATAGTGCCTGTATAGTGTTTTGCATAGTAAAATCTTTTTATATAAAACAGAATACTTTTATAAAGTTATTCGTTTTATTAGATTATAAATAGAATATATTATATTTTATTTAAAAGATTTTGCTTTAAATATGGATCGTCCGATTAAAAGTAAATTAATCTGGACCATTCATGAATTAGTCACTATGCAGTCCATTCTTCTATAAATAGAAGTTCATTCCTTCATTATTTCTTACGAATTCACTGAAACTCTAGAGAGAGAAATTATAGAGAGAAAGAAGAAAAGTATTCTGCTACTGCACTACTCCTATATCCAGTACTCTTCTTCTTAAGGTAAGTGGTATTATTTCTTTTGTATTCATGAAGAGAACTTCTGTTATTCCATTATTTATTATTCTGTTGGAATAACCTGTATACGCGGGCTACCCTATACTTGGTGAAATTCTTCTGTTATTCCATTCTTTATTATTCTGTTGGAATATCATGTCTGTGCATTTTACGCTGGATCTGGTTCCGTCTTTATTATTCTGTTGGAATATCCTATTTGTGCGTTTTACGCCAGACCTGGTTCCGTCTTTTATTATTCTGTTGGAATATCTTGTCTGTGCGTTTTACGCCGGACCTGGTTCCATTATTTATTATTCTGTTGGAATAATCTGTATGTGCGGTTTATCGCATGCCTAGTGATTTCTTTTGCTATTTCATTCTTTATTATACTCAGTTGGTTAAAGTTTTGGCTTCTATACTCCATGAAATTAGTAGAATATCCTTGATATTTGCACTTCATCCAGTATCTTTTCATGGAAATATTCTTCTGAGCATTCTTAAATTTTACTCTACAAAGAAGTATCATGTTGACAATTTAGACGTTGTTGGTTCCTAGATAAATTAATTCTTGAACTTGTTTTATTGAATTCTTATATCATTTTCATCATCCTCATGTTTATATTTTATTGAAAGTTACTACAAAAAAAAAGGCTTATCTGCGACCGCCTATCAGTGACCGATTTTAGTCGCAGATAGCCATCAGTGACCGTATCCGGTCGCTGATAGGCGTCGCACAAAATCTGGTCGATTGCATGCACATCAGCGACCACCTTTAGCGACGGACATATCTGCGACCGATATGAGCGACCGAAATGACAAATTCGGTCGCTAAGCTGAGTCAGTATGGTCTAGGACCAAAGCTGACATATACCACGTTTCAGCAACCGGTATCAGCGACCGACTCCGGTCGCTGATATCCTCAGACACATGGTCGTCGCTAATAAAAATCAGCGACCGTATGCGGTCGCTGATATGAAAAAAAATATAATCAGGTTTTTGCTGCTTTGCAGAATTCCCAAAAATCTGTACTTGTTTTGTACCTGCTTTATACACACATACACAACAAGATAAACAACATACACAATAATATAAACATTCATTGTCCACCAACACATACACCAAACTAGTTTCACAACTAGTTTAAATAACATAACTGAATATACAAGTTATAAACATACACATGCAATAATAATATTTCAAAACTTGTTTCAGTAACATACATACATCCAAAGAATAACTTGTGAAAGTACAAGTTTATACTATAACTACAAAACTGATATAAAGCAGGTACGTCAAGCATCATCGCCTCCTTGATCACCTTGCAATTAACAAAATAATAAAACAAGTTATAAATATATACTAACTATGTTAATATTGGTATATTACGATAATATATACAACATATTGATTTTATACCTCGTCGTCATCCCCATGTTGTGATGCTGCTGTTGCCGCCACTGCCTTAGCTAACTCCTCAGGATCCAAAGCCCCCAGATGCCCGCCCAGTATCGTCAGAATATTTCGATCCTGACATATAGCTCTCACACAGTCAGCCGGAGTATGAACAGCTGGATGGCTCGATGACTGTGTAGACTGGGTAGAAGAGCAGGTTAAGCCACTGAAGGATGGGTGTCGTCATTGTCCTTGACCTTTAATGTAGTTCTTCTTCACAACAGACGCCCTCTCCCATAACTCTTGATCAATAGGCGGACGTGGAGTGCCTTCAGGATAGCGCTAATTCAATAAACGCTTAGTTAAAAATAAATTAATTCTGAAAGCATTGATAAACAAGATCAAGTTGTTAAAATTTATTACCGCTATCTGGATAGCCTCAGGCAGACCATCACGGGTGACCACGTACACATCCAGCCAATGGATAGGCTGACCTTGAGACTGAGACTCCTATACAAAAAAAGCATAATATTACTAAGTAAAAATGTGATATATTTTCTACAATTTAATATGATTGTAAACATATTAAAACTTGTAATTAAATACGTACCCTGACAGTGATATGTTGTAACTGTGAAATACTACTGTCCTTGTATGTCCCTTTAGCCTTTTCGCCATCGGATACACCCGAGGATCTGTTGCTGGCGGCAGTCTTTCGTCTCTTCACCCAGCTCTCAGCCCTCCATTGGGCACACATCTCAGCCCATATGTCCTGGGTGCACCACCAGGGACTATGCTCATGCATGTAATCTTCTCCCTGGCCTGGATAGTCGATCTCGGCATTGTGAAGGGCTTTTTGTCTTTCTTTATTCAAATTATCTTTGGTGCGAACCGCACACTTCTGCCAGAATAATGTCTGTATCACTGAAGCCTGCGCGTCTTCCCATCTATACCGTTTCTGCAAATAAAACAACAATAATAACATTACTAAATAATTATCCTTTGAATATTATATTAATATTATCTGTCATAATTAAAAAAGTATACCTGAAATTCAACCCAAACAGCATCCTTGTGGGCGATAGGTGTGCTCACCCACGTAATCACAAGTGTAGGCCAATTCTGTAAACACAACTGTGATATGCATTTGACGATCTTATTATCTAAAAAATACCTAAGAATCTTAAACGGTATACTTGATTTTTTTGTAGTCACACCCTCTTTATTAGGCCTAAACCGATCATGACTGCAAAACGTGCACCTTGTCATCTGTTCATTTTCCTTATAAAACAACATGCAATCGTTGGGACATGCATCGATCTTTTGGTATCCAAGACCCAACTTCTTCACCATTTTCTTACAAAAGTAATAGTTACCAGGTAATTTCTCACCGTCAAGCAACATACTCTTAATGGCCTTCAAGAGCGACTCAAAATACTCATGGCTCATGTTGTGATCAGCCTTGATGTTAAGTAATGTCACCACTACAGACAATGTAGTGTGTTTAGTGCAATCATGCCACAATGGCTCGCTACCCTCGTCTAACAACTTAAAGAAGTATTTGGCATCAGAATTCATAGGTTGCTCTCTGCCTTGCTCCCAATCAAAATCTGGCCCTGCAATATCATGAACCATTTCATTCATACGATAAGTACTACTGCCCGAATTGTGTACTTGTGTGATGCCACCATCTCTTCTCTGCCCATGTGCCCACCAGCATTCTTCGTAATTTCTCATGAACCCAGAAACAAGTAAATGATAGTTTACCATGTCTCTGTCCATATAATTTACATTCTTACACTTCAAACATGAACATCGTATCTGCGACTTACCATTCATACATTCCGGGTGACTATACGCATACTCCAAAAATAACTGGCAACCAGCTCTAAATTCAGCTGTAGCACCTATCTGGGCACTTGACTTTCGTCGTACCATCCAACTACGGTCTGAATAGAGGTCCATGATTCCACGGTACCTACTACAGATAACATTATAAATGTTAACATATGACTTGAGCATACTTGTAACCATATGACTTGAGCATACTTGTAAGCATGCATATGATTAACATTTAAGCATACTTATAAGCATATGAGAGCGCATACTTGTAACCATATGACTTGAGCATACTTGTAAGCATATGAGTATCTTAGAGATTCATTCATATCAACTAGTGTGCTAAGGCGCCTAACATGTTTTAAGATTATACCCCTCACGGTCCCTTTCTATAATCTTTTATGTTTTGGGATAGTCACAACTTGGTTGAGCAATTTATAGCTTTTATAACATTTTGTAGCTTTATTCTTGTATACATAAGTGTTAAATACCCTTATTTATCTGTTATAGCCAAAACAATCTCTTTATTAACCAAGTGTGTCTAGTTACCTTCTCTGTTGCACTAACAGTTCCCTAGCACTGCCTATTTTGGCTTAACAGCCCCCTAATAGCTTACCATGCTAACAACCAAGCATGGCTTGGCCCCGTGAGGCTTGGCTAAGCTTGGTGTGGCCTCGCGGCCCCAAGCCCAGCCCATCAGCTCCAACATCCCCTTAATAGGCTCTAGTGGATCACCAATATGCTCGTTAATAGTATAAATATTCGCAACGACCCAACCAATAAAAAAATTTCGCCAGAGTCTCCCCTATAATATGGACTAGCCACATGCACGACGGTATGTATATAAGGTCATTTCTAGGCACCCAAGACACAAACCAAGAGAAATATACAAATTCCCAATGTAATAAGACCAAAACAATAGAAATTAGTTGTCTAATTGAGCAGTTTATAGAAATTAGTTGTATTTTTATAGTTTCCATTCCAGATAACTTTTGTTATACAAAAAAAAATCTGCTATACAATGCAACCAATTTTCTCTTTGTTGCAGGATAACCCTCTAGTTATCGAATGTTTCGATTTTAACAGTAGTGGAGATCATGTCCTTATCGGGTAATTGTTGCAGTTGCAATTTTTTCGAGCATCTACTTTTAGTTTAGTATTCCTGATAAAAGTTTTTTGTTGGCAGTAAAATACAGAAATCAGTTGCAGATTTTGAAAAGTAATATACTTACACTTATTCTTATTTTTTAAAATAATTAATATATTTAATATTACTAAATAATTCCTCCAAAAATAACTGTAAAAAATAAGGAGCAATTAATACTGGAGAGATTCCTGTGATAATTAGAAATCCATGACCATGATATATCAAATAAGGAGCAAATCAACAAATTATCAAATAATTCCTCCAAAAATCAATGTACAAATTAGAGAGTAATGGGGCATAAGATCACTGTAATGAGCAAATCAACAAAACCCAGAAAGAGAAAAAAATGATGTTCTAAAAATCATCAAATAGCCCTAAAACAGTACAAATTAAAACCCTAAATATATTGGAGAGAGAAAAATAAATTGATAGTTCATTCCTTGGAATAGAAATCGATTGTGGGTAGGTGGGGCGGCGTGGCAGCAGTGGCGTCGGTGGGGCGGTGGGGCGGCGTGGCAGCAGTGGCGTCCCTCTTCCCCTTCTTCTCTTCTCCCCCTTCTCCCTCTTCTCTCTATTTGGTTCTTCCCTCTTTTTTTTCTTCGCCTGTGTCGAGCGAATGACTGAAACTGGTAACATTAAGTTTGATCAGCGACCGCCATATGCGACCGCATGCGGTCGCTAATGTTTAATGATGTGGAAGTATCCGCAACCGCATGTGGTCGCTGATTGTTAGTAGTCGCAAATAGCAATCGCGCCAACATTTCTTACCAATTTTTTTGGAGGTAAAATTGAACTAGAGACCGGCGTCGGTCGCTAACATAATCTAGCAACCAGATGTAAGCTTCGTCGCTAATGTCGGTCGCTACTAATTTTATCTGCCACCGTCTCTGCGGTCGCTGATAAGTTTGGTCGCTGTTAGAGCATTTTTTTGTTATGAGTCATCTGTGGTATGTAGTGCATAGATGGACTTGGTATGATTATAACCAGGGATTATTCGGTGTAATCATGGCCGTAATGTTACGAATGATGTGGTAAAAGTCCTCATTGGCCCGTAGTGCATTGATGGACAGTTGTTGGCATGATCATGACCATTGATGAATACACAAATATCCTTTGCCCGTAGTGCATGGATAATTTGTGGTCGTGATACTGATAAATATCATTGGCCGTAGTGCGGGGATGATGTGAATTATTTATTAAGCTGAGTCTCAGCGATAAAAGTAATGAAAAACTTTTTAAATCATAAAAGATAGTAGATGTTATTCTCTACTTGACTCTTTTAATGGATTTCTTGGTCCGCTGCAGTTAAACTTGATGTCTATTGTATTTTATCAGTTTAACATTGTTGAAGACTAATGATAATTTATTCTGCATTATCTTAGTCATAATATTTCTTACTGGGCTAGTTGAGCTCACCCTTTCTTTCACTGTTCTCTTCAGGAAATGAGAACGTAGCTGGGACTAGTCGGGGAACGGAGTGACGGTCCAGATGATAGTATTAGTAGTCCTCACTATTCTGTTAAATAGTGTGACAATAAATGTAATGAGGACTTATTCTGAGAGTGGATATTGTCTAGAAGACAGTATTTGTATTAAAACTAACAGCTCTCTTGTTGTATATTAAAGATTGTATTTGTATTCTGTACTATGTATTTGGCGACTCAGAATAGGTGATGTATACCTATTTTGGGGGCGTCACAAATTTTATAGGTCCGGTATATACCAAACCGGTTGTACAAGTCCAATTATTTTTTACTTTTGTAGAATTGGCTTAAAGTCTCCTCTATTTATCAAATAAAGGTAACACAAGAAAAGACATAATAGATTATTTGGGACTTGATGAAATTTGAATTGGTTGTCTCCACTATTTATAAATTAGAGGTAAGACAAGAGAACACAAATTAGACAATGTGGAATATTGGTAAGACAAGAGAACACATATTAAAAAACACACACATATATATATATATATATATATATATATATATATATATATATATATATATATATATATATATGGTTGTTTGTAAGTCCCATGTTGATTAATAAAAATTTAAGAAAGTTTTCCTTATAAAAAGACTACCAAATGAAAGTCAAATCTCACATTGGTTAATTGGTAAAAGTCTAAAAAAAAATTTCTTATAAAATGAGTACTAAGTGAAGCCTTAATACTTGGTGGTTTTCAAGTTTCATATTGACTAAATTGGTAAAAGTATAAAAAAAATTAGTAAAAATTAGTTAAATTTAAACTTCTGAGCTCGATTAATTACATGACAACATTAAGTTGGGAAAGCCCCATTCTCATGATATTAGCACATACAAATCATTAGATTCAAGATTTAGATTTTGTTAATTAGTTAATTAATTAATTGGATAAAATATGGTTGTTTGTAAGTCCCACATTGATTAATAAAAATTAATTTAAGGAAGTTTTTCTGATAAAAAGACTACCAAGTGAGACCTTGAGACCTTAATAGTTAGTGGTTTTCCAAGTCCCACATAAGTGAGACCTTAATACTTGGCTACCAAGTCTTGGGCTACTTTTCCTTGGGCCGAATTTTGGCTTAAAAAAGGCTGGTACAGCCAAGTCTTGGCTTAAACATGGGCCGAATTTTGGCTTAAAGAAGGGGTCGATACTAGCATGGTAAAAATCGATTCAACCGATATTGGTACCCAATTTTTGGTACTTTCGGTAATCGGTTCTGACCGGTTAGGTCCGATATTGAATCGGTGAATACCCCTACTTCCCTAACCCTACTAAGGTACGATTTTCTTACCCACAATATATATATATATATATATATATATATATATATATATATATATATATATAAAATATTCTTTTGCATATGACATTAGAATGTTATCGCCCACAATATATGCCAAAATGTTAAATCCATCGTGCAATTCTAAGTAATGTTTATGTTTATATATACTACTAAATCATTAGACTAAGCACTAATGACTACTCTAAAGTCATGTTTGTTTATAAGGATTATAATTTTAAAATTATTAATCTTAGGATTAAATAATTGTAGTCATATGTTTGTTTTTTATGAAATTATTCATGGGATAACTTAAAATAATCTCATATTATGTTTATTTTTTTCAGGATTAATTAAAGGATTGGATAAAAAAATATCGTTTAGATTATTTGTAACGCCCCCAAAATAGGTCCATTCCATCCAACCTATTCTGAGTCGTCAAATACATGGTACAGAAAACAACTATAACTTTATTACAACAATTATCGTGCAAAATACAACAACACATATGCTGTGAGTTTGGATACAAATATATACCAAATGTGACTCATGTTTCAACCGTGGAAATCACCTCACAATGACACCTTACATAAAGGTATAGTCAAAAACTGTTTTAAAAATTAGAATCTTTGGGAAGTGCTCAAGGAAACCTTCGTACATGGGAGGCCATGCTTCTAGGTTATGATAGATATCATATGGCCACAGAATTATCCTTGGTTGACCCAATAGACCCCAAAGAAAAATGAGAAGATTACTATCATATTCTTTCCAATGGTGAGTCTTCTCTTGACATATCATTATCTTCACTGTCTCTAATTGAGAATTATACTTCAAACAAACACCAAGATCATATAGGTAGTGCTCGTAGATATACTCAACAAGTGGATGAGCACATCCTTGTCTTATGATGACACGAGGTTGTATGTCGTTAGACATCTTGTATGATAGTGGTAAATCACCCTTCCAACGTTGGGTACACCTTACCCTATTGGATTCACCAAATAAAACTACTAAATGAACTTTTTTATACTGCTTCGGGAGAACATCCACAGCTAGAGACCACCGTTCTATTTCCCCGTTACCCTCGCTCGACCCAGCTACACTCTTATTACCTGAAAGGAATTGTGAAGCAAAAGGGTGAGCACAACTAGCTCAGTAAAGAATATCATGACTAAAGATAATTAAATTATCAATAGCCTTCAACAGTAATTAAATCAGAGATTTAGAACATATGGTAGATGATAAAAATTTTCAACCATAGTTGCAGCGGAACGAGCAATCCATTAGAAGAGTCAAATAGACTATAAAGTCTATTATCTTCTCCACGTTAAAAGTCCACCAACAATGTTTTATCCCTGTAACATCAATCAACAGTTCCTTTCCACAATCATATGAATAATTCATAATCATAATTGTGATTCTAAATTTCGTATCTAAGACGAAGATAATTTTCATCACCTGTCTTTACCTGAAACATCGAAGATCATGGTTATACCAAATCACAGTTCCTGTTCATAATCATACTAATAAATTCATCTTTGCACCACGGACCAAAGATATTCATCAACAGTTCATCTTTACACTACATGCCAAAGATATTCAACAACAAGTCATCTTTGCACTACGACCAAAGATATTCATCAACAACTCATCTTTGCACTACAGGCCAAAGATATTCCTCAATAGTTCATATTTGCACTACAGGCCAAATATATTATTATCTCAAAGAAATATATAATCATTTCGGAATTTATATAACCAATAATTATAACCATGTTGATCATTTCACCTTTGCACTTAAGCTAAAGATATTCAATTATAAATTCAATGGTCATGATCATACCAGTCACAATTCAACTTTTCACTACTGGATAAAGAGAACCCTAGTCATGATCATACCAATAATCTACCCATCTTTACACTCAAGTCAAAGAGAAATATCATCATTAGGGTTATAAAAATGTTATATATGATAAAAAAATAATATGATCAACATATAGTTTTAATCTCAAGAGTAATATTCATAAATCAACTATAATTTGGTTAGAAAAAGAAACCAATTTTGTCATGAATAGTAACTCGTGAATAGTAACCCGTGAATAGTAACTCATGAATAGTAACTCATGAATAGTAACTAGTGCATAGTAACTCATGAATAGTAACTCGTGAATAGTAACTCGTGAATAGTAACTCATGAATAGTAACTCATGAATAGTAACCCTGACATGAAAAGTTCTAAATTTGATAAAAAGTTCAGATCAATACTTCGGCATAATGATATTGAAGAAAATAATATCATTTAAGAAAAAATAACATCCCTTACGATCCCTTACAATCCCTTACAATCCCTTACTATCCCTTACAATCCCTTACTATCCCTTACCTCAAAAGAGCAGTACTCCTGACTGGAATAACGCCGAACGAACTTGCACCGTATAGCAACACTCAAGATATCAAAATACTCACAAGAATACACTCGATATATAGAGAGAGAAATAGAGAGAAAACTTCAGTTTCTGGTGTGATTTTCAATTCTAACCTAAGCACCCTATTTATAGGAAAATGCTTAGAACACCAAAGCAGAAAATTGAATATAATAATAATATAATTACAAAATATTTAAGCCCACCTCTATATACTTGAATTCAGCCATAAACACATGCTAACCTTCTAGAAAAAGTAAGAAAAAACGTTTTTCTTTAAAATAATAATTAAAACTTCCAAAAATCAATTATTTCAGAACTTCAGAACTTCAATAATTCATAATAAATAGTCCTTTGATCAAAAAATTCGAATCTCACGAGTTTTTATAGGAAATTCAATTCTCTACAACTTTGCAGAAGAAAATTTTTCCAAATTCCAAACATAAATTGACCGAAATCCATAAACGGGCGATTTTACAGTCAATAATAAATTTTCGGTCAAGAATTGTGTCCACCAACACACAAAACATGTGTTAATCATTTAATGCCATAAAAATACTCTTCCTCCTCATATACTCATATATCCCACATTCATTGTAAAAATATCATCATCAATATATTATTAAAATAATATATTTAAATGAATTATTTTATCAGAAAAAGATAAAATATTAATTTTCAACAATTGTCACATTTAAAAATTTCTCCATCTATATCCACATAAAATCAATATTTTCCTCATCATATAAATCAATAATTAATTATTCACAAATAATATTACAGAATCACAATACCGACAACCAGGCCGTTCCCAGGAAAGAGGGGGCTTTCCAATAAGGATATCTTCCTTACTGGTGCACAATTAGATGACCAAACCTCTCCTTAGACAGAACTTTCTAGACATTGCCAATAATATTATCTAATAATATTATTCAGATAATATGAATTATTGCTCCGATAATAGAAAATACTGTGTAGTGACAATTATTAAAACAACAGTAATATAAAATATCAACGCAGCAATTATTGAATCAATAAAATAAAATACTGAACAGTAATTACTGTAACAATTATTGAGTAATGCCTTCTTACGTAAAAATCAATAATTGGTGCAATACCGTGTGCTACTGTGTAACAACGCGTATTACTGTGTTTTAACCACCGGATATTCCAACAGTGTTAACGGTAATAACTACGTCGTTATTTATAAATAACTTACTCTTGTCGTTTTCTTCATCCAATCGCTTTCCGTTATGGGGCCCACAAAAGACTGCGCCGTCGTACGAATATTCTCCGACAGTAAGAATATTCCACGACCAAGCGAATATTCCCCGACAGCAATGAATATTTTATAACCACTTGTGTATTTTGAAAAAATTCATATATCACCCTTAACTTTAATTTTTTATCAATTTAACCATTTACTGAATCGTAATTATAAGAAAAATTGAATACTTTTATTTCATAAAATCTGGGGTCTTACAATCTCCCCTCCTTATGAAATTTCGTCCCCGAAATTTACGTACCTGATAATTCAAAGAGTTGAGAATACCTTGCTTTCATTTTAGATTCCATCTTTCCTGTCATCATGATTTTTCCATTGCTCATCTCCTGTATTTCAGATATCATTCTAGAATACAGCTTCAAAACAAGGGTTAATTGAACAAATTAACATATCACATAATATCCCGATATTATGACTGACCAACAAATAAGCTTAGGTAGGACACACTAGCGAAGGATTTACTCGTCTCTCCCCTCCTAGTTCTATTCCCCGATCTCCACCAGAGATCATATCCCTAAGCTCTGATACCAAATGTAACGCCCCCAAAATAGGTCCATTCCATCCAACCTATTCTGAGTCGTCAAATACATGGTACAGAAAACAACTATAACTTTATTACAACAATTATCGTGCAAAATACAACAACACATATGCTGTGAGTTTGGATACAAATATATACCAAATGTGACTCATGTTCCAACCGTGGACATCACCTCACAATGACACCTTACATAAAGGTATAGTCAAAAACTGTTTTAAAAATTAGAATCTTTGGGAAGTGCTCAAGGAAACCTTCGTACATGGGAGGCCATGCTTCTAGGTTATGATAGATATCATATGGCCACAGAATTATCCTTGGTTGACCCAATAGACCCCAAAGAAAAATGAGAAGATTACTATCATATTCTTTCCAATGGTGAGTCTTCTCTTGACATATCATTATCTTCACTGTCTCTAATTGAGAATTATACTTCAAACAAACACCAAGATCATATAGGTAGTGCTCGTAGATATACTCAACAAGTGGATGAGCACATCCTTGTCTTATGATGACACGAGGTTGTATGTCGTTAGACATCTTGTATGATAGTGGTAAATCACCCTTCCAACGTTGGGTACACCTTACCCTATTGGATTCACCAAATAAAACTACTAAATGAACTTTTCTATACTGCTTCGGGAGAACATCCACAGCTAGAGACCACCGTTCTATTTTCCCGTTACCCTCGCTCGACCCAGCTACACTCTTATTACCTGAAAGGAATTGTGAAGCAAAAGGGTGAGCACAACTAGCTCAGTAAAGAATATCATGACTAAAGATAATTAAATTATCAATAGCCTTCAACAGTAATTAAATCAGAGATTTAGAACATATGGTAGATGATAAAAATTTTCAACCATAGTTGCAGCGGAACGAGCAATCCATTAGAAGAGTCAAATAGACTATAAAGTCTATTATCTTCTCCACGTTAAAAGTCCACCAACAATGTTTTATCCCTGTAACATCAATCAACAGTTCCTTTCCACAATCATATGAATAATTCATAATCATAATTGTGATTCTAAATTTCGTATCTAAGACGAAGATAATTTTTATCACCTGTCTTTACCTGAAACATCAAAGATCATGGTTATACCAAATCACAGTTCCTGTTCATAATCATACTAATAAATTCACTTTGCACCACGGACCAAAGATATTCATCAACAGTTCATCTTTACACTACATGCCAAAGATATTCAACAACAAGTCATCTTTGCACTACGACCAAAGATATTCATCAACAACTCATCTTTGCACTACAGGCCAAAGATATTCCTCAATAGTTCATATTTGCACTACAGGCCAAATATATTATTATCTCAAAGAAATATATAATCATTTCGGAATTTATATAACCAATAATTATAACCATGTTGATCATTTCACCTTTGCACTTAAGCTAAAGATATTCAATTATAAATTCAATGGTCATGATCATACCAGTCACAATTCAACTTTTCACTACTGGATAAAGAGAACCCTAGTCATGATCATACCAATAATCTACCCATCTTTACACTCAAGTCAAAGAGAAATATCATCATTAGGGTTATAAAAATGTTATATATGATAAAAAAATAATATGATCAACATATAGTTTTAATCTCAAGAGTAATATTCATAAATCAACTATAATTTGGTTAGAAAAAGAAACCAATTTTGTCATGAATAGTAACTCGTGAATAGTAACCCGTGAATAGTAACTCATGAATAGTAACTCATGAATAGTAACTAGTGCATAGTAACTCATGAATAGTAACTCGTGAATAGTAACTCGTGAATAGTAACTCATGAATAGTAGCTCATGAATAGTAACTCATGAATAGTAACTCCGACATGAAAAGTTCTAAATTTGATAAAAAGTTCAGATCAATACTTCGGCATAATGATATTGAAGAAAATAATATCATTTAAGAAAAAATAACATCCCTTACTATCCCTTACAATCCCTTACAATCCCTTACTATCCCTTACAATCCCTTACAATCCCTTACTATCCCTTACCTCAAAAGAGTAGTACTCCTAACTGGAATAACACCGAACGAACTTGCACCGTATAGCAACACTCAAGATATCAAAATACTCACAAGAATACACTCGATATATAGAGAGAGAAATAGAGAGAAAACTTCAGTTTCTGGTGTGATTTTCAATTCTAACCTAAGCACCCTATTTATAGGAAAATGCTTAGAACACCAAAGCAGAAAATTGAATATAATAATAATATAATTATAAAATATTTAAGCCCACCTCTATATACTTGAATTCAGCCATAAACACATGCTAACCTTCTAGAAAAAGTAAGAAAAAACGTTTTTCTTTAAAATAATAATTAAAACTTCCAAAAATCAATTATTTCAGAACTTCAGAACTTCAATAATTCATAATAAATAGTCCTTTGATCAAAAAATTCGAATCTCGCGAGTTTTTATAGGAAATTCAATTCTCTACAACTTTGCAGAAGAAAGTTTTTCTAAATTCCAAACATAAATTGACCGAAATCCATAAACGGGCGATTTTACAGTCAATAATAAATTTTCGGTCAAGAATTGTGTCCACCAACACACAAAATATGTGTTAATCATTTAATGCCATAAAAATACTCTTCCTCCGCATATACTCATATATCCCACATTCATTGTAAAAATATCATCATCAATATATTATTAAAATAATATATTTAAATGAATTATTTTATCAGAAAAAGATAAAATATTAATTTTCAACAATTGTCACATTTAAAAATTTCTCCATCTATATCCACATAAAATTAATATTTTTCTCATCATATAAATCAATAATTAATTATTCACAAATAATATTACAGAATCACAATACCGACAACCAGGCCGTTCCCAGGAAAGAGGGGGCTTTCCAATAAGGATATCTTCCTTACTGGTGTACAATTAGATGACCAAACCTCTCCTTAGACAGAACTTTCTAGACATTGCCAATAATATTATCTAATAATATTATTCAGATAATATGAATTATTGCTCCGATAATAGAAAATACTGTGTAGTGACAATTATTAAAACAACAGTAATATAAAATATCAACGCAGCAATTATTGAATCAATAAAATAAAATACTAAACAATAATTACTGTAACAATTATTGAGTAATGCCTTCTTACGTAAAAATCAATAATTGGTGCAATACCGTGTGCTACTGTGCAACAACGCGTATTACTGTGTTTTAACCACCGGATATTCCAACAGTGTTAACGGTAATAACTACGCTGTTATTTATAAATAACTTACTCTTGTCGTTTTCTTCATCCAATCGCTTTCCGTTATGGGGCCCACAAAAGACTGCGCCGTCGTACGAATATTCTCCGACAGTAAGAATATTCCACGACCAAGCGAATATTCCCCGACAGCAATGAATATTTTATAACCACTTGTGTATTTTGAAAAAATTCATATATCACCCTTAACTTTAATTTTTTATCAATTTAACCATTTACTGAATCGTAATTATAAAAAAAATTAAATACTTTTATTTCATAAAATCTGGGGTCTTACATTATTATACTCTTACTAATAATAACATATTTTAAACTATAATTTAAACTTGTTTATACATGGACCAGATTTCGGCATAAACATGGGCTGAATTTTGGCTTAAAGAAGGGGCCGATACTAAACATGGGCCGAATGTTGGCTTAAAGAAGGGGTCGATACTAGCATGGTAAAAATTGGTTCAATCGGTACCGGGATCGGTATCCAATTTTGGATACTTTCGGTAATCGGATCGAACATCGGTGAACAACCCTACTTGGATCTTAAAAGTTCTGTCACGTATTGCTAGGGTAATAGCAATACGAAACCCTAACCCTACTAAAGTACGATTTCCTTACCCATTATATATATATATATATATATATATATATATATATATATATATATATATAAAATTATCTTCTGCATATGACATTAGAATGTTACCACCCACAATATATACTCCCAAAATGTTAAATACATCGTGCAATTCTAAGTAATGTTTATGTTTATATATACTACTTGTTGGGATGTGATTATTTGGATCTAGCCCTGGTGCAGCCCAATCTATTTAATGATCCGGATCTGGTGATGACCCATATGTATTTATTATGACAGTAGAAGAGTCCTTATTAAAATAGGATTGTGTTTCCTTATTTGGAGAGATAAGGAATCCTTTTTCTAGTTGGATGCAGGTGGAGGTTACTTCTATATATATGGCTACAAGCTAGGGTTTAGAAGGACACAAGAGATACAACACAAATACACAACTTGTACTTCTAATATTATTATAGTGGATTACTCTCTCTCTCCGTGGTTTTTCCCCAATTGGGTTTCCACGTAATTCTTGTGTTCATACTTTATATTTCTTTATTTATGTTTATGTGAGTGTATTTTGTGAGTTTGATTTCACAACAATTACTCCATCAACCGTTGGCGCTATTTTGGCCTGCTGTTTTGGTGATTTCGTCAGGCGTACAAAATTTGGCGTTAACATTGGCGCCGTCTCTGGGAAAGACACTTGTTCTAGTGTCGATTTAAAATCACCGATTCACCGAAGGTGATAAGTGATTCTTTTTTATTAAAATAACTATATATTTGTACGTGTGTATATATGTATTATATCAATAGCAATTGAAGCATGATCGTAATTGATTATTGATACAACTTTACATATTCTCTCTGTAACGCCCCCAAAATTAGGTATACATCACCCATCTTGGGTCGTCAGATACATAGTACAGAATACAAATACAACTTACTAATACAACTGTCGTGTATAATACGACAAAACATAAACTGTGAGTTTGAATACAAATATTATCTTCTAGAGAGTATTCATACTCAAAAGGAGTCCTCGTTACATTTATTAACACACCATTACATAGAATAGTGAGGACTACTAACTAATACTATCATTCGGACCATCACTCCGTTCCCCGACTTACCCTAGCTACGTTCTCATTTCCTGAAGAGAACAGTGAAAGAAAGGGTGAGCTCAACTAGCCCAGTAAGAAATATTATGACTAAGATAATGCAGAATAAATTATCATTAGCCTTCAACAATGTTAAACTGATAAAATATAATAGACATCAAGTTTAACTGCAGCGGAACAAGCAATCCATTAAAAGAGTCAAGTAGAAAATAAACTCTACTATTTTTTATGATTTAAAAGATTTTCCAACACTGTGATCGTTGAGACTCAGCTTAATAAAATAATCCACATCATCGAATCACCCCTGCACTACGGCCAAGGATATTCGTATATTCATTAATGGTCATGATCATGCCAACAACTGTCCATCAATGCACTACGGGCCAATGAGGACTTTTACCACATCATTCGTAACATTACGGTCATGATTACACCGAATAATCCCTGGTCATAACCATACCAAGTCCATCTATGCACTACAGGCCACAGATGACTTTCAACAGAATATAAACATGAGGATGATGACAATGATATAAGAATTCAATAAAACAAGTTCAAGAATTAATTTATCCAAGAATTAACAACTTCCAAATTGTCAACATGATACTGCTTTGTGAAGTAAAATTCAAGAATGATCAGGAGAATATTTTCATGAATAGATACTAGATGAAGCGCAAATGTCAAGGATATTCCACAAATTTCATGGAGTATAGAAGTCAAAACTTAACCAACTGAGTATAATAAAGAATGGAATAACAAAAGAAATCACCATGCATGCGATAGACCGCACAGACAGGTTATTCCAACAGAATAATAAATAATGGAACCAGGTCCGACGTAAACGCACAGACAGGATATTCCGACAGAATAATAAATAATGGAACCAGGTCCGGCGTAAAAGCACAGACAGGATATTCTAAAAGCACAGACAGGATATTCCGACAGAATAATAAATAATGGAACCAGGTCCGGTGTAAAACACACAGACAGGATGTTCCAACAGAATAATAACAAGACGGAACCAGGTCCGGTGTAAAACACACAGACATGATGTTCCAACAGAATAATAATAAAAACGGAACCAGGTCCGGTGTAAAACACACAGACAGGATGTTCCAACAGAATAATAATAAAAACAGAACCAGGTCCGGTGTAAAACACACAGACAGGATGTTCCAACAGAATAATAGGAGAATGTCACCAAGTATAGGGTAGACCGCGTATACAGGTTATTCCAACAGAATAATAAGAAATAGAATGACAACAATTCTCTTCATGAATAAGAAAGAATAACACCCCTTACCATTTTAAAGAAGGGCTGAAATAAGGAAGTAGTTAAGTAGCAGAATATTCTTCTTCTCTCTCTCTATAGTTTCTCTCTATAGTTTCTCTCTCTAGAGTTCAGTGAATTCGTAAGAAATAATGAAGGAATGAGCTGCTATTTATAGAAAAATAGAATGCATAGTAACTAATCCATGAACGGTCCAGATTGATTACTTTAATCTGACGGTCCATATTTAAAGAAAAATATAATATAATATATTCTATTTATAGAATAACTTTAATAAAGTATTCTGTTTTATTACGTTAATAATACGAATAAAATAAAACGTCATTATCGCTAAATAATTCATATTATTAACTGACAATAATTGAATCAAACTGAGTGACTTCTCACATAAGCATTAATAATCAATACCGTGTGCTACTATGCAACCACACGTATTACTGTACTTTTACTACCGAGTAGTTCAACAGTAACAATGGTAAAACTTCCGCTGTTATTTTTAATAAAATATTTTTGTCGTTTTCTCAATCCGACAATAATTTCGTTGTGGGGTCCACCAATGATTGTGCCGTCGTACGAATATTCCCCGACAAAAAGAATATTTCCCGACCAAACGAATATTTTAAACAACTTGCTTACTTTGCAAAATTTATAAATATTACCCACAACTATAACATTATATCAAATTAACTCCATAATATTCAAAAATGATATTTATAGAAAATTCATCTTTATTTATAAAAGTTGGGGTCTTACAACCTCCCCTTCTTATGAAATTTCGCCCTCGAAATTAGGGTACATACCTGATATGTCGAAGAGGTAAGGATACCTTGATTTCATTTCAGATTCTAATTCCCAAGTCATTTCCTCAACATCGTGGTTTCTCCACAAAACTTTGACTTGAGGTATAACCTTGGAGCGTAGAATATGTTCCTTCTTATCCAAGATTTGAACAGGAACTTCTTCATACGTCAAATCCTCCGCTATTTCGTCCGGTTCTAACTCAATAATGTGGTTCGGGTCTTCCACATATTTGCGTAACATGGATATGTGAAAAACGTTATGAACACGAGACATACTTGGCGGTAAAGCGAGTCTATAAGCCACAGTTCCTACTCGATCGAGGATTAAAAATGGACCGATGAATCGAGGATTGAGCTTTCCTCTCTTTCCAAATCTCGTAACTCCTTTCCATGGAGCAACACGTAAGAACACATGATCTCCTACATCAAATTCCACGTCCTTTCGATGAAGATCAGCATAACTCTTTTGTCGATCTTGTGAGGTTTTTATACGTTGTCGGATCGTTTGAATCTTTTCTGTAGTCATACGTACCAACTCCGGTCCCAACAACGTTGCTTCACCCACCTCATCCCAGCATACTGGAGAACGACATTTTCTTCCATACAATGCTTCGAATGGAGCCATGCCAATACTTGCTTGATAACTGTTGTTGTAGGAAAACTCCACCAATGGTAAGAACTTGTCCCAACTTCCCTTGAAGTCAAAGACACAGAGTCTTAATAAATCTTCTAGAGTTTGAATAGTCCTCTCTGATTGTCCGTCCGTCTGAGGATGATATGCCGAACTAAATCGTAAATCCGTGCCCATAGCTTTTTGTAAACTAACCCAAAATCGTGAAGTGAATCTTGGGTCTCGATCAGAAACTATGGATACTGGCATACCATGCAGTCTTACAATCTCGTTTATGTACATACGAGCAAGACGTTCAAGTGTATAAGTTTCTCGTATCGGTAAGAAATGAGCAGACTTGGTCAATCTATCAACAATGACCCAAATCGCATCTATACCTTGAGAAACCTTAGGAAGACCGGTAACGAAATCCATGGTAATGTGCTCCCACTTCCATTCTGGAATTTCAAGTGGTTGCAATGGACCTTTTGGTACTTGATGCTCCGCTTTGACTCGTTGACAAGTTAGACACCTTGAGATAAACAACGCTATCTCTCTCTTCATATTGCTCCACCAAAATGTATGACGAAGATCATGATACATTTTGGTACTTCCAGGATGGATTGCAAACGGTGTGTTGTGCGCCTCCATCATGATTTCATACTTTAAATCAGGGTTGTTAGGAACACAAAGTCTGGAGTTGACTCGAAGTATTCCTTCTTCATCGATTCTTGCTTCCGGCATAGCACCTTCTTGCACTTTCTTCCTCATACGCATCAGCTCCAGGTCTGTAGCTTGAGCAGCTTTAACTTTATCGATTAAAGTTGGTTCTACTCGTATATTCGCCATCATCACATGGGTCCCTGGAGTCTTTAACTCTATCTCCATCCTTTGCAAATCACACAAAATGGGCCTTTGTGTTGACAATATCGCACTCGTACTTGCATATGATCTTCTACTCAATGCGTCAGCTACCACGTTCGCTTTTCCAGGATGGTATTGAATGGTATGATCATAATCTTTCAACAGTTCAAGCCAACGTCGTTGTCGCATGTTGAGTTCCTTTTGAGTGAAGAAATATTTGAGGCTTTTATGATCCGTAAAGATCTCCACCTTCTCCCCATACAAGTAATGCCTCCAAATTTTAAGTGCAAAGACAACAGCTGCCAACTCTAGATCATGAGTAGGATAATTCCTCTCATATTCCTTGAGTTGTCTTGATGCATAGGCTATGACTTTTCCATGTTGCATGAGAACGCATCCCAACCCTTTGCTCGAAGCATCACTGTAGATGACAAATCCCTCCGAGCCAGATGGTATTGTTAGAACAGGTGCTGAAATGAGTCTCCTCTTGAGTTCTTGAAAACTCTGCTCACATTCTTCGCTCCAACCGAACTTTGTATCTTTTCGAGTCAGCTGAGTTAATGGAGTAGCGATTCGAGAAAATCCTTCCACGAATCTCCGATAATAACCAGCTAAACCGAGAAAGCTACGTACTTCGGTTACTGATTTAGGTTGCTCCCAGCTTTGAATAGCTTCAATCTTTGCCGGGTCAACAGATATTCCACGACTTGATACTACGTGCCCAAGGAATGCTACCTCTTCCAGCCAGAACTCGCATTTCTTCAACTTGGCATAAAGTTTGTATTCACGAAGCTTTTGGAGTACCAACCTCAAGTGTTGCTCATGATCTTCACGGCTTTTGGAATAAACAAGGATGTCATCGATAAAGACGACCACAAAGTGATCCAAATATTCCTTGAATACCCTGTTCATCATATCCATGAAGGCAGCAGGAGCATTAGTCAATCCAAAAGACATAACTAAGAATTCATAATGCCCATACCGAGTTCTGAAGGCAGTCTTTGGAATATCCTCAGTTCTAACCTTCAGCTGATGATATCCAGAACGAAGATCGATCTTTGAAAAGAATTGTGCTCCTTGCAACTGGTCAAACAGGTCATCAATACGTGGCAATGGGTACCTATTTTTGATGGTGACATGATTCAACTCCCGATAATCAATACAAAGTCGCATACTCCCATCTTTCTTCTTCACGAACAGAACAGGAGCACCCCAAGGAGAAGTACTAGGACGAATAAAACCAATGTCTAACAATTCCTGCAGTTGAGTCTTTAACTCCTGAAGTTCAATAGGAGCCATTCGATATGGGGCTTTGGAAATGGGTTTTGTACCGGGTTCAAGGTCGATACAAAATTCAATTTCACGCTCTGGGGGTAGGCCAGGAAGTTCTTCGGGAAATACGTCAGGAAATTTATTAACAACAGAAATATCATTCAAAGCTGACGTATTTTTGTTTAGATCTGTGACATGAGCTAAGAAAGCTTGACATCCGTTTTTCAATAAACGAATAGCTTTATGGCTTGAGATGACAGCGATTGATTTTAATGGTTTGGTTGCTTGAATTCGCATAATAGGTCGATTAGGAATATGAAAGCTAACAACCTTACGAAAACAATCAATTTTTGCATGATGAGTAGTTAACCAATTAATCCCTAGAATCACGTCAAATGCAAGTATTTTTAATGAAATCAGATCGACAGGTAATGTGTGGGTACCAACTTGAACCAAACAAGACTTATAAACCGTGGATGTAATGAAGGTTTCTCCCAACGGAGTTTCAACTGCTAAGTCAAAGTCTAATTTCTCCGGAATCAAATTTAATCGATGAGCGCAAGTAGGAGAAATAAAAGAATGGGTAGAACCGGTATCAAATAAAGTATAGACTTCGTTAGAGTTTATGATAAGCTTACCCGTGATGACCTCATTCGGGTTCCTTGCTCTCTGGGAGTTCACAACAAACGCTCTCCCTTGCACAACCGGTTTTGACTTTTCTGGGACGGCCTTTGGTGCCTCCATCCTAGCTGAATTTGTCTTCGGTAAACGACAAAATCGGGCTAAATGACCTTCTCTTCCACAATTATAACATGCTTTGGACGGCATCGCGCAGTTTGGACTAATGTGCCCCTCCCCTCCGCATTTGAAACATATGATAGGTGGTCGTTCTCCTTCCTTAACGACAGGTGCTGGTGCTGACGTCTTTCCATCATTGTTGAATCTCCTCTTCTTGAAATGCCCATTCTTATTGTTTTGGCCCTGATTACCACCGAAGTGGTTACCATTTCTGGCCTGTTGATTCCCTCCACGCTTGTTGTCACCGCTTCGATGACTGCTCTCACTGGTATTATCATTTTGCCGGCTGCTCTCTTTTGGTTGCGTTGTCTCGTTATCGCGCTCCACCAACTGAGCCCTATTTACAACATCTGAATACAAACACAGTTTATGAGAAACAAGATGTTGACGTATCTCCGGCTTCAAACCTCTTAAAAACATCCGCGTCATTCTTTCTTCATTATCCACCAGGTGGGACGCAAACCGGGATAACTCCATAAATTTTGCCTCGTACTGCGACACGGTCATATTATTCTGCTCCAATTTGATGAACTCCACCTCCTTCATGTGACGAATACTCTCGGAAAAGTATTTGTCGTTAAACAGCTCTTGGAACTTCTCCCAGGACATCTTCAGTGCGGCAGGTTGAGTACGCTTTATCGATTCCCACCAGTAATCTGCCTCTCCTCGCAACATAAAGGCGGCAAAGGGAACCTTTTGCTCCTCGGAGCAACCCAAGACATCAAATATCTTGGTGATCTGCTTTATCCATGTTTCAGCTACAAGTGGTTTGGGTTCTCCCTTAAACTCCGGTGGTCCCAGCTCCTTAAACTGTTTAGCGGTGACCGCCAGAGAGTTTCCAGTATTTCCACCTACGTTGTGGACAGGAGCCGCTTTCACCCGTTGTTGCATGAATTGCATAAAGCCTCTGAACATTTGATCATTCATCATTTGGTCAGTGTTGTTATTTACATGAGGATTGTCACCTTCCTGATGCACATTATCCTGATTATTGATATGTGGTGAATCAACAGTCGCCTGTGCTCCATTGCTATTCTCAACATTCTCAGATGCCATTTCCAGATACTGCCACAAAATAAAAATTAATTGATATGTCATATTTTATCCTTATATTATGACCGACCAAGTAAATACCATGCAAATAAACTTAGGTAGGTCATACTAGCGAAGAAATTCTCCGTCTCTCCCCTCCTAGTTCTATTCTCACATCTTAGCCAGGGATCATATCCCTAAGCTTTGATACCAACTGTGACGCCCCCAAAATTAGGTATACATCACCCATCTTGGGTCGTCAGATACATAGTACAGAATACAAATACAACTTACTAATACAACTGTCGTGTACAATACGACAAAACATAAACTGTGAGTTTGAATACAAATATTATCTTCTAGAGAGTATTCATACTCAAAAGGAGTCCTCGTTACATTTATTAACACACCATTACATAGAATAGTGAGGACTACTAACTAATACTATCATTCGGACCATCACTCCGTTCCCCGACTTGCCCCAGCTACGTTCTCATTTCCTGAAGAGAACAGTGAAAGAAAGGGTGAGCTCAACTAGCCCAGTAAGAAATATTATGACTAAGATAATGCAGAATAAATTATCATTAGCCTTCAACAATGTTAAACTGATAAAATATAATAGACATCAAGTTTAACTGCAGCGGAATAAGCAATCCATTAAAAGAGTCAAGTAGAAAATAAACTCTACTATTTTTTATGATTTAAAAGATTTTCCAACACTGTGATCGTTGAGACTCAGCTTAATAAAATAATCCACATCATCGAATCACCCCTGCACTACGGCCAAGGATATTCGTATATTCATTAATGGTCATGATCATGCCAACAACTGTCTATCAATGCACTACGGGCCAATGAGGACTTTTACCACATCATTCGTAACATTACGGTCATGATTACACTGAATAATCCCTGGTCATAACCATACCAAGTTCATCTATGCACTACAGGCCACAGATGACTTTCAACAGAATATAAACATGAGGATGATGACAATGATATAAGAATTCAATAAAACAAGTTCAAGAATTAATTTATCCAAGATTTAACAACGTCCAAATTGTCAACATGATACTGCTTTGTGGAGTAAAATTCAAGAATGATCAGGAGAATATTTTCATGAATAGATACTAGATGAAGCGCAAATGTCAAGGATATTCCACAAATTTCATGGAGTATAGAAGTCAAAACTTAACCAACTGAGTATAATAAAGAATGGAATAACAAAAGAAATCACCATGCATGCGATAGACCGCACAGACAGGTTATTCCAACAGAATAATAAATAATGGAACCAGGTCCAGCGTAAACGCACAGACAGGATATTCCGACAGAATAATAAATAATGGAACCAGGTCCGGCGTAAAAGCACAGACAGGATATTCCGACAGAATAATAAATAATGGAACCAGGTCCGGTGTAAAACACACAGACAGGATGTTCCAACAGAATAATAACAAGACGGAACCAGGTCTGGTGTAAAACACACAGGCAGGATGTTCCAACAGAATAATAATAAAAACGGAACCAGGTCCGGTGTAAAACACACAGACAGGATGTTCCAACAAAATAATAATAAAAACGGAACCAGGTCCGGTGTAAAACACACAGACAGGATGTTCCAACAGAATAATAGGAGAATGTCACCAAGTATAGGGTAGACCGCGTATACAGGTTATTCCAACAGAATAATAAGAAATAGAATGACAACAGTTCTCTTCATGAATAAGAAAGAATAACACCCCTTACCGTTTTAAAGAAGGGCTGAAATAAGGAAGTAGTTAAGTAGCAGAATATTCTTCTTTTCTCTCTCTATAGTTTCTCTCTAGAGTTCAGTGAATTCGTAAGAAATAATGAAGGAATGAGCTGCTATTTATAGAAAAATAGAATGCATAGTAACTAATCCATGAACGGTCCAGATTGATTACTTTAATCTGACGGTCCATATTTAAAGAAAAATAAAATATAATATATTCTATTTATAGAATAACTTTAATAAAGTATTCTGTTTTATTACGTTAATAATACGAATAAAACAAAACGTCATTATCGCTAAATAATTCATATTATTAACTGACAATAATTGAATCAAACTGAGTAACTTCTCACATAAGCATTAATAATCAATACCGTGTGCTACTATGCAACCACACGTATTACTGTACTTTTACTACCGAGTAGTTCAACAGTAACAATGGTAAAACTTCCGCCGTTATTTTTAATAAACTATTTTTGTCGTTTTCTCAATCCGACAATAATTTCGTTGTGGGGTCCACCAATGATTGTGCCGTCGTACGAATATTCCCCGACAAAAAGAATATTTTCCGACCAAACGAATATTTTAAAACAACTTGCTTACTTTACAAAATTTATAAATATTACCCACAACTATAACATTATATCAAATTAACTCCATAATATTCAAAAATGATATTTATAGAAAATTCATCTTTATTTATAAAAGTTGGGGTCTTACACTCTCACTTATATTATGCATGTAGTGGTAGTATTCACATGATGCATGTGAAATCTAAACATTAACACTTTGGTCCAGGTGATGATAAATTGGTACTGAGTCACCGCACCAGTAACGAATTCAGCCAGCGCAGAGATAAAAGTTTAAGCTTTTATATCATTGAAGTGCTTTAAAGGCAACTTCGATTTCATCATCAACCATAGACTGAAGAAAATTCGGAGGATATAAATTCGGAGAATACAAATTCGGAGGATATAAATCCAGTGGATAAAAATCTCGGATAAAAATTGAGGATAAAAATCCCGAGAAGACTTTTTGTATACTCTCTTATTTTAAGTTCCTTGTAAATAAGAGACCGGGGGGGCAATGTTGGAATGTGATTATTTGGGTAGTGAGAGAGTCCTTATTAAAGTAAGATTATATTTTCTTATTTGGTGGGATAAGGAGGTTTAATTTGGGAAGGAATCTAATAGCCATTAATTGCAGTTATAAGGTGATTCTGAAAAGGACTCCTACTCCTATCTATAAATACATCAATATGCAAGGGATTGAAGGGGAAAGAACACAAATATACAACTTGTACTCTCAATATTATTATAGTGGATTACTCTCTCTCTCTCTCTCTCCGTGGTTTTTTCCCAATTGGGTTTCCACGTAAATTCTTGTGTTCATACTTTATATTTCTTTATTTATGTTTATGTGAGTGTATTTCGTGAGTTTGATTTCACAACAATTACTCCATCAACCGTTGGCGCTATTTTGACCTGTCCTTTTGGATGATTTCGTCAGGCGTACAAAATCAGGCGTTAACATTGGCGTCGTTTGTGGGAACAAGACACTTGTTCTAGTGTCGATTTAAAATCACCGATTCACCGAAGGAGATAAGTGATTCTTTTTTATTAAAATAAATATATACTTGTACGTGTGTATATATGTATTATATCAATAGCAATTGAAGCATGATCGTAATTGATTATTGATGCAACTTTACATATTCTCTCACTTATATTATGCATGTAGTGGTAGTATTCACATGATGCATGTAAAATCTAAACATTAACACTTTGGTCCAGGTGATGATAAATCGGTACTGAGTCACCGCACCAGTAACGAATTCAGCCAGCGCAGGGATAAAAGTTTAGGCTTTTATATCATTGAAGTGCTTTAAAGGCGGCTTCGATTTCATCATCAACCACAGACTGAAGGAAATTCGGAGGATATAAATTCGGAGAATACAAATTCGGAGGATATAAATCCAGCGGATATAAATCCAGTGGATAAAAATCTCGGATAAAAATCCCGAGGATAAAAATTCCGAGAAACTTTTTGTATACTCTCTTATTTTAAGTTCCTTCTAAATAAGAGACTGGGGGGAAATGTTGGGATGTGATTATTTGGGTCTAGCCATGGTGCAACCCAATCTATTTAATGATCCGGATCTGGTGATGACCCATATGTATTTATTATGACAGTAGAAGAGTCCTTATTAAAATAGGATTGTGTTTCCTTATTTGGAGAGATAAGGAATCCTTTTCCTAGTTGGATGCAGGTGGAGGTTACTTCTATATATATGGCTACAAGCTAGGGTTTAGAAGGACACAAGAGATACAACACAAATACACAACTTGTACTCCCAATATTATTATAGTGGATTACTCTCTCTCTCCGTGGTTTTTCCCCAATTGGGTTTCCACGTAATTCTTGTGTTCATACTTTATATTTCTTTATTTATATTTATATGAGTGTATTTCGTGAGTTTGATTTCACAATAATTACTCCATCAACCGTTGGCGCTATTTTGGCCTGTCCTTTTGGGTGATTTCGTCAGGCGTACAAAATCAGGCGTTAACATTGGCGCCGTCTGTGGGAACGTTTTAATGTCATTCAAACCACCAATTCCTCAACAAGGAGAACCAACTCAAAGGATATTGTATGATTAATTGGAATGCAACAGTGATACCGTGCAAGTCTGCAAGAGAATCTCAAGAAACCGTTGTTCGGTCAGTGGCATCATCAGGATGGGTTGATCGAAATTTTCATCATGTCTTCGGCTGTTTACTTTCGGTGGATTGAGCAACTTTGGGCTCCAACTTCGACACTAAAATCAGAATTAGAGTTCAGATTTCAGCGCACTTCAACAGTCTGAGTTGTTCACTTATAACACTTCGGGCAACAACAATCCTCTTCGGATAATTGTAATTTGCCTCGGACTATATAGCATCAGCTTCATCATGTCTGCGGTTGTCTAGACCCGAGGATAAAAATCCCGAGGATAAAAGTCCCGAGGATAAAAGTCTCGAGGATATAAATCCCGGGGATAAAAGTCCCGAGGATAAAAGTCCCGAGGATATAAATCCCGAGGATAAAAGTCCCGAGGATATAAATTTCGAGGATAAAAGTCCCGAGGATAAAAGTTCCTAGGATAAAAGTCTCGATGATATAAATTCCGAGTATAAAAGTCCCGAGGATATAAATCCCGAGGATAAAAGTCTCGAGGATAAAAATCCCAAGGATAAAAGTCCCGAGGATATAAATCCCGATGATAAAAGTCCCGAGGATAAAAATCCCATGGAGACTTTTTGAATAGTCTCTTATAAATAAGTTTCTTATAAATAAGAGACTGGGGGGCAATGTTGGGATAAGGAGGTTTAATTAGGACTCCTATTTCTAATGGGATGCAGTAGTAATAAGGTTGGTTCGGTTGATATAAGGTTGAGTCTTTATAACTTCGGTTGGTTCGGATGGTATAAGGTTGGTTCGGTTGGTATAAGGTTGGTTCTTTATCTTCGGTTGGTATAAGATTGTTTCGAATGGTATAAGGTTGGTTCGGTTGGTATAAGGTTGGTTCGGTTGTGATAAGGTTGGTTAGGGTTGTATAAGGTTGGTTCGGTTATGATAAGGTTGGTTCGGTTGTGATAAGGTTGGTTCTTTATATTTTCGATTGTGATAAGGTTGGTTCTTTATATCTTCGGTTGTGATAAGGTTGGTTCTGTTGTGATAAGGTTGGTTCGGGTTGTATAAGGTTGGTTCGGTTGTGATAAGGTTGGTTCTTTATATCTTCAGTTGTGATAAGGTTGGTTCGGTTGTGATAAGGTTGGTTCTTTATATCTTTGGTAGTGATAAAGGAAATTGTTTATCTATCTTATGAGTGAACAAGAGGAGTGGGGCGACGATATTGGGAGCCAACAATTTTAGTTCGGCACATGAAGTTCGGGCGTGATGTTTTTGTTGGGATATATTTGTATAGTCTCTCATTTATAAGTTTCTTATAAATAAGAGACTGGGGGCAATGTTGGGATGTGATTATTTTGGTCTAGCCATGGTGCAGCCCAATCTATTTAATGATCCAGATCTGGTGATGACCCATATGTATTTATTATGACAGTAGAAGAGTCCTTATTAAAATAAGATTGTGTTTCCTTATTTGGAGAGATAAGGAATCCTTTTCCTAGTTGGATGCAGGTGAAGGTTAATTCTATATGGCTACAAGCTAGGGTTTAAAAGGACACAAGAGATACAACACAAATACACAACTTATACTCCAAATATTATTATAGTGGATTACTCTCTCTCTCTCTCCGTGGTTTTTCCCCAATTGGGTTTCCACGTAATTCTTGTGTTCATACTTTATATTTCTTTATTTATGTTTATGTGAGTGTATTTCGTGACTTTGATTTCACAACAATTACTCCATCAACTGTTGGCGCTATTTTGGCCTGCTGTTTTGGTGATTTCGTCAGGCGTACAAAATTTGGCGTTAACACTACTAATTCATTAGACTAAGCACTAATGACTACTCTAAAGTTATGTTTGTTTGTAAGAATTATAATTTTAAGACTATTAATTTTAGGATTAAATAATTTTAGTCATATGTTTGGAATAATTTAAAATAATCTCATATTATATTTGTTTTTTTCAGGATTAATTAAAGGATTGGATAAAAAAAATATCGTTTAGATTATTATACTCTTACTAATAATAACATATTTTAAACTATAATTTAAACTTGTTTATACATCAAAAAATAATAAACAATGATTACATTCATATATAGTCATACTATGTAGTTAGATGGGTCAGATCATGTTATTCAACATATGACTTACTTTTAAATGCGATAAATTTTTATTTTTTTTAAAAAAAAGACCGTGTTGCTTCATTTTTTTTATTTGTAGTATGCATAAAAATAATTTCAGTAATTTTTTAATACACGAACGGAATAATTTATTGACCACTGATTTGGATTACTGTGGCAGTAAATATTAATCACATGGCCACTGTTATGTTAGATTTATTAATTCATGATTAGATATTTTAATTTACAACCCTTTTCCAGACCCATTCATTGATAAATGCTGATTCAGGTAAAAGTTTTTCAAACATAACCATCCAGCTTCCCAGAAAATACACTTAATTGGCTATGACATTATGAACAGTCATAACAATTGCAGTGAAAGTAGGAATATAGTTTTGATTACTAGATTCTCGTTTGCCAAAATATATATGATGAATGTTAAGGATAAACTAATCATATTAGAAAAAAATAAAGACTAGTAATTATGTTCATAAATTTTTAATCCCTCCTTATAAAATTATAATAACTAACTAGACATGATATTAAATAATCTATCCTAAGTCATTTCCTAAAAATTTTGTGAAAATAATCGGATATGAAAATACCGAACCTCCTTCCTCTACTACTATTAATATTATAAGAAAATTGATAATTTAATATATATTTTTGATATTTTTCATAGTATTCTCTCACATGACAAGTAATTTTTTTTGTAATTTTAATTGGATTTACAGCCTTACGCCCTTACCAGCACCAGACACGGACAGGACTACAGGAACGGGAAGATTATCCAATCCCGTAGCTGGTTGGGTATGTAAATGTTACCAATACTTCTTATTATAATCAACCTATATAGATTATCCAATCCCGTAGCTGGTTGTAGTATGTATAGATTTATTCTCTTGGTCGCCTCGTCGGAATATTCAAAGATTTTGCCGGCGTCATTATGAAGTCAAATTAGTCCCTTACTATTTCTGATTAGAATACTTTTTCTTACAAAGAAATCGCTTTTACCCGAAAAAACCTCTGAAAATCATTTTTATACTTTTCTTCTTGCTCTCATCTTTTTAAGCACTTCTCAAAACCCCACCAGCCCTGCAATCGCAAAAATAATCCAGCTTATTCTGTTCATGGAACCTCCAGAGAGTGACACCCCCGTTTTCGAATCCGCTGAGAAAATCATCCTCCAGTGGGATTCCACGGTGTCGGAGGAGGCCAGAGAGAGAATGATATTTGACGGCGATCGTCACGAAATCGATACCTACTTACAGGCCGTCGATGAAGTCCAACGGTCAATGGAATCAACCACAGAATCCGACGACCAGAACAAAACCAACAGCGCCATCCAGATAGCCATGGCCCGCCTCGAGGACGAGTTTCGCAACATATTGATTGTGCACACTAGTCCGATCGAGACCGACTCTCTAGTCGATCCCAACTCGTCGACTCACTCTTCGGTCCGAACAGATAGTATCACCGGCGCCGACTTACCGGACGATAATTACACAGACGACGATTCGATCAGCAAAGATGCCGAACTCCAAGAATTTGGTGCAATACAAAGCAGTAGAAGTAGCGGGAGCTACAGATCTACAAACAGTATACGAGAGCTCGATCTTGTACCATTCGAAACTGTTACTGACCTTCGTAGTATAGCAGAGAGAATGATAGCTGCAGGATATATACGGGAGTGCGTGCAGGTGTACGGAAGTGTACGGAAGTCTGTATTAGACTCGATTTTCCGGAGACTAGGAGTTGAGAAATTGAGTATTGGTGATATCCAGAGGCTGGAATGGGAAGATTTGGAGACGAAGATTAGGCGATGGATACGAGCTGCAAAAGTATGCGTTAGAATTTTATTTGCCAGTGAGAAAAGGTTATCGGAACAGATATTTGAAGGTTTAGGATCGGCGACAGATGATGCCTGTTTTGTGGAGACAGTTAAAGGCCCTGCAATTCAATTGCTCAATTTCGCTGAAGCAATTAGTATTAGTAGGAGGTCACCGGAAAAGTTGTTTAAGATCTTGGACCTTCACGATGCTTTGTCTGATTTATTGCCAGATGTTGATATTATTTTCTCATCCAAATCATCGGAGTCAATTAGGGTTCAGGCGGAGGAGATTTTGTCGAGGCTGGCGGAGGCTGCTAGAGGGATATTATCTGAATTTGAGAATGCTGTTCTTCGGGAGCCTTCAAAAGTTCCCGTTCCTGGAGGTACAATTCACCCCTTGACTAGATATGTGATGAATTATACAAGTTTGATATCTGATTATAAGGAGACTTTAATTGAACTGATTGTGTCCAAGCCGGCAACCGGGTCTAGATACTCGGAAGATTTAACTATGCCGGATATGGATTTTGGGGAACTTGAGGGGCAAACTCCGTTGGCCCTTCACTTGATATGGATCATTGTTATTTTGCAATTCAATTTGGAGGGTAAATCCAAGCACTATAAGGATACATCTTTGGCTCATTTGTTCATTATGAATAATGTTCACTATATTGTTCAAAAGATAAAAGGGTCTCCTGAATTGAGAGAAATGATTGGAGATTATTATTTGAAGAAGTTGACTGGGAAGTATAGGCAGGCTGCAACTAGCTACCAGAGAGCTACTTGGGTAAGGGTGTTGCATTGTTTGAGAGATGAGGGTTTACATGTGAGTGGTAGTTTTTCCTCTGGGGTGTCCAAGAGTGTGTTGAGAGAGCGTTTTAAGACCTTCAATGCCATGTTTGAGGAGGTTCATAGGACTCAAGCTACATGGTTGGTGCCAGATACACAACTTCGTGAGGAGCTTCGCATATCCATATCTGAGAAATTGATCCCCGCTTACAGGTCATTTCTTGGCCGTTTCAGAACCCATATAGAGAGTGGGAGGCACCCAGAGAATTACATCAAGTTCTCGGTTGAGGATCTTGAAACTTCTGTCTTGGATTTCTTTGAGGGATACCCAGTGTCCCAATACCTAAGGCGAAGATCTGGGTGAAAAGGTTAACTGAGTTTACCTGTTAAGTCTAGGACAAAATTCTTTAATTTTTTTCCTGGAGTGTTTGGGTGATTGGTTGTAGGTATGCTGGGATTTCCTGAGCTCTCAAACTCTTTGAGAAGATCACCATGAAAATTTGTGAGGACAATGAAAGAGATCAATTTACTATGAATGATCAGTTTTAAGTTCTCCAGAGTAGCAAAGTCCTCTCTGCCTGAATACTTCTGGCCCTGTAAGCATGTCATTGTTTGCTATATATCATTAATAAGTTTAATTACAATTGTGTTTTGTTTCATTTGTTCATATGGAAATTGATGTGTGTTTTACTCTGATGTATTTACATGAAATTGTGATTTTTAGAACACATAATCTAGCTTAAGCTTTGGAAACCTCCAAAAAGTTGGGAAATTTTGTAACATTGACAATTCTGATTTAGCATGAGGATTTGTTTGGTAATGCAGCTTTTAAAGGTTTTCTTTAACAAAGGATCTCATAGGGAGTATATTTCATGAAATTACTCCATTATTCAGCAAAGAGAAAAGGCCTGGGAATTGTAATTTCAGATATGTATTGTCATAAGAAGAAAGGCCGTCGTCAAAGTGAAAATTTAATGGATGTCAGCTGTCTTGAAATTTTTGAGGACCGGTTGGATCTAGTTGAAAACTAATTGAAACTTTAGCTTCTCTAGTCTAGCAATATCTTTCCCATCCTTGGAGAACTGAGTGTTCTAATTACTAAATGGCTTCTGGTGTTGACTTCTGCATAATTCCTCATTTGGGTGAAGAACCGGATATTGCATGCTATATAGTAAGCTAGAAATCTGTATAGATGAACTGCGTTTTCTGATCATGGAGCCATCTCAAATAAAGTCTCCGTTCACCAGAGACAACTCTCGGTTTCACCTAAAACCTTGCCTTGTGACTCTACTTCCTCCTTCACTTGAACAAATTTAAGTTTGAAGTATTTGGTGAAAGTAGTCCTTTTCTATAGCAGATGCCAGCTGTTTGCGTGATTGAAAAATTAGATCTAGTCAGATGTACATATTCCGGTTTCAAGTATATCTGAATAAGACACCTCTTTGCTTTGCTTCAATGGTGTATAAGATGAACTGGAATATAGAGAAAGAAATGGAGCAAAATTCCCATCTAAGCTATTCCCTCCGTCTCATAATAACTGTCGCTTTAGCTTGATGCACATGGATTAAGAAAGTCATTTAGTGCTATCATTTATTAATTAAAATTGGTGTGAAATTTTATCACTATCATAGGGAAAATTTTTTTAGGACAATTAGAGAAGGTATGGGTGATATAGGAAAGTAAATAATTTATTCTCCTAAAAAGTTGTAAACGACAAATAAATTGAAAAAAAAAAATTTCTTTCTAAAAGGACAGTTATTATGGGATGGTAGTAATTAATAAGGTAATATAAAAGAAAAGAGGACAAGTATGGTGAAGTGTGCATCACCACTAATTTAGTTAAATGAAAAAGGAATATCTATCCAATTGACTGATAATTTGTTGAATGGAAAATCAAAGTTGCGTATGCAGAATAATAATAGTAATAATCGAAATAGCAACGTTGACGTGATGGAATGAATGAGATGTCCATTATGATACGGCGGGAGCAGTTAGTTTCCTAAAGCCAAGCTAATAGACTCTAATTTCTTTCTTCAAAGGTTTATGTATAGAAAAATGGATTTGGTATTAGTGGGAGTAGAATAAATAAAGGAGTAGTCTTGGTCTTGTTCTCTCTTACGTGGAGTAGTTAACAATTAGCACATGATGACTCGCAAGTTATGGCGTCTCTGTCAAGTTGGTCAACCAGTCGGTATATATATTCCACTCCTTTAAAAGCACGTGTTAGCCTCCAAAGACTTTTCGCCTTCCATAAATTTTTATTCTTATTTTTATACTCTGAAATGACTTGGGTTCAAAAAGTATTAATCCATTTGTAGATTAGGAGACGCACAAAGAAGGGCAAGAATCATCATTTAAACTGTCCTTTCAAAACACAGACAAAAGCAGAAGGTATAAGCAGCTACTGATACATTTTCAAAAACAAATACCATATTACATGATGGAAACAATAAGCTATATATACTTTCTGACGCAGTTCAATCCCGTTGTAGCAACCGATGGCCACTAAAAAAATCCAATTACACATACGTGCGCACGTAAGATTGATAAAAAAGGAACAACATACAACAAAAAGACAACGTTTTCTGCACATGTACTTGTCCTTGTCCCACCTTATAAATCACTCTGTCTTGTCTTCTTCCAAGTCACCATTGGACAATCCATTCCCACCATGCACTTGTCTGACTTCAGGACTCCGGGCATCCACTGAAGGCACAGGGAATGGTTTTATGAGTGTCAAAGTATCATCCTTGTCAAACTCTTCACTTGCATCTTCAGAGTAGGCATATCTGTCAAATGTACAACTATCAAAATATATGCAGTTCAAATAGCAGAAATTTTGTAATAATAAAATCTGTACTGCATAATAAGAGAACCTGAGAGGAATTTTTCTTATTATTGTTTTATAATTATTGGAAGAAAAAAAATAACTCCATTGCTTTACCAAAAGTAGTAATATAAACCCAAACTCCAATGTGCCCTATATGACTCCTTTACCTCAACTAATGTCATAATGGTGATTTAGAGTGCCAATACCTTTTCCCTTTGTATGAGAAAATAAATATAGAAATCACAAGGCTGTGCCACCAATGTACGACAAAAATTGTGTAGTACCATCAACTGAAAAGGTTACCATCCTTGTTCTTTTTTAACCCTTCAATCCTTTACGAACAGGTTTGAATCCCAACTCAGTAGTAGTCACTACTGCAGTCCATAGTTTTAAGTGCTAGGCTGAAACAATCCTGTTATTATGTGCTCTGGTAGATACACACATTTTATGAGTAGAAGCTAGATTTTATTACCTCATTGATGTCTGTGATGGGGCCCAAAGAGCAGAGATGACGCAGAGGATTGAGAAAGATATGACTTGCCAGAAGGCAGGGATGATCCAGGCATTCTTCCATTGCTCATTGTACACATCAGTAGACTTAAAATAAAGCTGCAAAGAGAAAAAAACAAAACACAGCAATACGTAAATTACTTGCGTCATAATATACTACTTATAAAAGAATACTTTTATCATAATATGTGGCAGGATAAATAAGCTTTACAACATGATTTGTTAAATTTCTTTCTTGATAGGTATCTTAAACTAGCATTCCAGTGGCATGCTAACATCCATAAATTTAAATAATTTGATCAGATTTGACCTCACAATGCAGAGCTGGCAAAGATGATGTTAGTCACCATTTCAGAAGAAAGAGATGATGATAGTCAGTCTACCAGTTTTTACAAGGAAGTTAGTAATAGCACGTTTTTGTCTATTTTACGTGTTCTGCTTTATACAAGTCTGTATGACTATCTACTATCTCACTCTTTTCCTCATTCTAAGGATTTAATGTTAAGAATCTAGCTTAGAAAGCCAGAGATGATGCAAAAAGAACTTTAGCATGCCCCACATTTGTACTTTCTCCATGTTCTTCAGTGGTTTATTGTTAAAACACTTCATAATTCTTATATGTAGAAAAGTATGCACAATGTAAGACAAAACTGTACAATCAGTCTTGTCTATTTTACTAACTAAATACCTCATAGCATATCCATCCAACAGACACAATGACAGCTACAGCCAAAGCATTTGTGAACTTCCTGTAGATATCTAGTTTGGCCATCATTCGTCTAGCCTGTCACATCACATCAATAAAAAAACAAAATGGGATTGATTATGGTTAGAATCTCCCTGGTCCCTAGCACCAGTTGACATTTATGACTCAGATAATAGATATCATTTCAAAATGCACAAGCATAATTTAGGGTAGTTAAGCACCAGTTGACATTGATAACACAGATAATAGGTGCAACTTCAAAATGCACAAAATAATTTGTGTATTAAAACCCACTCACAGTTGACTTCCTCCTCTCATTGCCACAAAAGATTATACCCGATTTAAATCCAACTACAAATCCAGTTCCAACTACAACGACAATAATAGAAAATATGTTATAGAATAAATTTTAGGAGCTGCTGTTGTTGACTGCATTATATGTTTCAAAGATTTGAGAAAGTACCATGCTTAAATAAAAGAAAATACCACCAAGTAGGAAGCAAGAAGAGTTACATTGTCCATAATAGAAGTTACAGGCTATCTTATGCGCTCTTGTGGCAATTAAAAAAATAATAATAATAAATTCTAATATAGTACACAAACAAGGTCCAATGTCACTTCATTCTCACTATAAATTAGTCACTCAAGTTAAGGAATTCACTAGCCAGATGAGAACAACATTGAACCCATAAGCATAGAAAACTTTGTGTGTATAAAGCATTTTTTCTATCCTTATTTGGGCTTGATCCTCAAAGGTTCAACTTAAGATCAAAGTCTAAATTAAATGTGAAGAAAATATTCTTGAGAGGGGGATCAAGTACCTGAAGCTTATTCAATGTCGCAGAGAGGGAGGTGAATATCCAAAGAATGAAGAAAGCATCCAAGATTGCCACAGGAATATCGAAGAATAGTCTTGCCTTTCCCGAAAGGTCACTGATAGCACCAACATTTTCTACCAGTTCAAGCACTTCAGATGCTGTAAAGAAGGTTGCTCCAAGTATGATAACCTTCCTAGTGAGACCACCTAAGGTAGGTCTAACTACACCATAGCCCATAGAAACCATCAGGATGATCAAACGTGAAAAGGTGCGTTTCACGGTGCCGAATGTAACAGCCCATACTGTTATCCCAGTTGGTCGCACTCCAGTTTCACTGAATTCAGCGTAATCGAAATACCAAAAGGCCATCTCAAACATGCCCAGTGTAATAACCAGTGTTATACAATTCTGCAAATGAAGAACCTCTCTCCAGAATCTCGCATACTGAGAGAACCAAAAGATGCCTAGTAATATGAAGGCAAGAGACATGAACCAATAAAAGTTCATAAGTGGTGCCATTCTACCTGGTAGGTAACCAGTAGGATTTTTCCATATAGATTTTCCCTCAACAACCAGTTCCTTAAGAATCGGATCACAATGAATGAAATACAAATTATACATCCCAGTTCTTGTAATATGAATTGATCTTGGTTGCAACATTGATATTTCATCATCCACACCGAATGAGACGCCAAACACATGCGGCCAACCAGGATTTTTGGTAGATTGCCGGTGGATAATTTTACCCTGTCTACACACACCCAGTTTTGCAAGATCTGCCGTGCAGCACACAGCTCGTTGGCCGCCGTAGGCTGAGCCCCCAATTGTCTCTCGGTCGTCTACCTCAAAAACAACAGCATTAATAAACCCTGTGCTGAAGTTTGAGAGTTCTTTCGGCCTTCGAAATGTAACTTTTTCAAAACTGATTACCAAGAAAATAAAGAGCCGGAGTCAGCGTTTAAGTTAAAACGGATAAAACTTTGTATATGTTCATATAAGTAAAAGGTGCAAGAAATTGGATAAGAATAATTAGCCAAAACATCATAGAGCTTAAAAAATAAAAAATAGGTGCAGCTCAACAAAAAAGTACAATAATATGATGAAGGAGTTGGCTTGCTTTATTTGCGTAGGATGAGAGGCTTATGAAACTGTAAGCTAGTGAGTGAGAGGCTCATTCAATCTTTTCGTTTAGGTATGTAGAGTTTAATGTGGCCTAAAAATGAAACCATTGAATTGTTACAGCAATTAGGTCATTTAGTAGCAAACCACAGTCATGATCAGTCAAAATTGGTCGGATCTTCACAATTAACAATTGATTAACCAGAAGTAAAAAAGCACAACTAGTATCCGAAAGATATTTGTAAAATTGACCGGATGAAAGAATCTCCATTTGCATTTGCAGAAGGGGAAGAAGAGTGACTGGAACGAGAGGAGTAAATTCCCTCGGAGCCGCCATGAAGTACAAAAGCATTCCCTTTTCTGACGAATTTATTTCCACTGTACTCGTGTACAGAACCTTCACTAATTCTCACCAACCAAACAACACTCAATAGAAGCAGCACCGCCGTAAAGGAATCCACCGCCAGCGATGACATTGCTGTCTCCGAATTGAAGTCTACAGTACTAGTAAACGTGTCCGTGGAATATATACCCTGCGGACAGGCAGTAAGAGAGATCTGGAGACGAGAGAATATAGACGGAAAGGCTACTGTATTTCGTATGTGCTCTTCTAACTTTAATGAACCGTTTTGATGAAGTTAATTTTTGTGTAAGCGGTCAATTTGCTAATAGATCGATAACCGCCAATCTAATCCTAACTTTCCAAGCAAAGTAAAGTAAAATCTGAAATTCTACGCTAAAATAATACTCCCAATAAAGTAAGAATTTTCATAAAAGCATATTATTGTATTTTTCTAATAATTTTATCAATGTTAAAAGAAAGAAAATAACCCAAAAGAAAGAAGGATATAAATAATTATTATTTTTATTCATTTCTTTTAATATTTTAAACGAACGTAACATTTCTTATAAATTTTTTTTAGAAAAGCCAGGATGTAATTGACGAACAACCGACAGCTCCGACTGACTTGTTTTGGGCCGCAACGCGCGGAGCCGTCATCACATGCACTGTCCTCCTTCCCGCATTTAGTTTATTAACTAGATACAAACCCGCACTTTGCGGCGGAATTATTCATTTTGTTAATAATAAATTTATGCATGCAATTAATAAATTAAAATATAATAAGAAGATAGTAGATTGTTGTGCGATTATCAAATTTTAATAGCATATGTTATATAGTATTGCATTAAAATTTTATGCGCAAATACATATTCAAGTATATAATTAATCTGATCACTAAACCCTAGAAAATTACATAATAGTTGTGTGTGTGTGTGTGTGTGTGTGTATATATATATATATATATATATATATATATATATATATATATTCTTGATAAAAATGTTTATAATGTAACCAATATGGTTAAAAATGGATAACTCTTTCATTCTAAAGCACTAACAAATATTTAAAAATTAGCATGCACAATGTCATCGAATTGTTATATTGATATGATTGTTAGTGGTATATTTGAAGTCTGTTACACATTACACAAACCTCACCAAGCCTCAAATATCTGACACATGTACTTGATGCATTTTGAAGATCCATGTCTCGTATACGCTTATTTGCACCAGAATTCTAACATCCAAACGAAAAAGAAAACAGCAAAAGAATGTCTGTGAGACCCCAGATTTTATGAATAAATATTTAATTTTCTCGAAATAATTTTTTTGAATATTATGGTGTGGATTTGATATAATATTATAGTTGTGGGTATTATTTATAAATTTTGCAAAGTAAGCAAGTTGTTATAAAATATTCGTTTGGTCGGGGAATATTCGTTTTAACAGGGAATATTCTTACAACGACACAATCATTGGTGGACCCTACAACGGAATTATTGTCGGATTAAGAAAACGATAAAAATATTTTATTAAAAATAACGGCGGAAGTTTTACCATTGTTACTGTTGAACTACTCGGTAGTAAAAGTACAGTAATACGCGTGGTTGCATAGTAACACACGATATTGATTATTGATGCTTACGTGAGAATTCACTTAGTTTTGCTTATTATTTGGATTCCTATTTTGCCCATTTTTCAAAAGAATCGGTAGAAATTTTTTAATAAGGGCGGGGCCCATATGTGGGGGCCACATATGGGGCCCACATGTGAAGTATGAACCTGAAAATAGGGGTGGGAGAAAGTTTACGTAAATGAGGGGTAAAATATAAGGTTGTGTTTGATAAATTTAGAAATTAAGATCTGAATGATTATGATGTCTTAATAAATTAGATCATCTGAATGGTTATGAGGTCTGAATCTAAAAAATTGTTTGATAACAAAAAAGTAAGTTGTCTCTTAATGACACTATTTTACCATTTTAAAGGGTAAAATTTTATTTAATAATTTTAAATATACAATTTAATAAAAATGAGTGCATAATATTGTTGAATATATTTATATAAAAAAAAATTATCAAAAAAATTTCATTAAGAGGTACCTCTTAATTATTAAGATTTCATTTTCTGTCTTACCGATTAAGAGGCATTCAGAGGTAACAAAAAACAAAACAAACAGCATCATGCCTCTTAGCGAATAAGAGGCAGTCCATTAAGAGGCAATCAGATGTAAACAAACAGCACCTAAGAGTATGTAATGTGTGTGTGTGTGTGTGTATATATATATATATATATATATATATATATATATATATATATATAATGTGAGTGAAAAGTAGTGAAAAAGTGATAGTATGAGAGTGATGGGTGTAAGATGTGTGTGTGTGATAATGATGTGTGTATTTGTAGTGTTAGTGGAGGATGTTGGAAAAGGAGGAGTGTATTATTTATGTATTATATATGGTGTGAATAATTATATATATTTATAATGGGTGTGGTAAGTGGTGAATGTGGTGGATGGTGATATGTTGGTGGAGGAAACATGCGTGGCCATGTTGGAAGAAAAGAAAAAAAAATGAATGGGGATGGAGGGAAGAAGAATGAGATGGGAGAAAGAAAGAATTGGACGGAAGGTGTATTATTATGTATATTATATATATATATATATATATATATATATATATATATATATATATATATATATATATATATATATATATATATATATAGTTAAGTTTGAAAAATTGGGTAGAGGGATTAAGATGGATAATCACGGGTCTTCCACCCGTGATTTTTTTTTTCTTGCACATGTTATATAATATATATATATATATATATATATATATATATATTATATTTTATTTAAAATATTTTGCTTTAATTATAGACCGTCCGATTAAAGTAAATCAATCTGGACCGTTCATGAGTTAGTTACTATGCAGTCCATTTTCCTATAAATAGAAACTCATTCCTTCATTATTTCTTACGAATTCACTGAAACTCTGGAGAGAGAAATTATAAAGAAGTTATAGAAAAGTATCATACTCCTTCCCTACTCTTATATTCAGTTTATTTTACGGTAAGGGGTGTTATTCTTTCTTATTCATGAAGAGAACTTTTGTTATTCCATTTCTTATTATTCTGTTGGAATAACCTGTATACGCGGTCTACCCTATACTTGGTGACATTCTTTTATTATTCTGTTGGAACATCCTGTCTGTGTGTTTTACATCGGACCTGGTTCCGTTTTTATTATTATTCTGTTGGAACATCCTGTCTGTGTGTTTTACACCGGACCTGGTTCCGTCTTTTTATTATTCTGTTGGAATATCTTGTCTGTGCGTTTTACGCCGGACCTGGTTCCATTATTTATTATTCTGTGGGAATAACCTGTCTGTGCGGTCTATCGCATGCATGGTGATTTCTTTTGTTATTACATTCTTTATTATACTCAGTTGGTTAAGTTTTAACTTTTATACTCCATGAAATTTGTGGAATATCCTTGATAATTGCGTTTCATCCAGTATCTTTTCATGAAAATATTCTTCTAAGTATTCTTGAATTTTACTCCACAAAGCAGTATCATGTTGACAATTTGGACGTTGTTAATTCTTGGATAAATTAATTCTTAAACTTGTTTTATTGAATTCTTATATCATTATCATCATCCTCATGTTTATAAAATGTTGAAAGTCATCTGTGGCATGTAGTGCATAGATGGACTTGGTATGATTATGACTAGGGATTATTCGGTATAATCATGACCGTAATGTTACAAATGATGTGGTAAAAGTCATCATTGGCCCGTAGTGCATTGATGGACAGTTGTTGGCATAATCATGACCATTAATGAATACACGAATATCCTTGGCCGTAGTGCAGGGGTGATTCGATGATGTGGATTATTTTATTAAGCTGAGTCCCAGCGATCACAGTGTTGAAAAACTTTTTAAATCATAAAAGATAGTAGAGTTTATTTTCTACTTGACTCTTTTAATGGATTGTTTGTTCCGCTGCAGTTAAACTTGATGTCTATTATATTTTATCAGTTTAACATTGTTGAAGGCTAATGATAATTTATTCTGCATTATCTTAGTCATAATATTTCTTACTGGGCTAGTTGAGCTCACCCTTTCTTTCACTGTTCTCTTCAGGAAATGAGAACGTAGCTGGGGCAAGTCGGGAAACGGAGTGATGGTTCGAATGATAGAATTAGTTAGTAGTTCTCACTATTCTATGTAATTGTGTGTTAATAAATGTAATGAGGACTCCTTTTGAGTATGAATACTCTCTAAAAGATAATATTTGTATTCAAACTCACAATTTATGTTTTGTCGTATTGTACACGACAGTTGTATTATTAGTTGTATTTGAATTTTGTACCATGTAAGTGGCGACCCAAGATGGGTGATGCCTACCTAATTTTGGGGGCGTCACATTTGGTATCAGAGCTATAAGTAAAGAGCCCCGATCCTCTCGCTGGTGACTTTCTGTTGATGGGGGATGCACCGAAACCAGACTCTCCGTAGGGGACGCCGTTCTGCGGTGGCAAACTGATAGATACCACTGTGAGGTGCTGTCCACTGATGGGACATTTGTCACAGTTGGTATCAGAGCTTAGGGATATGATCCCTGGCTAAGATGTGAGAATAGAACTAGGAGGGGAGAGACGGGGAATTCCTTCGCTAGTATGACCTACCAGTATGACCTACCTAAGTTTATTTGGTATTTAATTGGTCGGTCAAAGTATATGGATAATATGTTATATGTTAATTAACCCTTGTTTCGTTGCAGTATTTGCAAATGGCATCCGAAAATGTTGAGATAATCAATGAAGCACATGAGACCATTGAATCACCAACGATTAATGCTCAGGGTAATGTGCAACCAGAGGACAATAATCCTCATGAAAACAATAACACCGATGAAATGGTGAATGATGAGATGGTCAGAGGCTTTATGCAATTCATGCAACAACAAAATAACTCTCGTACGGTCACCGCTAAGCAGTTCAAGGAGCAATTCATGCAACAACGGGCGAGAGCGGCTCCTATCCAAAATGCAGGAGGCAACAATGACAACCCACGGTTGGTCACCGCTAAACAGTTCAAGGAGCTGGGATCACCATAGTTTAAGGGAGAGCCAAAACCACTTATAGCGGAAACATGGATAAAGCAGATTACCAAGATATTTGATGTCTTGGGATGCTCCGAGGAGCAAAAGGTTTCCTTTGCCGCCTTTATGTTGCGAGGAGAGGCAGATTACTGGTGGGAATCGCTTAAGCGTACTCAACCTGCCGCACTGAAGATGTCTTGGGAGAAGTTCCAAGAGTTGTTCAATGACAAATACTTTCCCGAAAGTGTTCGTCACGTGAAGGAGGTGGAGTTCATCAAATTGGAGCATAATAATATGACAGTGTCGTAGTATGAGGCTAAATTTGCTGAGTTGTCCCGGTTTGCGTCCCACTTGGTGGATAATGAAGAGCGAATGACGCGAATATTTTTGCGAGGTTTGAAACTTGAGATACTTCAACATCTTATTTCTCATAAACTGTGTTTGTATTCAGATGTTGTGAATAGGGCTCAGTTAGTGAAGCGCGATAACGAGTCAACGCAACCAAAAGAGAGCAGTCGGCAAAATGATAATACCAGTGAGAGCAGTCATCGAAGCGATGACAACAAGCGTGGAGGGAATCAACAGGCCAGAAATGGTAACCACTTCGGTGGTAATCAGGGCCAAAACAATAAGAATGATCATTTCAAGAAGAGGAGATTCAACAATGATGGAAAGACGTCAGCACCAGCACCCGTTGTTAAAGAAGGAGAACGACCACCTATCATATGTTTCAAATGCGGAGGGGAGGGGCATATCAGTCCAAACTGCGCGATGCCGTCTAAAGCATGTTATAATTGTGGAAGAGAAGGTCATTTAGCTCGATTTTGTCGTTTACCAAAAACAAGTTCAGCCAAAATGGAGACACCAAAGGCCGTCCCAGAAAAGCCAAAGCCAGTAGTTTAAGAGAAAGCATTTTTTTTCGTGACGAGGAACCTGAATAAAATTATCACGGGTATGTTAGTCATAAACTCTTGCGAAGTCTATACCGTGTTAGATACCGGTTCTACTCACTCTTTTATTTCACCTAGTTGTGTTCAATGTTTGTACTTAACTCTGGAGAAGTTAGACTTTGATTTATCTATTGAAACTCCGTTGGGAGAAATCTTCGTTACCTCCACTATTTATAAATCTTGTTCAAATCAACACTTTCACGTTACCTGTCAATCTTATCTCTTTGAAAATGCTTGCCTTTGATGTGATTTTAGAAATCGATTGGTTAACTACTCATCATACTTCTCGTAAGGTGGTTAACTTTCATATTCCTAACCAACCTGTTATGCGAAATCAAGCAACCAAACCACTAAAGTCAATCATTATCATATCAAGCCATAAGTAAAGATCCCCGTTCCTTTCGTTGTTGACTTCCTGGTGTGGAGTGCACCGAAGCCAGACTTTCCGTAGGAGACGTTGAAATGACGATGGCAAGCTGATAGGTATCAATGTGACGTGTTATCCAAGTCTGGGATGAGAGTCACATTTTTGAATGATATTTCTATTGTTAATAAATTTCCTGACGTATTCTTGAAGACTTCTTAGCCTACCCCAGAGCATAAAATTGAATTTTGTATTAACCCCAGTACAAAACCTATTTCTTAAACCCTCAAATATTTCTTCAATTAAAACGAACGTATTATGCGCTAAAGACGTTGGCTCGAGCTGTTGAAGATTATGATCATACCATACCATCGTGGAAAAGCGAACGTGGTAGCTGATGCGTTGAGTAGAAGATCGTATGCGGTTACAAGTGCGAATATACGAACCCACGTGAAGATAACGAATATATGATTAGAATCGATTTTAATCGATAAAGTTAAAGCCGCTCAAGCTACACACCCGGAGCTGATGAATGTAAGAAGGTTCAAGAGGGCGTTATTCTAGAAGCAAGAATTGATAAAGGGAGGAAATCTCATGTCGTGTGTTCATAACGTTTTTTTATTCACGTATCGATGTTACGTAAATATGTGAACGGCCCGAACAACATTATTAATTTAGAACCGGACGAGATATCGGATGATTTAATGTTTGAGGAGATACGTGTTAAAATCTTGGATAAGAAGGATCATATTCGACGCTCAAAGGTTATACCTCAAGAGTTAGAATTTGAAGTGAAGTCAATGTATCCTCACCTGTTTGGCATAACAGGTATGTACGTAAATTTCGAGGGCGAAATTCCATAAGGAGGGGAGATTGTGAGACCCCAGATTTTATGAATAAATATTTAATTTTCTCGAAATAATTTTTTTGAATATTATGGTGTGGATTTGATATAATATTATAGTTGTGGGTATTATTTATAAATTTTGCAAAGTAAGCAAGTTGTTATAAAATATTCGTTTGGTCGGGGAATATTCGTTTTAACAGGGAATATTCGTACAACGACACAATCATTGGTGGACCCCACAACGGAATTATTGTCGGATTAAGAAAACGACAAAAATATTTTATTAAAAATAACGGCGGAAGTTTTACCATTGTTACTGTTGAACTACTCGGTAGTAAAAGTACAGTAATACGCGTGGTTGCATAGTAGCACGCGGTATTGATTATTGATGCTTACGTGAGAATTCACTTAGTTTTGCTTATTATTTGGATTCCTATTTTGCCCATTTTTCAAAAGAAACGGAAGAAATTTTTTAATAAGGGTGGGGCCCATATGTGGGGGCCACATATGGGGCCCACATGTGAAGTATGAACCTGAAAATAGGGGTGAGAGAAAGTTTACGTAAATGAGGGGTAAAATATAAGAGTATGTAATGTGTGTGTGTGTGTGTGTGTGTATATATATATATATATATATATATATATAATGTGAGTGGAAAGTAGTGAAAAGTGATAGTATGACAGTGATGGGTGTAAGATGTGTGTGTGTGATAGTGATGTGTGTATTTGTAGTGTTAGTGGAGGATGTTAGAAAAGGAGGAGTGTATTATTTATATATTATATATGGTGTGAATAATTATATATATTTATAATGGGTGTGGTAAGTGGTGAATGTGGTGGATGGTGATATATTGGTGGAGGAAACATGCGGGGCCATGTTGGAAGAAAAGAAAAAAAATGAATGGGGATGGAGGGAAGAAGAATGAGATGGGAGAAAGAAAGAATTGGACGAAAGGTGTATTATTATATATATATATATATATATATATATATATATATATATATATATATATATATATAGGTAAGTTTGAAAAATTGGGTAGAGGGAGTAAGATGGATAATCACGGGTCTTCCACCCGTGATTTTTTTTTCTTGCACATGTTATATATAATATATATATATATATTATATATATATAATATTATATTTTATTTAAAAGATTTTGCTTTAATTATAGACCGTCCGATTAAAGTAAATCAATCTGGACCGTTCATGAGTTAGTTACTATGCAGTCCATTTTCCTATAAATAGAAACTCATTCCTTCATTATTTTTACGAATTCATTGAAACTCTGGAGAGATAAATTATAGAGAAGCTATAGAAAAGTATCCTACTCCTTCCCTACTCTTATATTCAGTTTATTTTACGGTAAGGGGTGTTATTCTTTCTTATTCACGAAGAGAACTTTTGTTATTCCATTTCTTATTATTTTGTTGGAATAACCTGTATACGCGGTTTACCCTATACTTGGTGACATTCTTTTATTATTCTGTTGGAACATCCTGTCTGTGTGTTTTACACCGGACCTGGTTCCGTTTTTATTATTATTCTGTTAGAACATCCTGTCTGTGTGTTTTACACCGGACCTGGTTCCGTCTTTATTATTATTCTGTTGGAACATCATGTCTGTGTGTTTTACACCGGACCTGGTTCCGTCTTTATTATTATTCTGTTGGAATATCCTGTCTGTGCGTTTTACGTCGGACCTGGTTCCATTATTTATTATTCTGTGGGAATAACCTGTCTGTGCGGTCTACCGCATGCATGGTGATTTCTTTTGTTATTCCATTCTTTATTATACTCAGTTAGTTAAGTTTTGACTTCTATACTCCATGAAATTTGTGGAATATCCTTGATAATTGCGTTTCATCCAGTATCTTTTCATGAAAATATTTTTCTAAGTATTCTTGAATTTTACTCCACAAAGCAGTATCATGTTGACAATTTAGACGTTGTTAATTCTTGGATAAATTAATTCTTAAACTTGTTTTATTAAATTCTTATATCATTGTCATCATCCTCATGTTTATAAAATGTTGAAAGTCATCTGTGGCATGTAGTGCATAGATGGACTTGGTATGATTATGACCAGGGATTATTCGGTATAATCATGACCGTAATGTTACAAATGATGTGGTAAAAGTCATCATTGGCCCGTAGTGCATTGATGGACAGTTGTTGGCATGATCATGACCATTAATGAATACACGAATATCCTTGGCCGTAGTGCAGGGGTGATTCGATGATGTGAATTATTTTATTAAGCTGAGTCCCAGCGATCACAGTGTTGAAAAACCTTTTAAATCATAAAAGATAGTAGAGTTTATTTTCTACTTGACTCTTTTAATGGATTGCTTGTTCCGCTGCAGTTAAACTTGATGTCTATTATATTTTTTCAGTTTAACATTGTTGAAGGCTAATGATAATTTATTCTGCATTATCTTAGTCATAATATTTCTTACTGGGCTAGTTGAGCTCACCCTTTCTTTCACTGTTCTCTTCAGAAAATGAGAACGTAGCTGGGGCAAGTCGGGGAACGGAGTGATGGTCCGAATGATAGAATTAGTTAGTAGTCCTCACTATTCAATGTAATGGTGTGTTAATAAATGTAATGAGGACTCCTTTTGAGTATGAATACTCTCTAAAAGATAATATTTGTATTCAAACTCACAATTTAAGTTTTGTCGTATTGTACACGACAGTTGTATTAGTAAGTTGTATTTGAATTTTGTACCATGTAAGTGGCGACCCAAGATGGGTGATGCCTACCTAATTTTGGGGGCGTCACAATGTCTCAGTTTCGGTTCTCAGACATGAAGGGAAAGCACATGTTACATGCGAAAACTGAAAAGTACGAGAATTAATAATTATGTTGGATCTTCATGTCAAACAAGCACCATGTTCAAAAACATAGCAGTATAGCATCGTGTCATACATAACACAAAGTTATAGTTAAAGAACGAATACATTGCCTCATTAGTTTTTTTGTCAATTTTTGACAATTGTATAGGCACTCACAGTATTACCATAATGGCAAAAAAAATATATTATTGATGATGAAAATGATTTACCAGATGCTAGTACTTAACAAATCATGCAAAGCCACAATCCATATAATAGAATGCAATAAATGAAGAAGTCATAAATATAAACACCGTGGGATATAGTCCTCAAAATGAAGCCATAGCTCCTCCCATTGAATGCATTGTCCCATAATCTGAAGGTTTTTATATAACTCATTTGCACTTTCAATAGTATTTAGAATTGTAGGGCACAAAATTTTGTTGTGCTAAGCAGGATAAAATCCATGATGCACCTGAAATAATGCAAGAAGCATGACAACAAAAATTTAACTCTGCCAAGAACTGCATACACTAAATTCATTGTCACATTACCATTGAACCATAAGTACCAGGATTATCACATTTAAGCTTCTTCCAGTTTTGATCTTTTTAACAATCGTTGCAATCTTATAAATATTTACGACATGAATCTGGACAATAGTGAGATATAAGAATTTAGACATACTTAATAGTTGATTTCAACATTTTCTAAACTATCAACCAAATAAATAATTATCTTTCCACAACTCTTTTATAGGAAATAGTATTGTCCGAGATAAAAAAAGTCTCACACTTAGCTAAAAATTCATGTGTTTGTCGGATTGAAAACTAACATAACATAAAGGAATTTAGCTCCTATATTAAATAAAAACGAAAAAAATTTATGTAAAACACATACGAAATGGACTTACATAGAATTTCAAATACTGTCATCCAAAAAATAAAAAACAAACTTATTATACTCTTATTTAAAAGTTTTTCAATGGTTATACATGAATATATATACACAGACAAAAAAATGAATATACATAAACTCTACTCAGTACATGTATTAACAAAATTTTGAGTTGAATGTATAATAAAAACTAAACAATTTTGTAAGGGGTAGTGTTGAGAGTTTGTCGGTTTATTTTTGTCTTTGTAACTGGAATTTGGCTCGATCGAGATAGCTTTGTAAATGCATATCATAGATTTACCTAAAAAGATTCAAATAGATTATAGTAAAAATTTCATGAGATATAATAATAAAATAATCAGGGTTTACACTAATAATGAGCAGTAAAAAGATAATAGCCAGAAACAGTCAAACCTTTCTATATTAAATTGTGAAAAACTTTCTGAAAAACTACTTTCTTTGTAGTATTGTATGTTTGTCCATCTTTGTCACAAATTAGTATTTTTACTCCACTCTTGCTTGTAACTCTTGATACTGCTACATACAAGTGGTTATGACTAAAAATTGGACGTGACAGATACAGTCCAACATGTGAGAGAGATTGTCCTTGGCTCTTATTAATTGTCATGAAAAAGCAAACAACCAAAGAAAATTATCTATGTTAGAATTTTAAAGGTAATCTAATGTTTAACGGTGTTAAGACCAAGCGAGGTATGAAAACTCTATGTCCAAAATTGCTGACTGAAATTACTTTTGCTTCTATCAGATGTTTTCCCAATTGAGTTACTATTAATCTCGTGACATTGTACAAACCAGATCACTGATCTATATACAGGAACCCCAATCTTCAATGTTATCTTGTGGGTTGACATTCCAGAAGATGTAATGCTATTCAAAAATTATAGGGTGTAAATGCCATCATAGCTGTTTGAGTTTTTATCAACCTTACATAGGACATCTTAGATATGGTACTTCATCACCTGGCCATAAATATATCACATATTCGTTCACCTTATTTATAGCATCAAGTGTATGAGCTAGGATGACTTGGTCTTGGAAATAAAAGTCATTCTCAAAATTTTCCAATAAATTAGGATATGTGATATCAACAATTGATGCAAGGGGATTGATCGGATATTTGATAAGAAAATTAGGATAAATAATGGAGAGTAATGATAATAGCTCAGTAATGATAATATCATAAAGTAGTGATTTTAGGAAATAATAATTAAATTAGAAAATATAATATCAAAACAGTTTACATTACCAAAATAGTTTAGTTTTGTAGTGATTTAGAGGATTATACATTTAAAATATTAATTTGGGATTAAAAAAAGTAGTGATTTTAGTAGATAATAATTAATTTAGTAATGATAATATTAGAACAGTTAACATTATTAGAACAGTTTAGATGTATAGTGATTTAAGGGATTATAAAATCAAAATAATAATGTAAGATTAAAAAATAATGGTTTTAGAAGATAATAATTACGTTGTGATAATATAAAAATTGTTCAGATTGAAAAAATAGTGATTTAGTGGATTATAAAATCAACATAGTAACTTATGATTTGTATTATTTGTTATTTTAATTTTGTTTTAAAAGCTTTAAATTGTATAATATTATTTTGTAATATAATTATAAATGGTATAATATTATGTTGTAATATAATTAAATTAGTAATGATAATATCTACACAGTTTAGATAAGTAGTGATTTTATTATATATGTTTATTATAATATTATACCATATATGTATGATATACTGTATGGTAAAATTATGAATGTTAAAATATTAGAAAAGTAATTATTTTAGGATATAATAATTATGTTTTAACATAATTAAATTAGTAATAGTTTAGAAAAGTAGTGGATTTTAGGGTTTATAAAATAAACATATTAGTGCAGGATTATATATATGTATGATAATGTATGGTATAAGATTATAAATGGTATATAATACTGTAAAATTCTAAAAAACGGATTTATTGGGTTGTCACTGTTAGTAATATTGGAACTTATATATATGCATTGTATAATATTATAAAAGGTATAATATTATAAAATTCAAAAACCAGTGTAATTATGTAACAGTTGACATTACCAAAAAAGTTTAGATTTATAGTGATTTAGTAGATTATAAATTCAAAATATTAATTTGGGATTAAAAAAATAATGATTTTAAGAGATAATAATTAAATTAGAAAGGATAATATCAAAAAAGTTGTCATTTTCAAAACAGTTTAGATTTGCAGTGATTTAGGGATTATAAAATAAAAATATTAATTTGGGATTAAAAAATAGTAATTTTAGGATATAATAATTAAATTAAAAAGGATAATATCAGAACAGTTGACATTACCAAAACAGTTTAGATTTGTAGTGATTTAGTGGATTATAAATTTAAAATATTAATATTTCAAAATTAATATAAAAATATAATGAAAAATCTGAACCTTAATGGTTCATAATATAGAATTATTTAATTGGTATATTAAAATAAATATGGAAATATCGAAATTTTAATTGAGTCTAAGCTTACTTTCAAACTACCCGATTTAATTTGCAATTGGTCTAATTAATTAATAGATCATATTTCATTACTTAAGAAGCGGTCAATGAAATGGTAATGAGTTGTCTATCCGAGTTGTTAAAAGAGATTAATTTTTTATTCATTTCGTTCCATATTAAAAGTTTCTATTATTTAGTGAATTCTGTTTGAATCATTTCCTTAAGAACCATGACTTCTTTATTGGAATAAATCAATTTGTAATAAGTTGATTGAATGTTATATTCCATAAAAATTATAAAAAAATGTCGATTACTTTGTTGATTGAATCCTTCAAGGATTTATTTTTTAAGTAGCATAATTCAATTGGATGAAAAAGTGTTGGTTGCGTAATTGGCACAAAGAATAAAATAATAAATATGAAAATATTTTAAAATGTTAATTTTTAGTACTTTCAATAATTGATGGAGTTGGTTAGAAAATAAGTTTTTAAAAGATTTATTATCTTTCATATATCTAACCAATATTATTTTCATAAATCTTGGGATGAGTTTTATATTATTTAAGTATTCCATAATTTATTAATTGATTGAGTTTTCCATAAATTGGTTAAGCAAATAAATTTTCATATCTTTAGAATCAATTAGCGTGGTTCAAATAATTGGAAGAATTTTTAAAAACTAATAGATTGAAGTTTTAAAATGAATATGGAAATAATTTTTAATTGCATGGAATTATGAAAGTAATTAATTAATCATTGAATAAATTTATTAGGCACGTGAAAAGTAGGTAAAATAAATAAAAGTCTAATATTTAAGGAAATTTACTTTTCAAATAATTAAAATTAATTTTTCATAAAAAGCAAGTAGGTTCTATCGTGTTTAAATTGATCCAATCTGGTTGTTGCCTAAGAGAGTTATCTAATTAATGGATCCTAAAATAATGTGGTTGTTGATAATATCCATAAAATAAGGTGATCAGTATATAATATCTTAAGTAATTGTCAAGGGTATTTTTGTCAAAGGCAATAAGAAGCATTAATTAGGATGGACATGTGTTAAATTTATAGAAGGACATGTGTCAATATATTGTGTTATGTACTGTGATTTAGTATATATAATAGATTTTTTTTTATTTTTTTATAGAATAAAAAAATATTAGAATCTTAAATTTTTGATCTTAGATGACATAATATTAAATATTTTAATAATAATTTATGTCATAATTAATTAAATAAATTTATCCAACCAATATTATGTTGATACACATTTTTTAAGTTCAAATTTTGTGATTCTTAACACCACATTTTTATATGAGTGATGCTATAAACCCGAACTATTTTACAAATTGTTGATGTGACATACTCCACCTCAGCATATTGATCAACAAATTGCTTTAATATAGTTTTCGGCCCCACACAATATGCTAAGGTGGAGTATACCACATCAACAGTTTGTAAAATATTTGTAGAATAATTTGTATCACTAACATTATTCTTTTTATATAACCGTGAGGCCCTAATATCTTTTTTTAAAAATTATTATATCTCTAAGTGAAAATTCTAAAACTATAATTGTTTGACACCATTTAAATACTATAAAATTTAAATATTTAATATTACTCCTCGGTACACATTATGACTTCTAAGTTAGATCTATGCCACTCAAACTTTGAAAGCAACATATATGATAATTTAGAATGTAATGTTTAAATTTAAATTTGTGAATTAATTTTAAAAAATTAATATGTTTTTCTACTTTTGAAATAAAGGGAATATAACAATATTAAAATAGTTTTATCATTTAACTTCTTCAATATGGAAAATTTTATTTCTTGGGTACAAATATTAGAAACATCATATTGGTTATAAAGAGTCGTGCATTATTCTCCACGGGTTTATTCAGCAAGCAAAATTAATAATAATAATAATAAAATAAAATAATCTATATGATGTTGAACGCTCCAAGCTCCAAGCTCTGCAGACGACTGCGGTACTGAAATTATGTATTCAATTTCCCTTTTTACTGGAAAAAAGATGTAATTAAGCTCCAGAGTTAAATACCAGAGTGCCCCCCCCCCCCCCCCCAATTTTTGCCATAAATTTGCATTATTAGTGCAATACACACACTACATCTATAAAGAGACCTCAAACAACATTGCAGAAAGATCCATTAAACAACTTGAACATAATCTTCCCAACCTTGTGAAATAAATGTATTGTTGTGACATAGAACTATGCATGTTGACAAATCAGAGAAAAGAAGGCAGACAGAATCAAAATGACAATCCAACCCTAGTTAAATTTCCCAGGGTCCATCCATCATCCGCGATAATATTTGCAGAAGACATGGCATGAGCTCAATGCACAGTACAGAGGAGGACAGGATGTCATCAAAATACACATCAGTCCATATCAAGGAACTCCATCCTCTTTCTCATGGTACCTTTCAAATCTGTAGCCTCCCTTTCTGCCTTCTGTGCCTGTTTAAAGATAACATAGTATATCAGTAAATGTAGGAAAGAAACAGAAGCCAGATAAAGGAAAAAGTAACGACTGGATAAGCATATTACACAAGAAGGTTTTTACATATTTTTTCATTCCTAAATATAAAAACCAATACACTGACAGAAGCTTAATCGCTTCTGACCCAAATAATGGAGGGAAAAAATCATGCAACAACTTTTCCAAACAGGCATCCCTACCCATAAATAAAAAGAAAAGAAAAATACATTAACTGAAACCACTCGCAGTTAATCACTTGAGCAAATCTAAAGAATAAACAAAACGCAAAGGGTGGTGGAAGTGAAATTTTATGCATATCCCAGTCAAGTGTAACTTTTGAAGTTAAGTAGAAGGTTATGTTCCACTTCCATTTAACACAACCTTACAATATGTATAAATTTGAGATCTATACTTAGGTATCACGCTATGTGACTTCACTATGATTTATGAGATTCATTGGTAATTATAACGTAGGATTATTTCTATAAATCATGTTTTAAGATTATAAAAATGAGGGAGAACATAGGTATAAATATTTATAGCAGTCGGCAACTCGGCAAGTTAAGTAAAAAAACACCAGGACATACCGAAATATTTAAAAAATAGATTATAAGAGTAGTGCTATTATTATTATTATTATTATTCATTAATAGTAAATATTCATAAATAAAAAATTAATTCAATAAATGATGTCTATAGCTCAGTATCTTTCAAGGGCCTCATGGTTTTTGATCTGTCAGATGATTGCTTTTCATCATATGTTTGATCAGGACCACTAAAGGAGTACGTTGCGGTTACGAAGTCACTTATATTTCTAATTAGTCTATAATGCTTTGTCTCCTTGAAAAACAAAAGGAGGAAATCAGAGTATATTATTCCATAACATGGACATTCTGATAAAGAAACCATGGCTAAGATATATAGATATTACTGAAATTACACAACCACTGCAAGGAGGAACTCCACACAAGGAAATGACAAGATCAAGCTGAGCAATTAGCCAGTAAATAAGAGGCCGTCACCACTTATCATGTTATAGTTTTATCTTCACAAAAGTACACAACACAACACTTGCCCTTTTTATCTCCGCAGGTGAAACACGAGTCATGTGCGGGGGAAGTTCCTCCTTCTCCAAGTCCTAAACAATCAGGAGCACAAGCACAAATTAGGAAATGAGAACTTAAATATCAATACATCTTTTTTACAGAACAGAAGCAATAAGATTTTGTACCAGTTCGCCAATTAAAACAACATTCTCCCCACGAATTACATAAAGACCCAATAGAATGTCACAATAAAGTTCACCAACAATCACTCGCTCACATGCACCTTCAAGAACAGCATTGGCTACAGTAACATACCAATCATTGTCAGTAAACTAAACTTTGAAATATTAGGATGAAAAACTTAATTAAATACAAGGAGAAATTGCTACCAAATTGATCAAAAGAACGAAGTATTCCCAACAGTTTTCGACCATCTCGCAGCAAAACAAGAAGTTTCTCTGCACAAAATATGAGTTTAAATTATAGAATCGTAAACCAGTTCGTTTCCTCCACTAATTAAAAAGAACTGCACCTTTATATGGCATAAAAATGGGGTAGACAAACTATCTGCATCTATCTCATTATCGAAGTATATACTCATCTGTTAAGAACGTCCTTGATTATTACGTACATAATCAATTTCTAATATTCTAAATCTGACCATGAATTTTTCATCATAATAATATGTTTTGACAACAAGTTAAATGTAGATTAAACTATATTTTTAACCCTTGGATGTTTTGTATCCATTCATATGGCAATATTATAGTCAGATGTATCCTATTAAGCCAAGTTGACCTGGTCTTTCCCCATATATAATAAGGTTGGACTGTTAGAGGCTAAACATGGTAGAAAAATTGGTCACTAAGGTATCTTCCTCGAAAGTTTTTTTTTTTTTTTGGATTCATCCTCACAGTTTTGCTTAATCATGACCGCAACTAGTCTTCATGCTTCATTTGGTAAACAAATCAAGAACACATAATTTTGAGACCAAGTACTAATCGGTATATCTATCATTAATTTCAATAGTTCACATTAAAAAAGACCAACATTGAAAATTTATAATACTCCTTCTCTCTTATTTCATAATTACATACTAGAAGTAAAAGAAAGAACCATGGAATATTTAAGTAACAAGATGATAGTCAACCACCAACCTTTAGCGAATGGGAAAATGGAAAAAAAAAAGAAAAAGAAAAAGAAAAGAAAAATAATAAGAAGAAAAAGAAAAAGAATAAGAGACAATTCAAACTAATCCCTTGACCTAAATAATACCATTTTAACTACTTCATAAGTTGATGAACAGAAATTACCTATGCACTCAACTTCTTCACAAGAAATTTCAGAATCACTAAGAATTTCAAATCTCGTGCGCCCACTCAAAAGAGAATTCACAGAGTATATAAAACTTAATGAAATCTCCACAACACGGACCCACAAAAGAAAGATTACAATTTGGAGACCAATTCTATAGTAACATAACAGCTTTTCAAATGGAGGCTATATATATAGAGGAAGGATAGAGAGAGAGCGCTTACTGTCAAGATAACTAGCAAGGGAAGTAGAGAGATAGATATCCTCCGGACCCGCCCAAGACATCTAGCTCAAATTCTTTCGGTGTCAGAAAAAATCACCGAAAAATCCTTCGAATTCGAAACAAATTGCATTGGCAGAAAAAGCTTCACTCTTTTTGGCCACAACCGACCGCTCCCCCTAAATCTTTATTTCTTCTTGGAAGGAGGAAAAAACCCCTAAAAATTCAAAGTCAAAAAAGAAAACTACCAACAAGGTAAGCTCTAATTGAAACAGAGGAGTTGTTTCAGAACTATGAAACTAGTAAAAAATTAAACCCTAAAACCTAACTCGGCTCGGACTATCCCCAAATCTGGGGAGGGACATTTAACGTGAGAAGGGAAGTTTCATTGTTCACTAAAAACTTAAAAGGCCGTTTGTCAAAGTTTGCTTTTGTTGACCCTTGAAGTTTTTTACTACTCTACAAGTGGCCACACTATTTAATAATTCCTACAACTGCATCCCAAACATCACACACTTTAGTTTACACTTCATTATCATCATCTGTTCTAAACTTCTAATACACCAGTACGGCTGTATACCACTACGCTTGTTTTTGGCCCCCGTCTGTCACAATTTATTTTAAAACAGATTTACTTTTTTTTGTTGACTTATCTTAAATACTAAGTCACTAGTAAGTTAGTAGAATATTAGTATGTTAGGTACATCTTTTTCTTGTAGCTTATTAGGCAAATAAGTTGAAAATATTTACTTAAAATGTCCAATAAATTATATGCTAAACACTCCGTACTCGAAAGATGAACAAAGTATAAATTTAATTTTGATTAAAAAAAATAAAAGTAGAAGAAAAAGAGTAAAAAAATAATAATAATTTATTTCCCACATGATTCATAAGTGCTGATTAATTTTATTTTTTTTATATTAATGAATTTTACTAAATGATATAATTTCTTTTTACTTTATTTTATATATTTTATTTCATCATTTTAAGAATAAAAATAATTATACTTTTGTTCATCTTTTTGAAACGGGAAGAGTATATAATAAGCACCTTATTTCCTCTTCTTTTGTATTTATTTATTCTATTAAGGGTATTGTACTCAACTTATACTTTAATTTACTCAAGTTGAAACATCAAACAAGCACTATTTTTTAATTTAGTTTTAAAAAATAAATTATTAGTTGTTTGAAATAAAATTGAAGAAACATAGCCTATGCAATCAGGAAAACATATAAATGGACTTAAACCGGAAGAGAGGGCTCCAAAAAAGAAATTCATTTCTCTCCATTTTAAAGGAGATTACCATCTGTTGGCTATAATACTTTTCATATTGGGTCAGGTCGAATGGACTCGTCTTTGGGACTATATTATTTTTATTATATTGGGTCAAATGATTTGGGCCCCGCTATTTGACTATGTTATTGGGCTTAGTCATTGGATTGGTCCATTATGCAGATTGTCTCTTATCATATCTTTGACCGGTAATCATCACAAAAGATAGTAGTTGACTGTTATGTCTGCCACCTTTCTGCATGACATTAATGAGGATGGGACTCCGATTACCGGCTATGAAAAACAGTGGTAGCAGGTAGGGAAGTGAGCTACATACTTTCGGCTGAGATGACCGGGAGTGGGGGGAGGTGTCAAGAGATAGTGGGTGGCACGGTAAACCGGGTCTTGATTACGTATGGGGCAAGGATCACACAAGGAAAAAGAGAGAGGTAACAAAACATTACACCACACACAATCATATTATCATTCTCGCTCAAGCACTAGACATTATTTTCCTCCATTGTTAACCTTGTGATCGCCTGTACTGACTCTCACGCCGGAGCTATCCCCCGACGGTCAGGCCGTCAAGCTTTTGGTGTTGACTTGTTGAACTGTGCAGGATTAGAGCGTTTTACGTGATTGGGACGCTGGAGAAGATCTTGGCGTTAACATTGGCGCTAGAAGGAGGGCTGAGTTCTAGTGTCCTGAGTATTTTTCAATCACACATTGTGGTCGTTCTACGTCGGTATTTATAGGGAAGAGTAGAACACCTACACCTGAGGGGCAACCGATGGCTGCCAGTGAATCAATACCACGAGTGTTTGTCAAGGATCGTTTGGGTCCTGCACTAAGTGTTCATGCCAGCACAGCGTCCAAACGTTCGCATGGAGATTTTCGTCCGAGGGCTGTGAGCAAAGCCAAGAGAAAGTTAGTTTTCACAGCAGAGAAAGGGTCTGGTCATGGTCGGAAACGAGTAGAAGGCATCTCGCCTAGAACTCGATACCGGGATGACCGAGACGAAAAGGCATCCCGGTTGGCTAAGATGGCAGACGAAGCAGATAGGGCCATGGAGGCACTTGTGAAGCAACGACAGGATATAACTGAGCAGATGTCCCGAAAGGCAGATTTGAGAGACGAAGCGTCCAGCTATGTCCAATCCGAAGAACGTGGGCATCGGAGTGGGAAAGAACCTGCTCATTCAGGGCATGAGTCTCGGGGTCAACCTCGAGAAAGAAGAAGATCCAGAAGCCCTACTCCTCAAAGATCGAAGAGGGCACATCACCCTGTCGGTTCTAAGGAGCAGGGTCGAAGCGAACGAAGAGGTCGATCCAGGGATCGTACTCCTGAGAATACGAAGAAGGCGCTCGTTGTTGCGCATTCCCACCACGGCAGCCGAGTTCAAAGAAGAAGCAAATCTAGGGGTCGTACACCAGAAAGTCCACCGAGGGTGTTCCGCTCTGTGGACCATCGTCATCGTAAAAGCCCCTCGAAAGTTAGGGGTTCTATGACAAGAGACCGGTCCACTCAGAGGAGGGAGGAGTCACCGAAAAAAGAAGCATCATCCTAATCAGAAGGCGTGGAGTATCTGGTTAAAGAGTTGAAGGAGCTTCGGAGGCAGCGTGCCGAGGTACAGAAAACGAAAGATACTTCGGGAAAGAAGGCATCCCCTTTTTCCGCGGAGATTCTAAAAGAAAAAGCTGACCCCACCAAGAAGTTGCCCCACATTGAAAGCTATGACGGATCGGGGGATCCCTATGACCATAGTCAGGCGTTCGACCGACTGATGGATTATTATGACTTTAGTGATGCTGCTAAATGTCATACTTTTGTCACGACACTCCGAAAGGATGCCAGGTAGTGGATGGAGACTTTGCCTTCGGATTCGATTTCATCTTGGGCGGACATGTGCAATAAGTTCCACGCTCGCTTTGGGAGCAACAAAAGGAGGGGGAAACCAACTGGCTCGTTGGCTCAGGTTCGACAGTATTCGAATGAGTCTTTGGGCCAATATGTAAAGCGATTCCGTGAAGCAGTCGGCCAAGTGACAGACCTGAACGATCTACAAGTCGTGGGACTGTTTCAGAATGGATTAAATCTGATCAAATCAGAGAAGTTGGTGAAGAAATTAATGTTTCACCACCCGAAGAGTCTCGCGGAAGCCTTCGACAAAGCGGAAGGTTATATCGTGGTAGAGGAAGCCATGAATAGCCTCAAACGCCCTTCTTCAGATCGGCTTAAGGAGACAGATCGGGACAGAACAGAGGGGGACCAGAGTAAGAATGAAGAAAATAAAGGTCGTCATGATGGCGGGTCAAAGAAATACAACAATAATTAGAGACAGGGCGGAGGATGCTCGTCCGCTCCAGCTCAGAGGGTAAATAGGACGTATGCTGCACTCAACACTGACAGGGCTGTTACCTTGGATCAGATTAAGAATCAACCTATCTTCGAGCCACCTCGAGATAACATTAAGCCCGGGAAAAGAAATTCTCGTAAGTATTGTGACTATCATCAAGCCTCGGGCCATGATACGAACGACTGTGCTAGTTTGAAAGATTTTATTGAGAGAAAGGTACAAGACGGGGCTTTAGTTCAGTATGTGGCTGCCAGAACGAATCAACAGCAAGATAGAGGACCTGTTCAGGCAGCCCAACCAGTACAACAAGTATTCCCCGCTCCTGGACCACCAGCTAGGCAAGTGATAGATGTCATCACTGGAGGCACTTCTGGCAAGCTTGTTGGAAAGAAGCGCCGAAGTTATCTGGATTCGGTCATGTCAGTGGCGGGTACCCTCCCGAAGACTGACAGACCCTTCCCAGGAACGGTAATCTCCTTTACAGATGAGGATTACCCTTGGGAAACCATCGAACCGCATGAGGGATCATTGGTGGTGACGGCGCAAGTGGGTTCGGTGGACATGAAACGAATGATGATCGACAATGGGTCTTCTGTGGATATCCTATATGCCCATGCTTATCAGAGGATGAACCTTGATGGGCAAAAGATGGAGATCGGGCAGAAGGCCCCATTATAAGGCTTCAGCAACGATCCAGTCAAAGTGGCTGGGACCATCGAACTGCCGGTTATCTTCGGAACGGCCCCCCAGCAGGTAGAAATTATTTGCAAATTTTATGTTGTACATGTAGATTCCGCTTATAATGCTATTTTGGGGAAGCCCACTTTAACTGCTTTACAAACTGTAACCTCAATCCCTCACTTCAAAATAAATTTTCTACGGTTCATGGGGTTGGAGAGGTGAAAGGAGATTTGGATCTGGCCAGAAGATGTTATAGAAATGTCGTGATCACTTCGGGAGTGGGGGTATCAAAGCAAAAATAGACCATGGCAATAGAGATCGAACCCTTCACGGAGAGCAGCTCAGAGCCGTTGGTCATGCCAGCTGAAGAAACAGAAGAGATAGAGCTCGTCCCGGGCAAGGCTAACAAGACGGTGAAAATAGGTTCGGGTCTGCCGGAACCTCTCCGGACGAACCTCATTGAACTCCTGCGATGTTATGTTGACAGCTTCGCATGGGAACCTCAAGATATGCCAGGAGTGAGCAGGGATATTGCTGAGCATCGGTTGGAAGTGGACCCATCAAAGAAGACAGTTCGACAAAAGAGGAGAATCTTTGCGCCTGAGCGCCAACGAATCATCGATGAAAAAATTGCAAAGCTGTTAGCTGCTGACTTCATCTTCGAGATCGACTATCCGCAGTGGATGACAAATGTGGTGTTGGTCCAGAAGCAGAACGGGAAATGGCGAATCTGCATCGACTATACAGATTTGAATAAAGCTTGTCCAAAGGATTTCTACCTGTTACCCCACATTGACCAGCTCATTGATGCAACTTCGGGGTATGCTTTGTTGAGCTTCATGGATGCATTCTCTGGCTATCATCAAATCTCCATGTGTAAAGAAGATATACCGAAGATGGCGTTCATTATGCATCATTCGGTATATGCCTACAAGAAAATGACATTCGGTCTCATCAACGCCGGAGCTACTTATCAGAGGATGATGAACTATGTCTTCAGGTATCAGTTGGGCAAGAATATGGAGGTGTACGTGGATGACATGATTGTTAAGAGCATGTTGGTACATAAACATCTGGATGACTTGGAAGAATGCTTTCCGACAGTTCGTCATCACAAATTGAGACTGAATCCTGTTAAGTGCACCTTCGGATTAGGGGTTGGCAAGTTTCTGGGTTATCTAGTCAGTCAAAGAGGAATTGAAACCAATCCAGAAAAGATTCAAGCGATCCTAAACATAAAGACTCCTCAGTCATTTAAAGATATTCAACGTCTGACTGGGAGGATTGCAGCTTTGAGGAGGTTCATGTCCAAATCGGCAGAAAGGTGTTTGCCGTTTTTTGATACGTTGAAAGGGCCGAAGAATGCCAAGACGTTCTAATGGACTTCGGAATGTGAAGACGCCTTTTAGAGCATCAAGTCCTACTTATCTTCGGTGCCTTTGTTGGTGAAGCCCGCTCCTGTTGAGCCTTTGTATTTGTACTTAGCAGCTAGTTCTTTGGCAGTAGGAGCAGTTTTGGTGTGAGAAGTTGGGGGTAAGCAGCACCCGGTTTATTATGTAAGCCATGTCCTTTGGGATGCTGAAACAAGGTACCCAAACATAGAAAAGTTTGCTTTTGCTTTAATAACTGCTAGTCGAAAGTTTAGGCAATACTTCCAGGGTAGATTGGTAATAGTCTACACAAATCAGCCTTTGAAGAAAATTATGGGCAAACCTGAGGTATCGGGGAGATTAGCTGCATGGACGATGGAGTTATCCCAATTTTTCATTGAATATCATCCCCGAACCGCCATCAAGGGGCAGGCCTTGGCAGATTTTGTGGTCAAGTGTTCGTTTTCTGAAGCCGATGAAGTTGTGGCAGAAGCTGAAGGATCTGACAGCATAGTCGCAGTTCTTCAGCAAAAGCAGAGTTCGTGGACACTGTATGCAGATGGGTCCTCTACTATGGACGTCAGCGGAGCTGGGATTATTCTGACAAGTCCGGAGGGATTCAAGGTGCAAAAGGCCATCAGATTTCAGTTCAAAGCAACGAACAATGAGGCGGAGTATGAGGCAGTGTTGGCGGGATAGCGACTAGCTAAGAGTCTCGAAGTGCAGAGAATAGTTATCTTTAGCGACTCTCAGTTAGTCGTTAAATAAGTCTCCGGGAAACACGAAGCCCGAGGTCATAGGATGATCAAGTATTTGGCAGAATTGAAAGAACGGCTTCAATATTTCCAGTTCTACGAATTTCAGGGGGTCGAACGTAATGACAATTCCATTGTTGATGCACTCTCCAAATTAGCCACTACGGATGTTAACGTCTTCGATGGGTCGGTTTACTTGGAAATTCTGCAACATCCTAGTGTTCATCATGAATTGGTAATGTGCGTTGATCGAACCAACTGCTGGTTGACTCTATATCTGGAGTATCTGGCAGATGGCGTCTTACCTTTGGATCAGATGTTAGCCAAGAAAATCAAGTACAAGAGTGCTAATTTCGTTCTGATAGATGGAGATCTGTTCTGAAGAGCATTCTCATCTCCACTGTTAAAATGTTTGACTCCATCCGAAGCTGAATACGCTCTCCGGGAGGTACATGAAGGCATTTATGGCGACCATATGGCTGCTAAGTCATTAGCATACAAATTACTTCGTCAGGGGTACTACTGGCCTACCATCTTCAAGGAAGCGACTGAATACGTCAAGAAGTGCGAGAAATGTCAGCTCAACAGTCCGATCCCACATCAGCCACCAGAAGAGCTATACTCAATCTTATCTCCTATACCCTTTGCTGTCTGTGGGGTTGATATACTAGGTCCACTACCGAAAGTAAAAGGTCAAGTCAACTTTGTTATAGTTGCCATCGACTACATGACCATGTGGGTAGAAGCGAAACCACTTAGGTTAATAACGGAGCAGGAATGCTTAAAGTTCATCAAGGAGTCGGTAGTATTTCGGTTCAGAATTCCTAAGGTGGTGATTTCGGACAATGGACGTCAATTTGTGGGATCGAAATTCGAAGCATTTTTGAAAGAACTAGGGGTCCAGCACAGAAAGACTTCGGTAGCTCATCCTCTGTCTAATGGACAAGTCGAAGTGACCAACAGAACGCTGCTGAATGGAATCAAGCGCAGATTGGACGAAGCTAAAAGAAGATGGCCAGAAGAGCTGCTCAGCGTGTTATGGGCTTATCGGACCACTCCGAGGACCACAACAGGGGATTCACCTTTCAGACTGGCCTATGGTACTGATGCCTTAGTCCCAATTGAAATCGGATCTCCAAGTCTTCGAGTTAGTCAGTTTAAAGAGATATACAATGACGAAGGGCTGAAAGCCAATTTTGATTTACTTGAAGAAGTCAGAGAAACAACCTTGATCAAACTAGCAGCCTATCAGCGAAGAGTGGCTAAGCATTATAACAAAGGGATAAAGCTTCGCAGATTCGAAGTAGGAGATTTCGTTCTCAGAGAAGTCGAAGCATCTACACCCCAGAATTTGGGAAAGCTGATGCTAAATTGGGAAGGACCGTATGAAGTCATAGAAGTACCGAAGCCGGGGACTTATCAGTTGAGGGCATTGGATGTGTCAGTAATTAAAAATACTTGGCATGCCGGCAGTCTTAGGAAATATTTTCAGTAGATACAATGTCAGTACACTGAAAGTCTGTAAATGTTTCAGTCGTCATCAATAAAAGTCCCCTTTTTCTCAAACAAGTATTGTACGCGTTGCTGTTAACATCATCGGTGTAAGGAGGTTCGGGTGGACTCGCTGACCATTCGATGGTAGCCTCATCGGCAGGTGGTCTTAAGACGTTGTCAGGCCCTGCGTGGTAGGCAATTGTCGACCTTTAGACCTTGTCATGCCCTTCGTGGTAGGCAAGGGTCATCCTTAAGACGTTGTCAGGCCCTGCGTAGTAGGCAATTGTCGACCTTTAGACCTTGTCAGGCCCTTCGTGGTAGGCAAGGGTCATCCTTAAGACGTTGTCAGGCCCTGCGTGGTAGGCAATTGTCGACCTTTAGACCTTGTCAGGCCCTTCGTGGTAGGCAAGTGTGATGCCCCCAAAATAGGTCCAATCCACAACCCATTCTGAGTCGCCAAAATACATGGTACAGAAACAACTACAACTTTATTAAAATAATTTTCGTGCAAAATACGACAACACTTAAACTGTGAGTTTAAATACAAATATTATCATCTAGACAATATCCACACTCAATAAGTCCTCATTATAATTATTAATACACTATTTTACAGAATAGTGAGGACTACTAGAACCACTTCTAGAACCATCATTCCACACCCCGACTAGTACTCGCTACATTCTCGCCTCCTGAGAAGAAAAATGGAACAACAAGGAAAAGGGTGAGCTCAACTAGCCCAGTAAAGAACATTATGACTAAGATAATACAGAACAAATTATCGTTAGTCTTCAACAGGGAATAATTTAATAGAATACAATAGACAACAAGTTTTAAATCAATATTCGCAGCGAAAATAATAATCATTAGAAGAGTAGTTTAGTAGAGAATGAAATTTACTATCATCTATATATGAATTTAAAAGTTCATCGTCTATCTTTTATCCCTATAACATCAATCAATATATATCTGAAATCAATCATTCATCTTTGCACTACAGGCCAAAGATATTCATCAGTTGGTCATGTTCATCTAAACACATGTTCATCTTTGCACTACGGGCCAAAGATATTCATCAGAAATCATTCATCTTTGCACTACAGGCCAAAGATATTCAGTAACATCATCATTTAGGACTGAGGATGATGAAAAATATTTTAAAGAAAACGAATCCAGTGAAACAAAAGAATAAATATTAAGGATTCGTATTTCAGCTATTCCATTTCCAAAAATACCTCATAAATAATCACAGTGGAGTAAAATTCAAGAATGATCAAAACATGGATACAATCAAAGCTAGTATCCAGAATAGATATTTTGGACGAAAAGAAGAAAATTTCATTTTTTAGTGAATAGTGTCGTATACGTGAATAGTGTCGTATACGTGAATAGTAACTCCGACACTAAAAGATAGAAATTTCATAAAAAACATCATCATGCTTCGTGAATAGTACTCGTGAATAGTAACCCCGACATGAAAAGTTTTAAATTTGATAAAAAAATTCAACCAATATTTCGGCATAATGATATTGAAGAAATAATATCACTTACAAAAAAAATAGCATCCTTTACCTCGTAAAGACAGTACTTCTAGTTGAAACACCGGATATAGGCTATGACTTGAACTTGCACCGTATAGCAATACTCAAAGTATTAAAATATTTACAAGAATACGCTCACTATATAGAGAGAAAGAGAGAGAAATCTGTAGTTTCTGGTGTGATTTTCAATTCTAACATAAGCACCCTATTTATAGGAAAATGCTTAGAACACCAAAGCAGAAAATTGAATATAATAATAATATAATTACAAAATATTCAAGCCCACCTCTAGATACTTGAATTCAGCCATTAACATGTGCAAGTAAGGGCCACCAAAGTACAAAAAATATTTTTCTAACAAAAATCATTTAAACTCCAAAAATCAATTCACACCCGATATACCGAAACTTCAATAATTCACAATAAATAGCCCTTTTATCAGAAAATTTGAATCTCGCGATTTTTTATAAGAAATTCAATTCTCTACAACTTTGCAGAAGAAAGTTTTTCCAAATTTCAAACAGAAATTGACCGAAATCCATAAACGGGCAATTTTACAGGCTATAATCAAATTTCAGTCAAGAAATGGGGTCCACCGACACACAAAACATTTGTTAATCATTTAATGCAACAAAAATACTATTTCTCCTCATATACTCATATACCTCACATTCATTATAAAAATATCATCATTATTATATTATAATAATATAATAAAATATTATTTTATCAGAAAAGATAAAATATCGATTTTTAACAATTGTCACTTTAAAAATTTTCTCCATCTATATCCACATAAAATGAATATTTTTCTCATCATATAAATCAATAATTAATTATTCACAAATAATATTACAGTACTGGCAACCAGGCCGTTCCCAGGAAAGAGGGGGCTTTTCAATAAGGATCTCTCCTTACTGGCGCGCAATTAGATGACCAAACCTCTCCTTAGAAAGAACTTTCTAGATATTACCAATAATGTTATCTAATAATATTATTCAGATAATATGAATTATTGCTCCGATAATAGAAAATACTGTGTAGTGACAATTATTAAAACAACAGTAATATAAAATATCAACGCAGCAATTATTGAATCAATAAAATAAAATACTGAACAGTAATTACTGTAACAATTATTGAGTAATGCCTTCTTACGTAAAAATTAATAATTGGTGCAATACCGTGTGCTACTGTGCAACAACGCGTATTACTGTGTTTTAACCACCGGGTATTCCAACAGTATTAACGGTAACAACTACGCCGTTATTTATAAACAACTTATTTTTGTCGTTTTCTTCATCAAATCGCTTTCCGTTATGGGGCCCACACAAGGCTGCGCCGTCGTTCGAATATTCCCCGACAACAAGAATATTCCATGACCAAACGAATATTCCCCGACAATAATGAATATTTTATGACCACTTGCTTATTTGAAATATTTGCGCATTTTACCCATAACTAACCACATTAATCAAATCAACCCTTACTATTTCAAAATAATAAATAGAGGAATTAAATTTCATTTATTAATAATTTGGGGTCTTACAACCTCCACTCCTTATGAAATTTCGTCCTCGAAATTGACGTACGTACCTGGTGTTTCGAAAAGATAAGGATACCTCGCTTTCATTTCCGTTTCCAACTCCCAGGTCATTTCTTCAATAGCATGGTTCCTCCACAAAACTTTAACTTGTGGTATGACCTTCGTGCGTAGAACATGCTCCTTCCTATCTAAGATCTTGACAGGTACCTCTTCGTACGTTAAGTTTTCGGCTATCTTGTCCGGTTCTAACTCAATAATGTGGTTTGGGTCCTTCACATATTTACGAAGCATAGATATGTGAAAAACGTTATGAACACGAGACATGCTTGGAGGTAACGCGAGTCTATAGGCCACATTTCCTACTCGATCAAGAATCTGAAATGGACCAATAAATCGTGGATTGAACTTTCCTCTCTTCCCGAATCTTGTAACTCCCTTCCATGGAGCAACTCGCAACAATACATGATCCCCAATATCAAATTCCACGTCCTTTCGATGAAGATCCGCATAACTCTTTTGTCGATCCTGTGTCGTTTGTATACGTTGTCGAATCGTTTGGATCTTTTTCGTAGTCATACGTACCAACTCGGGTCCCAACAATATTGCTTCACCCACCTCATCCCAACATATTGGAGAGCAACACTTTCGTCCATATAATGCTTCAAATGGAGCCACACCTATACTTGCCTAATAACTGTTGTTGTAGGAGAATTCCACCAAAGGTAGATACTTATCCCAACTCCCTTTGAAATCTAGGACGCAAAGTCTTAATAGATCTTCAAGAGTTTGAATAGTCCTCTCTGATTGCCCGTCCGTTTCAGGATGGTATGCCGAACTGAACCGTAAATCCGTGCCTATAGTTTTTTGCAAGCTAACCCAAAATCTAGAAGTGAATCTTGGGTCACGATCCGAAACTATGGATACTAGCATGCCATGCAACCTCACAATCTCATTCACGTACATACTAGCAAGACGTTCAAGGGAATAAGTCTCCCGTATCGGCAAAAAATGAGCAGACTTGGTTAATCTATCAACAATAACCCAAATAGCATTTATGCCTTGAGAAACCGTGGGAATACCCGTAACGAAATCCATGGTAATGTGTTCCCACATCCATTTCGAAATCTCAAGTGGTTTCAATGGACCCTTTGGCACTTGATGCTCCGCCTTTACACATTGACAAGTTAAACACCTTGAAATAAACTTTACAATCTCTCTCTTCATATTGTTCCACCAAAATGTATGTCAAAGATCACGATACATCTTGGTACTTCTAGGATGGATTGCAAATGGTGTATTGTGTGCCTTCATCATGATCTTGTACTTCAAATCAGGATCGTTAGGAACACAAAGTCTGGAGTGGACTCGAAGTATCAATTCTTGCTTCTGGAATAACACATTCATGCACTTTCTTCTTCATACGCATCAGCTCCGGGTCTGTGGCTTGAGCAACTTTAACTTTATCGATTAAAGTTGATTCTATGCGCATACTTGACATCATCACACTCGTTCCTGCATATGATCTTCTACTCAATGCGTCAGCTACCACGTTTGCTTTTCTAGGATGGTATGATCGAAATCTTTCAACAGCTCGAGCCAACGTCGGTGTCGCATGTTGAATTCTTGGAAGCTCTTCTCGCATTCCTCGGTCCATTTGAAGTTTGTATCTTTTTGAGTCAGCTGAGTTAATGGAGTAGCGATTCGAGAAAATCCTTTTACGAATCTCCGATAATAAGCAGAAAGCTACGTATTTCGATTACTGACTTAGGTTGCTCTCAACTGTGACTCATATCCTTATCTTGGATATCACGTCACAATGACACCTATCAGTTTACTACCACACGAATATGGCGTCCCCTACGGAGAGTCTGGCTTCAATGCATTCCACAAAGGAAGTCACCAGATAGAGGCTCGGTTATCAACTTCTATAGTTGGATTTTTAACTCCTGAAGTTCAATAGGAGTCATTCGATATGAGATTTTAGAAATGGGTTTTGTACCGGGTTCAAAGTCGATACAAAATTCAATATCACGCTCTGGGAGTAAGCTAATAAATTCTTTAGGAAATACGTCAAAAAATTTACTAACAACAGAAATATCATTCAAATCTGACGTATTTTTGTTCAAGTCCATGACATGGCTAAGAAAGCTTGACATCCGTTTTTTAATAAACGAATGACTTTACGGCTTGATATGAAAGAGTTTGACTTCAATGGTTTGGTTGCTTAGGAATATGAAAACTACAACCTTATGAAAGCAATCAATTTTAACATGATGAGTAGCTAACCAATCAATCCCTAAAATCACGTCAAATGCAAGTATCTTTAAAGAAATAAGGTCAACAGGTAATGTGATGGTGCCAACTTGTATCAAACAAGATTTATAAACAGTGGATGTAACGAAAGTTTCTCCTAACGGAGTTTTAACAGATAAGTCAAAGTATAATTTTCTCTGGAGTCAAGTTTAAACGTTGAGTATAAGCAGGAGAGATAAATGAATGGATAGAACCGGTATCTAATAAGGTATAGACTTCGCAAAAATTTATAATTAACTAACCCGTGCTAACTTCATTCGGGTTCCTCGTATTCTGACTAGTCACGAAAAACGCTCTTCCAGGAACCGTTGACTTTGACTTTTCTGGGACAACTTTTTGAGTCACCACCCCCGTTGGACTTATATGTCCTTCCTTTCCACAGTTATAACATACCTTAAACTGTTATGGGCAGTTTGGGCTGATATGTCCTTCTTTTCCGCACTTATAGCATATGATCGGTGGTCGTTCTCCTCCCTTGGAACCAGTTGCTGCTGGTGCTGACATCTTCGTATTGTCATTGTTGAATCTCCTCTTTTTAAAATCTCCACCCGACTCACTTCTTCTATTCTCATAGCCATGATTACCACCAGAGTGGTTGCCGCTCTTGTCCGTATTTTTCTTTCTCCACTGGTTATCGTTGTTCTGATGACTGCTGTCACCGGTATAATTTTGGATGTGGTCCCTCAATTGAACGTACTCGTTATCTCGCTCTAATAATTGAGTCATGTTGACAACATCTAAATAGAGAGAAAATTTATGAGAGATAAGATATTGTCGAATCTCGGGTTTTAAACCTCTCAGAAACATCCTCGTCATACGTTCCTCATTATCCACCAAATGAGGTATAAACCTGGACAATTCTGTAAACTTCGCCTCATACTGGGACACCGTCATGTTATTCTGCTCCAGTCTAATAAACTCTACTTCCTTCATATGGCGAATACTTTCAGGAAAGTATTTTTCGTTAAAAAGTTTCTGAAACGTTTCCCAAGACATACTGAGTGCGGCAGGCTGGGTTCATTTCACAGACTCCCACCAGTAGTCTGCCTCACCACGGAACATAAAGGTGGCAAATAGAACTTTTTGTTCCTCCGTGCATCCCAAGACATCGAATATTTTGGTAATTTACTTGACCCACGTTTCCGCCATGATCGGATCTGGCTTTCCCTTAAATTCTGGTGGTCCCAACTCTTTGAACTGCTTGGCTGTGACAAACCGTGAATTGCTATCATTTCCTCCTGTATTTTGAACACGAGTCTCCCTCCTCTGGTTTTGCATGAATTGCAAAAAGCTTCTAAACATTCCATCGTTCATCATCTGCTCATTGGTGTTGTTCACAGGAGAAATATTGTCAAACCTGTTGCACGTTCTCCTCGTTGATGAGTACAGGCGTCTCCACGGTTTCATTACTCCACTGTTAACATTCTCAGTCGACATTCTCAAATACTGCCATAAAACAAGGGTTAATTTAACAAATTAACAAATCACATAATATCCCTATATTATGACTGTGACGCCCCCAGAATAGGTATACAACACCCATTCTGAGTCGCCAAATACATGGTATAGAAAGCAAACTACAACTTCAATAATACAATTGTCGTGCAAAATACGACAACACATACTGTGAGTTTAAATACAAATATTGTCTTCTAGACAATATCCACACTCAAATAAATCCTCATTACAATTATTCAAACACTATTTTACAGAAATAGTGAGGACTGCTAATACATCTTTCTAGAACCATTACTCCATACCCCGACTAGATCCTGCTATGTTCTCACCTCCTGAGAAGAAAAATGGAACAAAAAGGAAAAGGGTGAGCTCAACTAGCCCAGTAAAGAATATTATGACTAAGATAATATACAACAAATTATCGTTAGTCTTCAACAGGGAAAAATCTGATAAAATATAATCGACAACAAGTTTTAGATCAACAACTGCAGCGGAAACAACAAACCATTAGAAGAGTCAAGTAGAGAAAGAATTCTACTATCTTCTAAGATTTAAAAGTCCATCATCAATATTTTATCCCTGTAACATCAATTAATAATCATCTTTAACCAAATATTCATCTTTGCACTACAGGCCAAAGATATTCATTTGTATCATCAGTCGGTCATGCTCATCTCAACACCTGTTCATCTTTGCACTACAGGCCAAAGATAATCATCAAGTAATTATACATCTTTGCACTACAGGCCAAAGATATTCATTTGTATCATCATTTAGGACTGAGGATGATGAAAAATATCTTAAAGAGAACGAATCCAATGAGACAGAAGGACAAATAGTAGGGATTCGTATAACAGTTTATCCAAGATCAATAATACTTCATAATAATCAATTGTGAAGCAGAATTCAAAAGTAAAGATCAAAACATGGATACAATCAAAGATAGTAACCATAATAGACATCTTGGACAAAAAGGGAAAATTTTATTTTTCGGTGAATAGTGCCGTATTCGTGAATAGTGCCGTATACGTGAATAGTGCCGTATACGTGAATAGTAACCCCCGACACGAAAAGTTCCAAATTTGATAAAAACTCATATCAATATTTCAGCATAATGATATTGAAGAAAATAATATCATTAAGAAGAAAATAATATCCCTTACCTCAAAATAATCAGTACTTCTGGTCGGAATACCGGTATAAGGCTGAAAGAAACTTGCTCTGATGAATAGAAACTCTCAAAGTATCTAAATACTCACAAAATACACTCAATAATCTAGAGAGAGAAAGAGAGAAAACTTGTTTCTGGTGTAATTTTCAATTCTAACTTAGCCCTCTATTTATAGGAAAATTTTGGTAGGTTTGACCTGCAACCTGATGGCTTTACCTGCTACTATTCCCACCTACCACATTTGAAATATAATTCAGCACATTTCTTCACCAACCACAAGTGGGGCCACCAATTCTAGAATTTTCCACCAAAATGATAAACTCCGAAAATTCAACAATTTCTGAACCAGTCATCTTGTAAAATTCATAATAAATCATACGTTCATTTTTAACGGTTCAAAATTGTGGACATATACTCAACTTATATATGTATAACATATCCAAAAATTACCACGATCCAATGGTCGATTAAAAATTATAACACCCGCAATATTTCTCAAAAACCCTGATTTGATTTTTTTAATACCTCCATTTCGATAAAAATACTGATAAAACACCTCAACATTAACTCCTTCATTTTTAACCACAAAAATATATCCCTCATTTATATCCACATAAAATAAATATTTCCTTATCATATGAATCAATAATTAATTATTCACAAATAATATTACAGAATCACATTTATGACAACCAGGCCGTTCCCAGGAAAGAGGGGGCTTTCCAATAAGGATTTCTCCTTACTGGCGCGCAATTAGATGACCAAACCTCTCCTTAGACAGAACTTTCTAGACATTGCCAATAATGTTATCTAATAATATTATTCAAATAATATGAATTATTGATCTGATAAATGAAAATACTGTGCAGCAACAATTATTGAAACAACAATAATATAAAATATCAACGCAGCAATTATTGAATCAATAAAATAAAATATTGAATAATAACTACTGTAACAATTATTGAGTAGTGCCTTCTTACGTAAGAATCAATAATTGGTGCAATACCGTGTGCTACTGTATTTTAACCACCGGGTATTCCAACAGTATTAACGGTAACAACTACGCCGTTATTTATAAACAACTTATACTTGTCGTTTTTTCCATCCAATCGCTTTCCGTTATGGGGCCCACACAAGGCTGCGTCGTCGTACGAATATTCCCCGACAGCAAGAATATTCCACGACCAACCGAATATTCACCGACCAAAAATAAATATTTTATAACCACTTGCTTATTTTGCAAAATTTGCACATTTCACCCATAACCAAAGTATTATATCAAATTAACCCCTTATTATTCACAATAATATTTAGAGAAAATTTGATTTTATTCATTAATAAGTTGGGGTCTTACAATGACCGACCAACAGATAAGCTTAGGTAGGACACACTAGCGAAGGATTTACTCGTCTCTCCCTCCTAGTTCTATTCCCCGATCTCCGCCAGAGATCATATCCCTAAGCTCTGATACCAACTGTGACAAATGTCCATCAGTGGACATCACCTCACATTGGTACCTATCAGTTTGCCACCACAGAACGACGTCCCCTACGGAGAGTCTGGCTTCGGTGCATTCCCCATCAATAGGATGTCACCAGATAGAGGCTCGGGCTCTTTACTTATGGCTCTGATACCAACTGTGATGCCTCCAAAACAGGTCCAATCCACAACCCATTCTGAGTCGCCAAAATACATGGTACAGAAACAACTACAACTTTATTAAAACAATTGTCGTGCAAAATACGACAACACTTAAACTATGAGTTTAAATATAAATATTGTCATCTAGACAATAATCACACTCAAATAAGTCCTCATTACAATTATTAATACACTATTTTACAGAATAGTGAGGACTACTAGAACCACTTCTAGAACCATCATTCCACACCCCGACTAGTACTCGCTACATTATCGCCTCTTGAGAAGAAAAATGGAACAACAAGGAAAAGGGTGAGCTCAACTAGCCCAGTAAAAAATATTATGACTAAGATAATATAGAACAAATTATCGTTAGTCTTCAACAGGGAATAATTTAATAGAATACAATAGACAACAAGTTTTAAATCAATATTCGCAGCGAAAATAATAATCATTAGAAGAGTAGTTTAGTAGAGAATGAAATCTATTATCTTCTATATATGAACTTAAAAGTTCATCGTCTATTTTTTATCCCTGTAATATCAATCAATATATATCTGGAATCAATCATTCATCTTTGCACTACAGGCCAAAGATATTCATCAGTTGGTCATATTCATCTAAACACATGTTCATCTTTGCACTACGGGCCAAAGATATTCATCAGAAATCATTCATCTTTGCACTACAGGCCAAATATATTCAGTAACATCATCATTTAGGACTGAGGATGATGAAAAATATTTTAAAGAAAACGAATCCAGTGAAACAAAAGAATAAATATTAAGGATTCGTATTTCAGCTATTTCATGTCCAAAAATATCTCATAAATAATCATAGTGGAGTAAAATTTAAGAATGATCAAAACATGGATACAATCAAAGCTAGTATCCAGAATAGATATTTTGGACAAAAGAAGAAAATTTTATTTTTCAGTGAATAGTGCCGTATTCGTGAATAGTGTCGTATACGTGAATAGTGTCGCATACGTGAATAGTAACTCCGACACTAAAAGATAGAAATTTCATAAAAAATATCATCATGCTTCGTGAATAGTACTCGTGAATAGTAACTCGTGAATAGCAACTCGTGAATAGTAACTGGTGAATAGTAACTCATGAATAGTAACCCCGACATAAAAAGTTTCAAATTTGATAAAAATTTTCAACCAATATTTCGGCATAATGATATTGAAGAAATAATATCACTTACGAAAAAAATAACATCATTTACCTCGTAAAGACAGTACTTCTAGTTGAAACACCGGATATAGGCTATGACTTGAACTGCACCGTATAGCAATACTCAAAGTATTAAAATACTCACAAGAATACGCTCACTAATATAGAGAGAGAAAGAGAGAGAAATCTGTAGTTTCTGGTGTGATTTTCAATTCTAACATAAGCACCCTATTTATAGAAAAATGCTTAGAACACCAAAGCAGAAAATTGAATATAATAATAATATAATTACAAAATATTCAAGCCCACCTCTAGATACTTGAATTTAGCCATTAACATATGAAAATGAGGGCCACCAAAGTACAAAAAATGTTTTTCTAACAAAAATCATTTAAACTCCAAAAATCAATTCACACCCGATATACCGAAACTTTAATAATTCACAATAAATAGCCTTTTATCAGAAAATTCAAATTTCGCGATTTTTTATAGGAAATTCAATTCTCTACAATTTTACAGAAGAAAATTTTTCCAAATTCCAAATAGAAATTGACCGAAATCCACAAACGGACGATTTTACAGGCTATAATCAAATTTCAGTCAAGAATGGGGTCCACCGACACACAAAATATGTGTTAATTATTTAATGCAATAAAAATACTCTTTCTCCTCATATACTCATATATCCCACATTCATTATAAAAATATCATCATTATTATATTATAATAATATAATAAAATATTATTTTATCAGAAAAGATAAAATATCGATTTTTAACAATTGTCACTTTAAAAATTGTATCCATCTATATCCACATAAAATGAATATTTTCCTCATCATATAAATCAATAATTAATTATTCACAAATAATATTGCAGAATCACAGTACTGGCAAACAGGCCGTTCCCAGGAAAGAGAGGGCTTTCCAATAAGGATCTCTCCTTACTGGCGCGCAATTAGATGACCAAACCTCTCCTTAGACAGAACTTTCTAGACATTGCCAATAATGTTATCTAATAATATTATTCAGATAATATGAATTATTTCTCCGATAATAGAAAATACTGTGTAGTGACAATTATTAAAACAACAGTAATATAAAATATCAATGCAGCAATTATTGAATCAATAAAATAAAATACTAAACAGTAATTACTGTAACAATTATGAGTAATGCCTTCTTACGTAAAAATTAATAATTGGTGCAATACCGTGTGCTACTGTGCAACAACGCGTATTACTGTGTTTTAACCACCGGGTATTCTAACAGTATTAACGGTAACAACTACGCCGTTATTTATAAACAACTTGTTTTTGTCATTTTCTTCATCAAATCGCTTTTCGTTATGGGGCCCACACAAGGCTGCGCCGTCGTACGAATATTCCCTGACAATAAGAATATTCCATGACAAAACGAAATTCCCCGACAACATGAATATTTTATGACCACTTGTTTATTTGAAATATTTGCTCATTTACCCATAACTAACCACATTAATTAAATCAACCCTTACTATTTCAAAATAATAAATAGGGAATTAAATTTTATTTATTAATAATTTGGGGTCTTACAGCAAGGGTCATCCTTAAGACGTTGTCAGGCCCTGCGTAGTAGGCAATTGTCGACCTTTAGACCTTGTCAGGCCCTTCGTGGTAGGCAAGGGTCATCCTAAGACGTTGTCAGGCCCTGCGTGGTAGGCAATTGTCGACCTTTAGACCTTGTCAGGCCCTTCGTGGTAGGCAAGTGTCATCCTTTAGACTTCGTCAGGCCCTTCACGGTAGGCGAATCCCCAGTAAAGCAGATCTACCTCACACTTTGGTAACGAATAAGTATTCTTTACTTTATTACCTAAATTTTCCTAAGTGTTGAGTTTGGAATGCCTCATTCTTTAACTTCATCTTATCTGTTATATAACTTGCCTAGTTGTCAATTAACAGTTTAAGTTAAGTCCATGAAAAAGCTTGTACATTTTTCAAGATGAATCGATATTGAAGTATTGATAAAAAGCGCACCAAAGTCATAAGAAGAAAGTCGATATTTCATTTACATAATATTGTTTACACAAACGATAGGAACTTTTTACAGAAATCCTAAAGCTAAGGGAAAAGAAAATCATCTTCAGAATTCAGCTTCGTTTTCCGAAGAGTCGAGAATGGTCGGATCAACCTTGGCTGTGACAAGTCTTGCCTTGTCTTTGCTCGGTACTCGTCATATCCATCCGAGAACATTTGGACAATCTCCTCATTCAACTCAGCTGATTCCGATATTCTTGTTGAACTTCTCTCCCGAAATCTTCGTTCAGAGGGGACCTAAATCTCTCAAAGCACGAAGTTCTCGAAGCTCCTCTTCGAGCTTTGCTCGTTCCTTCAGATGTCTCAAGTCCCTAGCTTCGAATTCGTTCACTTGCAGCGCCAGGCTCTTGTTGGTTTTCACCAATGTTTCATTTTTCCCCACAAGGACTTCATTTCTACGAACCAAGTCTACGTTCATACTAACGATGATTCGGTACGTGCTTCGGCTGTCTCCAATTTTTCTTTTAACTTATTCAAATCCTTTTGAGGCATTCGTTATTGAAGAGAGCGGTACCATGGTCCTTTCTCTCTTTGTTCAGAGCCGACGTCAGAATAGCATTCTCTCGTCTGGCTGTGTCTTCTTCGGCTTCGGTTTCTTTATATCTGGGAAGAAGCCTCCCGAAGACAGCATTTGCCTACAGACATTCAAAGACAGTCGGTAAATTATTAGAAGAGACACATAATTTTCAATATTCAAATTGAACAACTAACTCACCTTAATTAGCCTGGTAACTCATGCATTCCTCGATTAAATCCCTAATCGAGCTATTTTCGAACCGATGGTCATCGGTCTCCTAAACAAAGGAATCGAACAGCTGAAAAGGAAAGTTTGCGTTAAACTCCAGCCATACGGTGGGTAAAGATGCGGCTTCTCGCCTGAAGGCTGAAGGAGAATATCGTGTTGAAGAGGGCATAGATGGTTCGGGAGGCGGTGGTGGTTGATTTGTCGGAAGGTTGTTTCCTTTTATGGGACAGAGGTGGAGACTCGGTTTGTTTTTCGAACTCATCTTCAGAAATATAGATCTCCACAGAAATAATGATCGGAGGATCAACTTCAACAGGGGGACCCAAAGCTCGTCAGCAGATAAAGGGGTCACCTTGGTCTTCCTCTTTTTGGTACGGAGAGCTTACATCCACTCCTTAGCCGGCATATCAATCAGACTGATGGTAGAGGTTTGTTGAGATTCTTGAGGAATTGATCTTGGTTTTTCGAACAGCCCTCTTCTTTTGTCGAGGTCGGCTTGATTCCTCTGTAGTTTCTGATTCAGGAAAGACCTCGGCGTCATGGGCTTCCGAAGCCGAAATTTCTTCTTGTGGGATTTCGGTGGGGGGTGATGACACTTTACTCGAAAGGATTTTCTCCAAATCCCTTCGGTCGACCGATGTGGGTTTTTATCAAAGACACTGCAAATTAACAAATCGCGTAATCCTTTAGACCAGTTTACTAAAAAAATCTCAGCAAATTATGTATCAATAAGAGTTTAGAACTCACATTTATGGTCATACAACCATGCTTGCTAACTCAAGAGTCCGAAGCTCCATTCCTTCAGGGGAATCTTCTCGAGAATACTCGCCATTTTTTTTACACGTTCCTCTGAAATGTCCCCGAAGTCTGCAGAAATTCGCTCGAGATGGTCCATTCCAGAATAGAAGGGATTTCGGGTCCCTTCACGAAGAACCATTCTCTATGCCACCCCTTGTTGCTCGAAGGAGTATCCATCAAAGATCGTTTCTCTCAAACTTGGCGTTGGGCTTGGGAGGCTGTTTTCTCAGCACTTTGAAGCCTCGTTCCGAGATTTCCTGTGAGACCCCGAATTTTATGAAATAAAAGTATTCAATTTTTCTATTTTGGTAAATAATTAAATTGATAAAAGGTTAAAGTTAAATGTGATATGTGAAAATTTTTCAAAGTAGACAAGTTGTCATAAAATACCCGATTACTATTCACTCTAGTATTATTCACTCGAGTATTTGGGATACTTTTGTGTCAAGTACTATTCACGAGTTACTATTCACGAGTTACTATTCATGAGTTACTATTCATAAGTTACTATTTACGAGTTACTATTTACGAGGAATATTCGATTAGTCGAAAAATATTTGTACGACGGTACAATCATTGGTGCCCACAACAGAATTATTGTCGGATTGAGAAAACGACAAAAATAATTTATTAAAAATGACGGCGGAAGTTTACTGTTGATACTGTTTGAACTACTCGGTAGTAAAAGTACAGTAATATGTGTGGTTGCCATAGTAACACACGGTATTGATTATTAATGCTTATGTAATAGAGTCCCACAGTGTGATTCAATTATTGTCAATTAATAATATGAATTATTTAGGCGATAATAAGTTTTGTTTTTATTCGTATTATTAACGTAAAAAACAGAAACATCTTTTTATAAAACAGAATACATTATTAAAGTTATTCTATAAATAGAATATATTATATTCTATTGTGTATAGTATTTTGCATAGTAAAATCTTTTTATATAAAACATAATACTTTATTAAAGTTGTTTATTTTATTAGGCAATAATTAGAATATATTATATTTTATTTAAAATTTTTGCTTTAAATATGGACCGTCAGATTAAGTAAAATAATCTGTACCCTTCATGGACTAGATTACTATGCATTACATTTTCCTATAAATAGACTCATTCCTTCATTATTTCTTACGAATTCACTGAACTCTAGAGAGAGAAACTATAGAGAAAAAAAGAAGAGTATTCTGCTACTTAACTACTTCTTTATTTCAGTTCTTCTTTAAAACGGTAAGGGGTGTTATTCTTTCTTATTCATGAAGAGAACTGATGTTATTCCATTTCTTATTATTTTGTTGGAATAACCTGTATACGCGGTCTACCCTATACGTGGGACATTCTTCTATTATTCTGTTTGAACATCCTGTCGTGTGTTTTACGCCGGACCTGGTTCCGTCTTTATTATTATTCTGTTGGAACATCCTGTCTGTGTGTTTTACACCGGACCTGGTTCCATCTTTATATTATTCTGTTAGAATATCTTGTCTGTGCGTTTTTAACGCCAGACCTGGTTCCATTATTTATTATTCTGTTGGAATAACCTGTCTGTGCTGTCTGTCGCATGCATGGTTGTAAGACCCCGAATTTTATGAAATAAAAGTATTCAATTTTTTTTATAATTACTATTTAGTAAATGGTTAAATTGATAAATGTTAAATTAAGGGTGATATATGATTATTTTTCAAAATACACAAGTGGTTATAAAATAATCATTGTTGCGGGAATATTCGTTTTGTCGTGGTAATCTTCTTTCTGTCGGGGAATATTCGTACGACGGCGCAGCTATTTGTGGGCCCCATAACGAATAACTGTCGGTGAAGAAAACGACAAATTTGAGTTTTTACAAATAACGGCGTAGTTGTTACTATTAACACTGTTGGAATACCGGTGGTTAAAAATACAGTAATACGCGTTATTGCACAGTAGCACACGGTATTGCATAGTATTTTTGAAATAATTGATTCTTACGTAAGAAGGCACTACTGAATAATTGTCACAGTAATTACTGTTCAATATTTTATGTTATTGATTCAATAATTGCTGCGTTGATATTTTATATTATTGTTGTTTCAATAATTGTTGATGCACATCATCTCCATTA